>JARFJB010002504.1:127500-336558 GCA_036346205.1 Vesta saturnalis | reverse complement strand
AGACACAGACAAGACACAACACAGCACAGACACAACACAGACAACACAGACACAGACACAGACAAGACACAGACACAGGACACAGAACACAGACAAGAACAGACACAGACAAGAACAGACACGGACACAAACCCACAGACACAGACAACAAGCCAGACAAGACAGACACAACCACAGACACAGACAAGACAGACCAAACCAGACGGACCAGACCAGACCAGACCAGACCAGCCAGCCAGACCAGACGCAAGCAGACCAGACCAGACCAACACAGACAAGACAGACACAACCAGACCAGACCGGACCAGACCACAGAGACAGCACAGACACGACACAGACAGAACAAACCAGACCACCAGACCAGACAGACGCAGCACGAGCGAGACGCAGACCAAACAGACCAGACGCAGACGCAGACGCAGACGCAGACGCAGACGCAGACGCAGACGCAGACCAGACGCAGAACAGACAAGCAACCAGACCAGACGCAGACGCAGACGCAGACGCAGACGACAGACACGACACAGACACAGAACAGACACAGAACAGACACAGACACAGACACAACACAGACGCGACACAAGACACAGACCAGACCAGCAGACACAGACCAGACCAGACACAGACAACGACCAGACCAGACACAGACACAGACAGGACAGACACAGACACAGACCAGACACAGACACAGACAAGACCAGACGGCGACCAGACCAGACGCAGACGCAGACGCAGACGCAGACGCAGACCAGACAGCAGACACAGACAGCAGCACGAACAGCAACCAGACACAGAGACAGACACAACGCAGACACAGACGCAGACACAAGACGCAGACGCAGACGCAGACGCAGACCAAAGCAGACCAGACGCAGACGCAGACGCAGACGCAGACGCAGACCAGACCAGACAGATGCAACGCAGACGCAGACCAACGCAGACCAGACGCAGACGCAGACGCAGACGCAGACGCAGACGCAGACGCAGACGCAGAGAGACGCAGACGCAGACGCAGACCGACAGACCAGACCAGACGGCAGACGCAGACGCAGACGCAGACGCAAACCAGACGCAGACGCAGACAAGACGCAGACGCAACGCAGACGCAGACGCAGACGAGACCAGACCAGACGAAGACGCAGACAACAGCAGACCAGACCAGACACAGACACAGACACAGACCAGACAGACACAGACACAGACCGACAGACACAGACACAGACACAGACACAGACAAGACCAGACACAGACACGACACAGACCAGAACAGACAAGACACAAGACACAGACACAGACGACCAGACACAGACACAGGCACAGACACAAAGGACACAGACACGGACACAGACACAGACACAGACACAGACACAGACACAAGACACAGACACAGACACAGACACGACACAGACACAGACACAGACACAGACACAGACACAGACACAAGACACAGACACAGACACAGACACAGACAAGACACAGACACAGACACAGACACACAGACACAGACACAGACCACAGACAACGACAAGACCCTGACACAGACACAGACACAGACACAGACACAGACAGACACAGACACAGACACAGACACAGACACAGACGCAGACGCAGACGCAGACGCAGACGCAGACGCAGACACAGACGCAGACGCAGACGCAGACGAAGAAACCAGACGCAGAAGCAGATGCAAACGCAGACGCAGACTCAGACGCAGACGCAGACGCAGACGCAGACGCAGACGCAGACGCAGATGCAGACGCAGACGCAGACGCAGACGCAGATGCAGACGCAGACGCAGACACAGACGCAGACGCAGACCAGCGCAGACGAGAGAAGAGCAGACGCAGACGCAGACGCAGACGCAGACGCAGACGCAGACGAGGACGCAGACGCAGACGCAGACCAACGCAGACGTAGACGCAGACTCAGACGAAGACGCAGACGCAACGCAACACAGACACAGAAACAGACACAGACACAGACACAGACACAGACAAGACACAGACACAGACACAGACAAAGCACAGACACAGACAAGACACAGGCACAGACACAGACAGACACAGACACAGACACAGACACAGACACAGACACAACACAGACACAGACACACACAGACACAGACACAGCACAGACACAGACAAAAGACAGACACAGACAAACACAACACAAACACAGACACAGACACAGACACAGACACAGGACACAGAACACAGAACAGAAAGACACAGACACAGATAAGACAGGACAGACCCAGTCACAGACACAGACACAGACACAGTCCGACAAGATAAGACACAGACACAGATACAGACGCAGACAGAGACGTACACGCAGACGCAGACAACAAAACACAGAAACACAAAGACACAGACAAACAGACCAGACGCAGACGCCCAGACGCAACCAACGCAACGCAGAAACGCAGACGCAGACGCAGACGCAGACGCAGACGCAGACGCAGACGCAGACGCAAACACAGACATAGACAGACACAGATTCAGACGCAGACGCAGACGCAGACGCAGACGCAGGCCCAGACACACACACAGACAGTCACAGATACAGTCACAGACACAGACACAGAAACAGACACAAACGCAGACGCTGACTCAGACGCAGACACAGACGCAGACGCATTCGCAGGCGCAGACGCAGACTCAAAAGCAGACTCAGACGCAGACGCAGACGCAGACGCAGACGCAGACGCAGACTCAGACGCAGAAGCAGATGCAAACGCAAACGCAGACCAGACGCAGACGCAGACGCAGACGCAGACGAACACAACACAGACACAGACACAACACAGCAAGACACAGACACAGACAAGACACAGACACAGACACAGACACAGACACAGACACAGACAAGACACAGACACAGACACAGACAAGACACAGACACAGACAGACAGACACAGACACAGACACACAAAGGCACAAACAAGACACAGACACAGACACAACAAGACACAGGCACAGGCAGAGACACAGACAAGATACAGACACAGACACAGAAGACACGGACACAGACCCAGTCACAGACACAGACACAGTCTGACAAGATAGAGACAAGACAAGATACAGACGCAGACAGAGACGTACACGCAGACGCAGACACAGACACAAACACAGAACAGACCAACAACAAGACACAGACGAGACGCAGACGTAGACGCACCAGACGCAGACGCAGACCAGACGCAGACGCAAACGCAGACATAGACAACAGACCAGACGCAGACGCAGACCAGACGCAGACGCAGGCAGCCAACACACAGACAGTCACAGATACAGTCACAGACACAGACACAGACACAGACACAGACAAGACACAACACAGGACAGACACAGACACAGACACAGACACAGACACAGACACAGACAAGACACAACACAGACACAACACAGACACAGACACAGACACAGACACAGACACAGACACAGACACAGACACAACACAGACACAGACACAGACACAGACACAGACACAGAAAAGACAGACAGACACAGACACACACAAGGCACAAACACAGACACAGACACAGACACAGACACAGACAAGGACAGGCAGAGACACAGACACAGATTTAGACACAGACACAGATACAGACACGGACACAGACCCAGTCACAGACACAGACACAGGTCTCAGACACAGTTACAGACACAGACACAGATACAGACGCAACAGAGACGTACACGCAGACGCAGACACAGACACAAACACAGATACAGACACAACCACAGACACAGACACAGACGTAACGCAGACGTAGACGCGACGCAGACGCAGACGCAGACGCAGACGAACGCAGACGCAAACGCAGACATAGGCACAGACACAGACTCAGACGCAGACGCAGACGCAGACGCAGACGCAGGCCCAGACACACACAGACAGTCACAGAACAGTCACAGACACAGACAAGACGCAGACGCAGACGCAGACGCAGACGCAGACGCAAAGAACAAGGACAGACACGATCAGACGCAGACGCAGACGCAGACGCAGACGCAGACGCGCCCAGACACACACAAGACAGTCACAGAACAGTCACACAGACACAGACACAGACACAGACACAGACACGACACAGACACAGACACAGACACAGACAGACACAGACACAGACACAGACACAGACACAGACACAGACACAGACACAGACACAGACAACGACACAGAACAGACACAGACACAGACACAGACACAGACACAGACACAGACACAGACACAGACACAGACACAGACAAAGACACAGACAGACACAGACACACACACAGGCACAAACACAGACACAGACACAGACCAGACACAGACACAGGCACAGGCAGAGACACAGACACAGATACAGACACAGACAAGATACAGACACGGACACAGACTACAGACACAACAACACAGGACAAACACAGACACAGACACAGACAACCACAGGCACAAACACAGACACAGACACAGACAAGACAAGAACGACAAGGCAAGACCAGACACAGACACAGACACAAACACAGATACAGGCACAAACCACAGACACAGACACAGACGTAGACGCAGACGCAGACCGCGCAGACGCAGACGCAGACGCAGACGCAGACGCAGACGCAGACGCAGACGCAGACGCAGACGCAGACGCAGACGCAAACAGACATAGGCACAGACACAGACCACGCAGACGCAGACGCAGACGCAGACGCAGACGCAGACGCAGACGCAGGCCAGACACACACACAGACAGTCACAGAACAGACACAGACACAGACAGACACAAACGCAGACGCTGACTCAGACGCAGTCACAAACGCAGACGCATTGCAGGCGCAGACGCAGACTCAAAAGCAGACTCAGACGCAGACACAGACACAGACACAGACACAGACACAGACACAGACACAGACACAGACACAGACACAGACAGACACAGACACAGACACAGACACAGACAGACACAGACACATCACAGACACAGACACAGCACAGACAACGACACAGACCAGACACAGACACAGACAGACCAGACACAGACACAGACACAGACACCAGACACAGACAGCAGACACAGACACAGACGCAGACGCAGACGCAGACACAGACGCAGACGCAGACGCAGATGCAGACGCAGACCAGACGAAGACGCAGACGCAGACGCAGACTAGACGCAGACATCAGACAGACAGACGCAGACGCAGACGCAGACACAGACACAGACACAGACAGACACAGACAGCCAGACACAGAACAGACACAAGACACAGACGCAGACAGACACAGACACAGACACAGACAGACACAGACACAGACACAGACACAGACAGCAGACCAGACGCAGACGCAGACGCAGACCAGACGACAGACACAGACACAGACACAGACACAGACAATGCACAACACAGACCAGACCAGACCAGACACAGACAGACACAGACACAACACAGACACAGACACAGACAAGACACAGACACAGCACAGACACAGACCAGACACAGACACAGAACAGACAGCAGACACACAGACACAGACACAGACACAGACGACAGACAGACCAGACACAGACGCAGACACAGACACAACACAGACACAGACAAGACACAGACACAGCACAGGCAGACCAGACACAGACACAGACACAGACACAGAACAGACACGCAGACACAGACCAGACACAGACACAGACACAGACACAGCCAGACACAGATCACAGACACAGACACAGACACAGACGCAGACAGAGCGACGCAGACGCAGACACAGACACAAACACAAGACACAGACACAGACCACAGACACAGACAGGCAGCACGAGACGCAGACGAGACGCAGACGCAGACGCAGACGCAGACGCAGACACAGACGAAACAGACATAGCACAGACACAGACCAGACGCAGACGCAGACAGCAGACGCAGACGCAGACCAGACACAGACACAGACACAGATACAGACACAGACACAGACACAGACACAGACGAGACGCAGACCAGACGCAGAACAGCAGACGACGCAGCGCAGACGCAGACTCAAACACAGACTCAGACGCAGACGCAGACGCAGACCAGACCAGCCAGACACAGACGACAGACGATACAGACGACAGACACAGAGCAGACGAACGCAGACCGACAGACGACAGACACGACACAGACACAGACACAGACACAGACGCAGAACAGACAGACACGCAGACGCAGAACGACCAGACGCAGACGCAGACGCAGACACAGACGCAGACGCAGACCAGACACAGACGCAGACGAGACGCAGACGCAGACACAGACACAGACGCAGACGCAGACACAGACACAGCAAGACCAGACCAGACGCAGACACAGAAGACCAGACACAGACACAGACGCAGACAGACGAGACACAGACCAGACACAGACACAGACACAGACCAGACACAGACACAGACACAGACAGACGCAGACACAGACGCAGACGCACCAGACACAGACACAGAGCAACAGACAGACCAGACACAGACACAGACACAGACACAGACACAGACACAGACACAGACACGACACAGACAGCAGACACAGACAGACACAGACACAGACACAGACACAGACACAGACAGACAGACCAGACACAGACACAGACACGACAGACACAGACAGACACGACACAGACACAGACACAGACACAGACACAGACAAGACACGAGACACAGACCAGACAGACACAGACACAGACACAGACAGACACAGACACAGACACAGACACAGACACAGACACAGACACAGACAGACAGACACAGACCCAGACACAGACACAGACACAGACACAGACACAGACACAGACACAGACACAGACACAGACACAGACACAGACACAGACACAGACACAGACACAGACACAGACACAGACACAGACACAGACCAGACACACACAGGACACGAACACAGACACAGACACAGACACAGACACAGACAGGCAGACAGACACAGACACAGACACAGACACAGACACAGACACAGACACGACACAGACACAGCACAGACACAGACACAGACAACAGACACAGACAGACACAGACACAGACACAGACGACAGACACAGACACAGACAGACACAGACACAGACTCACACAGACACAGACACAGACACAGACACAGACACAGACAGAGACCAGACAGCAGACGCAGACACAGACCAGACACAGACCAGACACAGACCAGACACAGACACAGACGACGCAGACACAGACACAGACACAGACCAGACCAGACGCAGACGCAGACGCAGACACAGACACAGACCAGACACAGACACAGACAGACCAGACACAGACACAGACACAGACCAGACCAGACACAGAACACAGACGCGACACAGACAGCACAGACACAGACACAGACACAGAGACAGACACAGACGCAGACGCAGACACAGACCAGACACAGAACAGATGCACGACACAGACGCAGACACAGACGCAGACGCAGACACAGACGCAGACACAGAGCAGACGCAGACGCAGACGCAGACGACAGACGCAGACGCAGACGCAGACGCAGACGCAGACAGACAGACGCAGACGCACAGACGCAGACACAGACGCAGACAGACCAGACGCAGACGCAGACGCAGACGCAGACGCAGACGCAGACGCAGACGCAGACGCAGACGCAGACGCAGACGCAGACGCAGACGCAGACACAGACGCAGACGCAGACGCAGACGCAGACGCAGACACAGAACACAGACACAGACACAGAACAGACACAGACACAGACACAGACACAGACACAGACACAGACACACACAGACAAGACACAGACACACAGACACAGACAGACCAGACACAAGACACAGACACAGACACAGACACAGACACAGACACAGACACAGACCAGACACAGACACAGACACTGACCCAGGCACAGAGCACAGACAGACACAGACCAGACACAGACACAGACACCGACACAGACACAGACCAGACCAGACAGACCAGGCACAGACACGGAAATGGACACGGACCAGACACGGACACAGACCATACACAGACCAGACAGACCAGACATAGACACAGACACAGACACAGACACAGACACAGACACAGACACAGACACAGACACAGACACAGACACAGACACCAGACACAGACACAGACACAGACACAGACACAGACACAGACAATCACAGACACAGACACAGCACAGACAACGACATAGACCACTGACACAGACACAGACACAGACACAGACCAGACACAGACACAGACACCACAGACACAGACACAGACCAGACGCAGACGCAGACGCAGACGCAGACGCAGAGCAGAGCAGACGCAGACAGACGCAGACGCAGACGCAGACGCAGACGCAGACCAGACGAAGACGCAGACGCAGACGCAGACACAGACACAGAACAGACACAGACCAGACAACCAGACACGACACAGACACAGACACAGACACAGACAAGACACAGACACAGACACAGACAGACCACAGACACAGACACAGACAACGACACAGACACGACACAGACACAGACACGAACAGGCACAGGCACAGAACAGCACAGACACAGACACAGACCAGACACAGACACAGACACCGACACAGACACAACAGACACAGACAACAGACACAGACCAGAAACAGAGACACGACAAGACAACAACAGACACAGACACAGAACACAGACACAGACACAGACAAGACACAGACACAGACACAGACACAGACACAGACACAGACACAAAACACAGACACAGACACAGACACAGACACACACAGACACAGACAAAGCACAGACAACGACAAGACCCTGAACAGACACAGACACAGACACAGACACAACACAGAAACAGACACCAGACACAGACACAGACCAGACACAGACAGCACAGGCACAGACACAGACCGACACGGACAACGGACACAGACCAGACACGGACACAACACAGACACAGACACAACACAGACACAGACCAGACACACAAGACACAGACACAGACGCACAGACACAGACACAGACAGACACAGACAGACACAGACACAGACACAGACACAGACACAGACACAGACAACAGACACGAACACAGACACAGACACAGACACAGACACGACACAGACACAGACACAGACACAGACACAGACACAGACACGACAAACACAGACACAGACACAGACACAACACAACCAGACAAACACAGACACAGACAACACAGACACAGACACAGACACAGACACAGACACAACAGACACAGACACAGCAACAGACAACGACAAGACCCGACACAGACACAGACACAGACACAGACACAGACACAGACCAGACGAAGACCAGACCAGACCAGACGCAAGAACCAGACCAGACCAACCGAAGAACCAGACAGACCAGACAGACCAGACCAGCACAGACGCAGACGCACGCAGACACAGACACAGAACAACAAGACACAGACACAGACACAGACACAGACACAGACACAGACACAGACAGACACAGACCAGACACAGACACAGACCAGACAGACCAGACCAGACACAGACACAGACCACAGACACTGACACAGGCACAGGCACAGACAGACACAGACACAGACACAGACACAGACACAGACACAGACACCGACACAGACAGACCAGACACAGACAAGACACAGACACAACAACAAACACAGACACAGACACAGACACAGACACAGACACAGACACAGACACAGACAACAGACACAGACACAGACACACAGACCAGAACACAGAACAGACACAGACACAGACACAGACACAGACACAGACACAAGACACAACACAAGACACAGACAAAGCACAGACAACGACAAGACCCGACACAGACACAGACACAGACACAGACACAGACACAGACACAGACACAGAAACAGACACAGACAACAAGACAGACACAGACACACAAGACACAGACAGACAGGCACAGACACAGCACCACAGGACACGACACAGACACAGACACGGACACAACACAGACACAGAAACACACAGACACAGACAGACACAGACACAGACACAGACACAAGGCACAGGCACAGACACAGACACAGACACAGACAAGACACAGACACGACACAGACACAGACACAGACACAGACACAGACACAGACACAGACACAGACACAGACACAGGACACAGACACAGACACAGACACAGACACAGACACAGACACAAGACACAGACACAGACACAGACACAACACAGCACAACACAGACACAGACACAGACACAGACAACAGACACAGACACAGGCACGCAGACACAGACACAGAACAGACACAGACACGAACAGACACGACACAGGACAGCACAGACACAGACACAGACAGCCAGACACAGGAACAGAACACAGACACAGATACAGACACAGACAAGATACACGCAGACCAGACACAGACACAACACCAACAGATACAGACACAGACACAGAACAGACCAGACAGACGTAGACGCAGACGCAGACACAGACCAGAACGCAACCCAGACACAGACACAGACGAGACGCAGACGCAGACGCACGCAGACCAGACGCAGACAGACGCAGACCAGACGCGACGAACGCAGACGCAGACGCAGACGCAACGCAGACGCAGACGCAGACGCAGACGCAGACGCAGACGCAGACGCAGACGCAGACCAGACGCAGACCAGACGCAGACGAGACGCAACCGAACCAGACCAGACACAGATAACCAGACACAGACACAGACAGACAGACACAGACACAGACACAGACACAGACACAGGCACGGACAGACACAGACAGACACAGACACGACACAGACACAGACACAGACACAGGCACGGACAGACACAGACACAGACACTGACACATGCAAGGCACAGACAGAACAGAACAAGACACAGAACAGACAGACACAGACCCAGACACAGACAGACACAGACACAGACAGGAAATGGACACGACTCAGACACGACACAACACAGGCACATACCAGCCACAGACAGACAGACACAGACACAAGACACAGACACAGACACAGACACAGACACAGACACAGACACAGACACAGACACAGACACAGACACAGACACAGACACAGACACACACACAGACACAGACACAGGCACAGACAACGACATAGACACAGACACAGACACAGACACAGACACAGACACAGACACAGACACAGACACAGACACAGACGCAGACGCAAACGCAGACGTAGACGCAGACGCAGACGCAGACGAAGACGCAGATGAAGACGCAGACGAAGCGAATACGCAGGCGCAGACGCAGACGAAGACGCAGACGCAGACGCAGACGAGACGCAGACTCAGACGAAGACGCAGACGCATACGCAGACACAGACACAGAAACAGACACAGACACAGACACAGACACAGACACAGACACAGACACAGACAGACACAGACACAGACACAGACACAGACACAGACACAGACACGACACAGACACAGACCCAGACACAGACAGGCACAGACACAGACACAGACACGGAAATGGACACGGACTGGACACGAACACAGATACATACACAAACACAGACACAGACAAGACACAGACACAGACACAGACACAGACACAGACACAGACACAGACACAGACACGACACAGACACAGACACATCACAGACACAGACACATTCACAGACACAGACACAGCCACAGACAACGGCATAGACCCTGACACAGACACAGACACAGACACAGACACAGACACAGACACAGACACAGGCACAGGCACAGACACAGACACCGACACGGACACGGACACAGACACAGACACAGACTCATACACAGACACAGACACAGACACAGACACAGACACAGACACAGACACAGACACAGACACAGACACAGACACAGACACAGACACAGACACAGACACAGACACAGACGCAGACGCAGACGCTGACGCAGACGCAGGCGCAGACGCAGACGCAGACGCAGACGCAGACGCAGACGCAGACGCAGACGCAAACGCAGATACAGACGCAGACGCATATGCAGACGCAGACGCAGACGCAGACGCAGACAGCAGACGCAGACGCAGACGCAGACGCAGACCAGACTCAGACACAGACCAGACGACAGACGCAGACGCAGACGCAGACGCAGACAGACCACACTCAGACGCACATGCAGACGCAGACCAGACGCAGACGCAGACGCTGACGCAGACGCAGACGCGTTGCAGCCGAAGACGCGGACGCAAACGCAGACGCAGACGCAGACGCAGACGCAGATACAAACACAGACACAGACACAGACACAGAACAGACACTGACACAGGCACAGACAGACAGCCACAGACACAGACACAGACACATTCACAGACACAGACCAGACACAGATACAGACACAGACTCAGCCACAGACACTGACACAGACACAGCCACAGATAATGACAGACACAGACACAGACACAGACCGACACAGACACAGACACAGACCAGACACAGACACAGACCCAGACACAGACACAGACACAGACAGCAGACACAGACACAGACACAAGACACAGACACACACAGACACAGACAACGACAAGACCTGACACAGACACAGACACAGACACAGACACAGAAACAGACACAGACACAGACACAGACACAGGCACAGGCACAGACACAGACACATTCACCGACACGGACACGGACACAGACACAGACACAGACACATACACAGACACAGACACAGACACAGACACAGACACAGACACAGACACAGGCACAGGCACAGAGACACAGCACAGACACAGACACAGACACAGACACAGACACAGACCCAGACACAGACACAAACACAGACACAGACACAGACACAGACATAGACACAGACACAGACACAGACACAGAAACAGAGAAAGACACACACACAGACACAGAGACAGACACAGACACAGACACAGACAGAACACAGACACAGACACAGACACAGACACAGACACAGACACAGACACAGACAGAGACAAAGACAAAGACACAGACACAGACACAGACACAGTCACAGACAGACACAGACACAGACACAGACACAGACAGACACAGACACAGACACAGACACAGACACAGCACAGCAAGACACAGATACAGACACAGACAGAGACAAAGACACAGACACAGACACAGGCACAGGCACAGACAGACACAGACACAGACACAGACACAGACACAGACACAGACTCAGACCCAGACACAGACAGACACAGGCACAGACACGGAAATGGACACGGACATGGACACAAACACAGACACATACACGACACAGACACAGACGTAGACACAGACACAGACACAGACACAGACACAGACACAGACACAGACAGAGAGACACGCACAGACACAGACACAGACACATTTACAGACACAGACACAGCCACAGACAACGACATAGACCCTGACACAGACACAGACACAGACACAGACACAGACACAGACACAGACACAGACACACAGACACAGACACAGCACAGGCACAGACACAGATACCGACAGACAGGACACGGACACGAGACACAGACACAGACACAGACACAACACAGACACAGGCACAGGCACAAACACAGACACAGACACAGACACAGACACAGACACAGACACAGACACAGACACAGACACAGACACAGACACAAGCACAGACACAGACACAGACACACACACAGACACAGACACAGACACAGACACAGACACAGACACAGACACAGACACAGACACAGACACAGACACAGACACAGACACAGACACAGACACAGACACAGACACAGACACAGACACAGACACAGACACATACACAGACACAGACAGGCACAGCAAGACCAGACACAGACACAAGACACAGATACAGACACGACACAGACCAGTCACAGACACAGACACAGACACAGTCTCAGACACAGATCAGACCAGACACAGATACAGACGCAGACAGAGACGTGACGCAGACGCAGACACAGACACAGACACAGATACAGACACAACCACAGACAGACACAGACGCAGACGCAGACGCAGACGCAGACGCAGACGCAGACGCAGACGCAGACGCAGACGCAGACGCAGACGCAGACGCAGACGCAGACGCAGACGCAGACGCAGACGCAGACGCAGACGCAGACGCAGACGCAGACGCAGACGCAGACGCAGACGCAGACGCAACGCAGACACAGACGCAGACGCAGACGCAGACGCAGACGCAGACGCAGACGCAGACGCAGACGCAGAGCAGACGCAGACGCAGACGCAGACGCAGACGCAGACGCAGACGCAGACGCAGACACAGACACGACACAGACACAGACACAGACAGACAGACACAGACACAGACAAAGACACAGACACAGACACAGACACAGACACAGACACAGACACAGACACAGATACAGACACAGGCACAGGCAGAGACACAGACACAGATATAGACACAGACACAGATACAGACACGGACACAGACCCAGTCTCAGACACAGACACAGACACAGTCTCAGACACAGATACAGACACAGACACAGATACAGACACAGACACAGTACACAGACACAGACACAGACACAGACACAGACACAGACACATTCACAGACACAGACACAGACACAGACACAGACACAGACTCAGCCACAGACACTGACACAGACACAGCCACAGACAATGACACAGACACAGACACAGACCACTGACACAGACACAGACACAGACACAGACACCGACACGGACACGGACACGGACACAGACACAGACACAGACACAGACACAGACACAGACACAGGCACAAGCACAGGCACAGACACAGATACAGGCACAGACACAGACACAGACACAGACACACACAGACACAGACACAGACACAGACACAGACACAGACACAGACACAGACACAGACACAGACACAGACACAGACACAGACACAGACACAGACACAGACACAGACACAGACACAGACACAGACACAGACAGACACAGACACAGACACAGACACACACACACAGACACAGACACAGACACAGACACAGACACAGACACAGACACAGACACAGGCACAGGCAGAGACAGACACAGATACAGACACAGACACAGATACAGACACGAGACACAGACCCAGTCACAGACACAGACACAGACACAGTCTCAGACACAGATACAGACACAGACACAGATACAGACGCAGACAGAGACGTGCACGCAGACGCAGACACAGACACAAACACAGATACAGACACAACCACAGACACAGACATAGACGCAGACGCAGACGCAGACGCTGACGCAGACGCAGACACGCAGACGCAGACGCAGACGCAGACGCAGACGAGACGCAGACGCAGACGCAGACGCAGACGCAAACGCAGATACAGACGCAGACGCATATGCAGACGCAGACGCAGACGCAGACGCAGACGCAGACGCAGACGCAGACGCAGACGCAGACGCAGACGCAGACGCAGACAGAAGCAGACGCAGACGCAGACGCAGACGCAGACGCAGACGCAGACGCAGACGCAGACGCAGACGCAGACGCAGACGCAGACGCAGACGCAAACGCAGATACAGACGCAGACGCATATGCAGACGCAGACGCAGACGCAGACGCAGACGCAGACGCAGACGCAGACGCAGACGCAGACGCAGACAGACACGACACAGACAGACACAGACACAGACACAGACAGACACAGACACAGACACAGACACAGACACAGACACAGACACAGACACAGACACAGACACAGACACAGATACAGACACAGGCACAGGCAGAGACACAGACACAGATACAGACACAGACACAGATACAGACACGGACACAGACCAGTCTCAGACACAGACACAGACACAGTCTCAGACACAGATACAGACACAGACACAGATACAGACACAGACACAGACACAGACACATACATACACAGACACAGACACAGACACAGACACAGACACAGACACAGACACAGACACATTCACAGACACAGACACAGACACAGACACAGACACAGACTCAGCCACAGACACTGACACAGACACAGCCACAGACAATGACACAGACACAGACACAGACCCTGACACAGACACAGACACAGACACAGACACTGACACAGACACAGACATACAGACACAGACACAGACACCGACACGGACACAGACACAGTCACAAACACAGACACATACACAGATACAGACACATACACAGACACAGACACCGACACCGACACAGTCACAGACACAGACACAAGACACAGACACAGACACAGACACAGACACAGACACAGACACAGACACAGACACAGACACAGACACAGACACAAACACAGACACACACACACACAGAGACACACACAGACACAGACACAGATTCAGACACAGACACAGACACAGACACAGACACAGACACAGACACAGACACAGACACAGACACAGACACAGACACAGACAAAGACACAGACACAGACACAGACACAGTCACAGACACAGTCTGAGACACAGACACAGACACAGATACAGACACATTCCATTGAAACAACGCAAAACTGAGACGAGCAATTTAATTCAAATTTGATTTTAGTATCTAGTACTCGTGGATTTAGAACGTCATCAAATTGGGAGAACATCTGTGTATGGATTCGGTTACAATACAAATAACAACAAAAAAATCTCATTAAATTTTGGGTTAAAAGCCGAGTCAAATGCCTCTGACGTCAGGGAGGGCATAATATATTGATTTAGAAAATAGGGTAACATGGTTTAAAAAATTAGATTAATATATGTAATTTTGTATACTACAATTTGTTGTTGATGAATTAAAGTAGACCTTGAAAATCCTTGTTACAGGTGACAATAAAAAGGAATAATGAAAGACTTCTAACAAGTCAATTTGTTGCCAGTAAATGTATGAAACCGATATTCAAAAGTTACTGGTTCAGATCTGGCTTAAAGTTGCCTTTTTTATTTTATTTTAAAGAACTTTCTACTTCATTAACTTTATTATACTTATATTATCTATTAAAAAAAAATTATAAACTAAATTTAATAAACTCTTGAACATTTCAAAATAAAATGAAAATATTTTCTGTAATATTCAGGGAAGTTTTACTGTTACTTATTTCGTATCTGACATGCCATATTTCATTATAAAGGGGTTCTTATTAAAATACCACACAAAGTACCATACACTACAACTTATGAAAATGTAAGCTTTCACCTTCATTGTACATAATTAAATTACTTAGCTTATGGGGTTTTACATGGTGTATTTTCTTAGTTATATTTTATACAAATCGATAACAATTACAGCTATCATCCTCACTAAATGGTGATATCTATAAGAATTGCTTGAGATGTGAAAATAAATTTAGGAAATATAAAAAGATGAAAACGCAGACATAAGCCTAAATTTGTTCTAGCATCTCCAACTATTCCTACTGATATGACCGTTTACTGAGGACGATAACTGTAATTGTAAACGTATAAATTTATATCCAATCTAAATGGAAAAATACACCATTTAAAAACCCAAAAGCTAAGTATTTTAACACTAAAATTTAATCGTTTATTAGGAAGGTATCTTGATTATGATCGTGAAAATGTCAAACGTTAAAAAATGGTTTATGTAATATCATTTGTTGATAATGAATGCATTATTAGTACAATTACTTAACAAAATGATAATTTGTCATTTTAGAAAACAAAATATTTACCTCTGTAAAAATCATTCACAAACTTCCCCATTTAGCAATTACACATTATATAAGTAATACACTTACACAATACTTGAAAAATTAATGTTTCGTTGCATTGTTACGCATTTAGTTAATACATCATGCATAAGATACAAAAACTGTTCAAGATACTAATTCTGCTAAGAAGGAACCCAAGTAGGCCGTCGGCAAAAGTTACAGAACTGAGGGTTTGGTTGGATAGATAAGTACTGTACTATGTAACTAAATGAAACAGAACCCTGTGTTCTATGTGTAATCGAAAAAATAATTATTAGTAGTAAATTAAGTTCACTGGGTTAAACCGTAATAAATTCCACACTTCCATACTTTTTATGATTGCATTGATGAATTACGGAACACTGAAAATTATCCTTCGTCTTTCCACATTAAAGAATTTTATTTGCCACTTTTTTTAGAAGATTTAAACAATGAAATTTACAGTTTTTTATACCTAGATATAATATTTAAAGGAAAATAACCGTAGTTACACTTTCAACAATCGATAATAATTATTCAGAACGTTCAGTGGCCAGACAGTACATTTAAAACGCGGAGACATTCACAAAAATCACTCCATCTCTGTGACAGAAGCTCATGGTAATTCCGACAAGAACTAATGATATCGGGATATGTAAATAAATATCCGCGTAACACGGAGCTGGTCCGTGGCGTGAACTGATGTTTAATGTAGCAGTTGATTTGCGATGCAGATGGGGGTCGCGGTAAAGATGCGGTTACCGAGCGCACGAAACTTCTTGTGGATAACCGCATCATGTCGAATGTGGTGATGTAGGACATTCTAGGACTAGAAGACCCTTATTTTAAAGCTTAAAGATCTTGTTAAATTACATGTTATACAAAATGTATGTAATGTCTGGTACCATTGTTGTAAAAGAAACAATTTTCACCACATACCACGCGTTTTAAAAAGAAATGTAGTATGTTGGTATTTAAATCAATGTAATTACAGACTGGATTAAGGCAACTACAACATCTACATACGATGATCTACCAGCTTTGTACTTTGTCACTATGCATGTCGACGTTTTAGACTTTTATACTTTTACATTAACTGAATATAGAGCTATCAAGAGCAGGTTATACATGCCCATGCTTGGATTGAACCCGCTTAACTTCATAATGGTCACATATCACACCCAACTTATTTAATTTAATCGATTCGGTTTATGATTTAACAGACTTTAGGTTGCAAAAAGCATTAGATTCTACATGTTTACTGCAATTTTTGTGAGAAAAAGATAAAATTGGTTTAAGAATTTCTTGTTATAAACAATTCACTGATATTTTAAATGTAACAAATACAATACCTAGAGTAGCGCATTATTACGAATTACTTTAACGAGAGACTCCTTTTATGTGACAAATATAATTATGCTTTACCAGACAGAAATTGGGAAAAAAATTGAAGTGAAGGAATGTCAGTTTAGACTGTTCTTCATCAAGTTTCGTGTTCTGTATTAGATTATCAAAATGTAATAGGAAGCTTCAGACTTGAGGAACGTTGCCGTTCTTCTGATGTTATACAGTGGGAACCTTGTTTATAATAGTTAGTAGCTTCGGTTGGTTATAATACATGTGTTGATGCAGATTTGTTGTGTGTGTAATATTTGTATTAATTACAACCATTATTTTCTTGTTAGAAAATAAAAGTTCAAAGTAATAATTATTAATTGTGCTTTATACACGTTGACTGTCGATGGCATATGAGTTGCATCAAGACACATCCGCACCAGATGCCGTCTACGCAGCTTATGCGGCAAGAGTACCAGTAACTTTGAATTAGTAGTATTTCATTGGATTTCATAGGAGAATGTTGTGTTTGTGTCGGCATTTGTTTGTGCCGGAATTTCTAGTACTGTATAGCACGTGGTTTTGTAAGGTAGGATTTGGTAATTTTTTTTGAGCAACAAAATAGCGGGGCCTTCAAACCGGAAAAGGCAGTGCAGGGATCGACATTTATTGAAATCTTTGAGTGAAATTGAACTATTCAAGATGGCTAACATTTCCGATAGTGCAGAAACATTTGCTATATCACGTGATCTCATACAAATGATTCCTAAATCCAAAAGAATGCCTGATAACCCTAATCATACTCCATTTCTTCTAGATCTCTTTCCTACATCAAACACATTTGTTTATGAAACTTCTGGTCTTTCCCAAGTAGGTCTACCTGACCATTGTCTAATGGAAATAACTTCTGCTTTTTCTAATTCCTCTATTTTTTTACAATACTGACAGCACCTTGTAGTGTCTTAAGTCAGCTAAATGGAGTGATTTACGAGATTTATTTGCAACTACTCCATGGCATGAATATTGTTTCAAGTCGTTCTCATCTTCAGATCATCTTTCAGCACCTGAAATAATACCCAATGGCATGTAGTTATACATTCCCAAAAAACAAAATCGTCTAGGTCATTTTTGTTCCCAACCCTGGTTCAACAGGGCTTCTGCTGATGCCACATCTTTAAAAAATGAATCATATACCACATGGAAATCTAATAAAACGGCCGAGTGTCACGCAGACTACGTAGTTGCTAGGAGCAACTGCGAAAGTTTTATCAATCACTAAAGCTAGAAAATTGTTTGAACAACGAAAATGCGTTGATCTAGCTACATCTTCTTTGCTCAATCGTTAATTTTGGTCTCTAGCTAATGTCATCAGTAAAAACTGTGGGACATATTTATCCCCCCCCCCCTTCCCCCATGACGTATTTTAATAGATCTGCAGTTGCTGAGATTTGAAGTGGAGATTATGGCCGAAAGTAAACACGTTAAACAAAATGCACAAACATCTAATGACAACTTTGAATATTCCATCAACAAACATCTGGAAAGAAATAATGGGTAATAGGATAATATTTGAATAATTTTAAGACCGTTTTCAAATATAAACAAACATATGAAGAACAAAGAATATGTGTTTTACAGACAAATGCATTGTAAAACAAAGCATTTTATAAGTGTAAATAAAACTATTATATTAGTTAAAACCAAAAACAACTAAACAAGAACTGAAGCTACGAAAAATTTAAATGATACAAGTACTTATAAGGTTTTAAAGAATGAACGAAGGAAAATTGCAGAAACGGCCAATAGTTTCATAAATTAATTCTCCCACCTATAAATTATCTAAGTTTTTAACAAATATATAAAGTGTGTTGAACAAAAAGGAATATTCAATTAAAAATTCTATAGAATTCGAAGAAAAAAACAAAAAAAAAATTTCTGTTTAAGATACACATCTTATTCTATCATTGGATGTTTCTTCTTTATTTACAAATATTCCAATCCCAATGGAATTTAGTAAAGAAACATACAATTGTAAGTGCGATCACTTTATTGAAGAAGTAGAATTATGTTTGGCAACAACTTATTTCCAATATGAAGAAAGGATGTGCAATGGGATCGTCAACTTCTGCTACAGTTCTAAATATCCAGCATTTAGATGTTTGTTTAGGGCAACTTAGTTTTACACTATTTTTTTATTTTCAGTATGTTGATGACACTTTAAGTTCATCAGAAAACAAAATTAAAGAAGTTTTACATGTGCAACCGATTTAACACTAAACGTAAATTCACTGCAGAAGGAAAAAAGAAAAAAAATTTCATTTTTAAATAAAATTTAACTTAATTGATTCGTTTCACAAACCTACCCATAGTTGAAGGAACATAAATTTTCATTCAAATCATTAATAGAATTAATATTATCAGTATTAGTATTGAAAGTTGATCAAACATCGCTAGCCTATACTTCGTTTAAAAACATTTTTCATTATTATTCATTTTGAAAATTATTAAACAAAACATTCAAAGTTTTTATAATATTTCTATTGTTCAAAAATTGGAAGAAACAATGAGTTACGTAACCATTCAGTACACCAATAAAGGATATTTATTATAACAATCCCTAAAGAATTTTCATTTAAATACTGTTTTTTCTATTCACAGCCAAGGTATCTATTTTTAAAATTGAAACCAATAAATCCTAAGATAATATAACCAACACAATTTACCAAATTTCCTGCAATTCTTGCAACAGAATTTACATTGGAACATCAACACAACCTGTAATTGGTGTTATTTCTCTTGGGTTATCTTCTCAATAATTATATTCTTCCTGTCCTGAACTGCTTACCGGTAAAGCCTGTTACTTTTCGTGCTCACAAAACTTCCTTAACGTCTTGGAAAGACGTAGCTTGTTTTCTGAAACCCGGACTTCTTCCCGTGGACTATGACGAACGTCTTATGGATGAAATTAGAAGTCGTACTATGGGAAACTATCGATATTTATGGAGCTGCCTTGCAGTCTTTATTTCAACGTCTACTTCAGGGTCATCCAGAAGATAACTTCAGCTTATTCGTCGCAATCTCACTCCGTTTTACCAAACATCATTAGTTTTAACCGAAGTCACAACTTCTCTCATTTGGCAAAAAATTAGACCAAGCATAATATAGAAACCTTTAAACCTCCTCCTTCTGGAAAAGCTTCCGAACTGCTCGAACCTAGTCGTGCATATGTTGAATCTCTTGATGGCTCTTCACATTCTTTGGATCATTCTTAGAGACCTTCTCGTCATGTAATTTCTCCTTCTGTAATTACCCCTCCAAACCTACCTATAGACCTATACGTTGTTGCAATTGCACAAAAATGGGTCATCTCTCTCCACAATGTCCACAGCCTCAAGAACATCCCTGTTACGGTTGTAGAAAACTGGGAATAACTAAATCAAAATGTACAGTCCGTCCTCCACGTTCGGGAAACTAGTGCCTGAGTTCTCTAACAAGTATTTCTTTAATCTCTGAAACTCCTTTTTCTGGCTTGGACGATAAACAACGGTTTTTCCAAATCCCAGAAATGATGAACATCCTTACCTTAAAGTGACCATGTTTTTCCATACCTTTAAAGGTATTTTAGACAGCGCTTCATACACACGCACGCACACACACACGCACGTACACGAACGCACACGCATCCACACTGTGACCCTCACGCGCACTCCCACCTGCAGGCACACATACACGTGCACACACGCTGATATTTTTACTTAAACTGTTGCCCAACAAATGTTTCTCAGATGAGTAAGTAAATACACGAATCTTTTGAATATCTAACTAAAACTTTATGAAATAGAGAATCCATTCAGTTGAGTATCGTCTTCCATGTATGTGTATTGTTTAATAATTAATCATTGACATAAGACACTTTAATTCTATTTAGTCGATACCGACCGCTATGGCTTATGATAATCATTAAACATCACTTGTGTAAATATAACGCTCTTAAAAATATAAATACTGTTATTTAGTTTAATATGAATTGCTGATATACTCCAATAAAGACACACGCACATACGCACACGCATACAAGCACACACGCACACGTGCACTCACGCACACACGCACACACGCACACACGCACAAACGCACACACGCACACACGAAAACACGCACATACGCACACACGCACACACGCACACACGCACACACGCACACACGCACACACGCACACACGCACACACGCACACACGCACACAAACACACGCACGGGTGCATACACCGAGCGACGCTCATACGCACCCCATACACGCACACGCACACTCGCACACACGCACACGCGCACACGCACACATGCACACACGCATACTCGCACGCTCGCACACGCACACACGACACACGCACACAGCAC
This sequence comes from Vesta saturnalis, assembly GCA_036346205.1. Taxonomy (NCBI): domain Eukaryota; kingdom Metazoa; phylum Arthropoda; class Insecta; order Coleoptera; family Lampyridae; genus Vesta; species Vesta saturnalis. The sequence goes on along the minus strand of JARFJB010002504.1, from coordinate 313,168 downwards.
ACAGCACACACGCACATACCCACACACGTACACACGCACACACGCGCACACACGCACACACGCACACGTCACTCGCTCACACGTCAGACGCTCACACGCTCAGACGCTAGTGTGCTCACACTCTCACTCACGCACGCACGTACATGCAGTACGGCACACACGCACACACGCACACACGCACACACGCACACTCGCTCACACGACACACGCATAAACGCACACACGCACACACGCACACAGCACACATACATGACACACGCGCTCACGCACACACGCTCACACGAACATACGCACACACGCACACACGCACACCGCACGCACGCGCACACACACGCACCAAAACACACACGCACAAACGCACACACCCACACAATCACACTCGCCTACAAGCACACGCACACACGCACACACGAGTACACGCACACACGCAAATTGCACTCACGCTCACACAGACATACGCACACACGACACATGCACACACCAAAACACGCACAATCACACATGCCCACACGCACAAATGTACAAACGGACACACGCAGACACGACACACACACGCACACGCACACACGCACACACACACCACACTAAATAACGCACAAACGCACACATGCACACACAGACATGCGCACACGACACATGCAACACAACACGCATACAATCCACACGCCCACACGCACACACGCACACCACCACACGCACACGCACACACGCAACGCACCACGACACACACACAGCACACAAGCACACACGCACACACGCACAAGCCACTACAAAACGCACAACGCACACACGCACACACGCACACACACACCCACACCACACGCACACGCACGACACACGCACCACGCACCACGACACCGCGACATACGCCCACGCACACACGCACACACGACACCCACGTCACACGCCACACGACACTCGCACGCGTGCACTACACACAACGACGCTCATACGCACACACCTCACGCACACGCACACGCAAGCAAACACGCACTTACACGCACACACGCACACCACACCGTCACACAGCACATACGCACACACGCAACACCCAAACACGCGCACACCACACACGCAACAGCACACAATCATCCACGCACACGCACACACCACACACCACACACGCACAGCTGCACACACGCCACACGCACACGCTCACACGCCACACGCACACACGCACAATCACACACGCACACGACCACACACACACACACCACACGCCACACACACAGCACACAGCACACGCACACACGCACACACGCACACGCAAACACACACACGCACACACTCGACACGCACAGCGCACGCACACACGCACGGTGCATCAGGCAGCACGCTCATACGCACACTCACACGCACACACGCACACGCCACACGCACACATGCACACACGCATACCCGCACGCACACGCACCACCACCAACACACGCACACACGCACACACGCACACACACGCACACGCACACACCACACACACGCACGCACGCACGCACACGCACACACGCACACACGACACACGCGCATACGCCCACCCCACAGCACACTCGCTCCACGTCACACGCTCACACGTCAGACGCTTCACGCTCAAGACGCTCGTGCGCTCACATCCACTCATGCACAAGCACAGCAACATACGGCACACACGCACACACCACTACACGACATACGCACACACGCACACACGCAAACACGCCACACGCTCACACGCACAAACGCATAAACGCACACCACGCACACACACACTCACACACGCACACACGTACAATGCACACACGCGTCAAGCACACGCTCACACGCGCGCACATCACGCACCAAAATACACACACAGCACACGCACACACCACACAATCACACCGCACACACACACACGCACACAGCACACACGCACACACACACACACGCACACTACACAGTACACGCTCACACGCAACGCACTCACGCTCACACAGACATACGCACACGCACACATGCACACACCAAAACACGACACACAACACACGCACACAAGCTCACACGCACACACGCACACACGCACACACCACACGCACACACGCACACACCACACACGCACACACAGCACACACGCACACACACACGCACACGCACACGCACACACGCACACAGCACATACGCGCATACGCGCATCCTCACACACGCACACTCGCTCACACGTCACACGCTCACACGTCATACGCTCACGCGCTCAGACGCTCGTGCGCTCACAATCTCACTCATGCACACTGCACTACGCTCACAGCACACACGCTCACACGCACACACGCATAAACGCACACACACACACACGCACACACACGACATCACACACGCGCTCGCGCACACACGCTCACACGGACATACGCACACACGCACACACGCCACACGCGCGACACACGCGAACGCACACACACACGCACACACAACACACACCAGCACACACGCACACACCCACACAATCACACCGCACTACACCACACACGCTACACACAGTACACGCACACGCAAATTCGCACTCACGCTCACACAGACATACGCACACAGCACACATGCACACACCAAAACACGCACACACATCACACACGCCCACACGCACAAATGCACAAACGGACACACGCAGACACGCACACACGCACACACGCACACGCACACGACCACACACGCATGCACACGCGCACTCACGTACACACGCACATACGCTCACACGCACACGCACACACGACACACTCGCAAACGCACACATGCGCACACGCACACTCGCACGGGTGCATACACAACGACGCTCATACGCACACACCACACACGCACACACGCACACGCGCACACAGCTACACGCACACACCACACACTAAATAACGCACAAACGCACACATGCACACACGCACAGACGCACACACACACACGCACACAGCACACACACACGCATGCACACCCGCATTCACGTACACACGCACACACGCACACACGCACACGCACACATGCGCACACACAGCATGCCACACACCAGCACACACCCAAAACACGCATACAACACACACGCCCACACACACACACACGCACACATGCACACACGCACACACGCACCCACACACACGCACATACGCACACACACACACGCACACACGCACACACGCACACACGCACACACGCACACACGCACACACGCACACACGCACACACACACACACGCACGCACACGCACACATGCGCACACGCACACACGCACGGGTGCATACAGGCACACGCTCATACGCACACCCCACCACACACGCACGACACGCGCACACCACACATCGCACCACACGCAACGTCACGCACGCACCACGCACACGCACTCAGCACACCACGCACACACGCACACGACACACGCACACACACACGCACACGCACACAGCACACGCGCACACGCTCACACGCACACCACACACAACGCACAAACGCACACAGCACACACGCACAGACGCACACACACACACACACACCGCACACACACACAGCACACCGCACACGACCACGCACACAGCACACACGCACACGCACACATGCCACACCAGACATGCGACACACACGTACACATGCACAACACCAAAACACGCATACACATCACACACGCCCACACGCACTCACGCACACACGCACAACACACACACGCACACACTCGCACACGCACATGCGCACACGCACACACGAAACACGGGTGCATACACGCCAGCGACGCTCATACGCACACCACACACACACGCACACACGCACACGCACACAGCGCACACGCACAGGCATCACACACACGCATACGCACCCACACACGCACACACGCACACGAGCACACGACGCACACAGCACACAACGCACAACCGCACACACGCACACACACAGCACACACGCACACACACGCACACACGACACACACGCACCACACGCACACAGCACACAGCACACCGCACACACGCACACACGCACACACGCACACGCGCATACGCGCACCCCACAAGCACACTCGCTCACACATCACATGCTCACACGTCAGATGCTCACACGCTCAGACGCTCGTGGCTCACTACCGCCATGCACGCAAGCACATGCACTGCGGCACACAGCACACGCACACACGCACACACGCACACGCACACGCACAGCACGCACGCATAAACGCACACACGCACACTCGCACACACGCACACGCACACACGACATGACACACGCGCTCACGCCACACACGCCACACGGACACTACCGCACACGCACACACGCACACGCACGCACACGCACACACCGCACACACGCACACACGCACACACGCACACACGCACAAACACGCACACAGCACACACGCACACACGCACACACGCATCACACGCACACACGCATAAACGCACACACGCACACTCGCACACACGCACACACGCACACACGCACACGTACACGCACACACGCGCTCACGCACACACGCTCACACGGACATACGCACACACGCACACACGCACACAGCGCGCACACACGCACCGAAAACACACACGCACACAACACACACGCCACCACACACGCACACACGCACACACGACACGCACACACGCACACGCACACCTCACACACGACATACGCACACACGCACACATGCACACACCCACAAACACGCACACAATCACACACGCCCACACGCACACACACACGGACACACGCAGATACGCACACACGCAACACATACGCACACGCCACACGCACACACAGCACACACGCACACAACCGCACACTAAATACACGCACAACGCACACATGCACACACGCACAGACGCACACACACGCATGAACACGCGCATTCACGTACACACGCACATACGCTCACACGCACACACCCACACACGCACACACTCGCACACGCACACACGCACACACGCACACACAGGCACGCTCGCACACACGCACACACGCACAACGCACACACGCACACACGCACTAACGCACACACGCATACATACACGCACACACGCACACACCACACACGCACACCGCACACACGTACACGACGTACACACGCACACACACGCATGCACACACGCACCAAACACGTTCACACGCACATACGCTCACACGCCACCACACGCACACACGCACACACGCACACACGCACACAGCACAGCACACACGCACACACATCGCACACGCACACACGCACGGGTGTATACACAGCAGCACGCTCATACGCACACTCCCACACACGCACACAGCACCACGCGCACACGCACACATGCACACAACGCATACATGCACGCACGCACACACGCACACACGCATACACGCACACACGCACACAGCACACACGCACACACGCACACACGCACACACGCACACACGCACACACGCACACACGCACACACGCACACACGCACACACGCACACGCACACACACACAGCACACGCACACACGCACACACGCACACACGCACACACGCACACACGCATACACGCACACACGCACACACGCACACGCACCCACACGCACACACGCACTACACACACGCACACCACACGCACACTCGCACACACGCACACCACACTGCACACGCACACGCACACACGCACACACGACATCGACACACACGCGCTCACGCACACACGCTCACACGGACATACGCACACAGCACACACCACACACGCACACACGCACACACGCTCACACGCACACACGCATAAACGCACACACGCACACTCGCACACACGCACACACGCACACACACACACAGTACACATGCACACACGCTCACACGGACATACGCACACAGCACACACGCACACACGCGCGCACACATACGCACCGAAAATACACATACGCACACACCACAATCACACTCGCCACACACACGCACACACCACACACGCACACACTCGCACACGCACACACGCACACACGCACACACACAGGCACGCTCGCACACAGCACACACGCAATAACGCACACACGCACATGCGCACTAACGCACACACGCATACACACCCACCAACACACACGCACACACGCACACACGCACACACGCACACACGCACCCACGTACACACGACACACGCACACACACACGCATGCACACAGCACCCACGTTCACACGCACTTACGCTCACACGATCACACACACCGCACACACGCACACACGCACACGCACACACGCACACACGCACACACGCACACACTCGCACACGCACAGGCGCACGCGCGCATACGCGCAGGGACGCTCATACGCACACTCCCACACACGCACCCACGCACACACGCACACACGCACACACGCACACACACGCATAAACGCACACACGCACACACGCACACGCACACACGCACACACGCACACACGCACACACGCACACACGCACACAGCACACACGCACACACGCACACACGCACACACGCACACACGCACACACGCACACACGCACACACGCACACACGCACATACGCACACACGCACACACGCACACACGCACAGACGCACACACGCACACACTCACACACGCACACCCACACACGCACTCTCACATGCACACGCGCATATGCGCATCCCACACGCACACTCGCTCACACGTCACACGCTCACACGTCACACGCTCACACGCTCAGACGCTCGTGCGCTCACACTCTCTCACGCACGCACGCACATGCACTACGGCACACACGCACACACGCACACACGCACACACGCACACACGCACACACGCACACACGCACACACGCACACACGCACACACGCACACACGCACACACGCACACACGCACACACGGACACACGCACACACCCAAAATACGCACACACGTACACACGCACACACCCACACAATCACACACGCCCACACACACACACGCACACACGCACACACGCACACACGCATACACGCACACACGCACACTCGCACACACGCTCCCACAGACATACGCACATACGCACAAACACAAAACACGCACACACGCACACAGTCACACACGCCCACATGCACACACGCACACACGGACACACGTACAAACGCACACACACACGCATGCACACGCGCACTCACGTACACTCGCACATACGCTCACACACATACACGCACACACGCACACACTCGCACACGCTCACATGCACACACGCACACACGCATGGGTGCATACACGCAGCGACGCTCATACGCGCACTCCCACACACGCACACACGCACAGACGCACATACGCACACACGCACACATTCACACATGCACACACGCAAACACGCTCACACTCTTACAAGCTGACAAGCACACACATTCGCACACGCGCGTATGTACAAGCACGCACGCGCACTAGTAGTCGCACGTGCACCATCACATGCACGCACATACTTAAGCACGGACACGGACGCACACTCATTCACACTGTGACTAGCACGCGCACTCGCATCTGCAGGCACACGTACACGCGCACACACGCTGATATTTTTATTTAAACTGTTACCCAATAAACGTTCGCGTTATACACGCACCTAAGTGAAGTTCTTTGAGTAATTCAGCTCTAAGAAATTTGGGAATAACCCGTATTGTTAACGTGTAAGTGTGCGGAAAGCCAATTTGTACTTTCTGAGATGAGTAAGTAATCATACTAATCTTTTGAATATCTAATTAAAAACTTTAATGAAATAGAGATTTCAGTTGAGTATCGTATTCCATGTAAGTGTATTGTTTAATAATTAATCATAGACTTAGGTTCAGATTCGAACTGGGTAGTTTTCACTTGCTAGTCTGACATCTTAATCGCTGAGCCTATAAGCTTACTTTATTTAAAGTTTACTTTAATTTTCCTTGGTCTAGCTTAACCCATTTTTTAATTCTATAAAAGTAGCAGTTGTTCCTTGTTACTGGGGTTGATCACTATTACACAGTTCGTACATACTGAGCAATACACTTGTAAGGGTTTTAGTTGTATATTATTCCTATGTGGTTTATGAAGTCTAAATATTTACACTTACACTATCACAACTAATATAAAACGATAAGTAATTAAAATAACAAGGTACTTCAGTAAAGTAAACACAAATATCAGGAGGTATCAATGATCGGGGTTTCGAATCTCTCTCAGGATGTCTATCGTGTGTCCAAAATTCTCTGGGTGGTTGCCTTTTGCAACGGATTAGAACGGAGGTTGTCAGGCCGCTTCTCTCCTTACGTTTTCCGTGACAATACGTTTAGCGAGATGTTTATACACTAGTCCTAGTCCTAGTTTATTTTATGACATAACGGGATTTAATTTATTTTAAAATAAAATGAAAACTGTAAAAGCCGGACCTGTCGGATAGCTGACGGCAGCAGAATTTTATACAGTTATAACTGTGGCTATAATAGTTGGCTAGGTCATGCGGTGATAAGGTAACTGCCTCTACCTCCTTTTACGGTCAAACAGAAAACCAATTCTTTTAAGAGTATTATTTTCGCTTTATGCGTTTTACAAATAACACGAGTTTAAATGGGATAAACGCAACTTTTATGCCTCTCTACTTCTACGAAAGTGAATTTTAAAGAAACTAAATAATATTAACTGGGTTTTATTTACTATCTATTTATAGTAGGTTATTAATTAAAGAAGAACAATATATTTTTATTAATCTTAATAATTAGCGGAAGTTTTAGTGAAGCAGAATTGGTGGTGTTTATGAATTATCAAACTCTTTGAATTGAAAATGAATACTTTCGTATTATATTCTGGGTGTGGGAGAGCTTAGTAGCTTCTTATGCTTCTGGTTTCGACACCGTCAATACTAGCTACTTGGGGTGGCTCTAACTCGGGGCCGGTTTTAATAATATCAATGATAAGGTATGTGAACCTTCCGGAACGATTTAGTTTAAAGATTTTCAGATACAGGATAAACTAACTGTTTTACATATATGGTAGGCTTGAATAAAGATTTCTCCTTCAAGTCTGGATTATCGTGATAATCGATCATGATTGGATACAGGTTCAGGACCGTTAATAAATAAAGTTTTTTCTTAGCCTAGGAACGGCGTTAAGACCTTTAAATCTCCGGGACCTTTCTGTATGCCGCGCTGTTAAATAAACGGGCTGACGGCGGTTAATACAAATGTTAAATCAGGATGTTGCTATCCTCTGGACATCTCACGATAAGTGAGCGGGTAAGAAAGCAGTTTATTACATTTAACGAGATTGAAATGTAATACTCGCTGTTACGTACTGGGTTCGTGACTTACGATACTAGGCGTCCGAAATACGGTCTAACTGCGGGCGGCTTCTTGCTTTCAACCTGTTGGCTTCCTTCACTTAGGTTTTTAATTATTTTGCGTAGTGTAGGCGTCTTTGTGTGAGTCGCTGTGCGGTGTATAGGTGTAGTAACACTTACAAGAATCTGGGAAAATATCCGCTGCGCTGTTTAATTTATACCCCGGCGATTGGCAGAATTTAGGAGAGAACCTTTCTATCTAATGGAGTAAGTAAAAGACTACATCGGGTATTTTAACCGACGTAAAGTCGTTCAGGGTGTAAGTGTGGTGTTGTGTGTTTAACTTACATGCAGGTGACCGCAGATTGAGGCAGTAATAAACCCTGGTGGATACGATAAGATCAAGTCGGTTTGGTCTCTCGAAAGAGACCCAGCGGAATAAGGGTGAACAAGAACAGGCCTGAAGTCTCCAAAGATATCCAGAGAAATGAGAGTGTATGTAGCGCGTTTCGCGGTTTTATTTTATTACTCTGACGTAATAGAACCCTGAACGATTTTAAAATTCACGTCGGAGGGGATATAGATTCATTATTTGATGATTTCTGTAAATTTTAATCAAACAGGATAATTAGCAAATAATTAATTAAAAAATTTTTTGAGGGCGGATGACTTTATAGGCCACCAAGTAATACATTATATATTTTTAAAACATATGTTTGTATATATATATATATATATATATATATATATATATATATATATATATATATATATATATATATTACACATCGTGGTTGCGCAGGTGTATTGTGACTAAGCTCTTTGCACATTATTTGGGTTCATGTGGGTTTCATTTCTATACTAGCTTGGCTAATCGAATTTTCTGCTAGAGCGAAGTAAGTGGCTTCTTTGAGCTTTCGGCGAGTTTTTGTCACTATATGTATGTTATCCCATTAGATTCGGTGGTCTTCGCTCCAACATATTCGGCGATTCTTGATCTTTCTGTTTCGCTTTTGCGGATTTATGCTTGTGTTCCTGAGTTATCACTTTGACTGTTCTACTGCTTTCTCCGCATTCGCTTGAAAGGTTCTATACAAAATTTTTGGAATTCGGGTCTTCATTGTGTGGTTTCGTTTTGGCGTTGTTGTGGATTTAAATTCATTGCTGCCTATCCTTCGTATTTTGTCTGAGGTACTGGTATATATGTATAGTATTTTGTCTGTGTATTCAGATTCTTCTTTTTCGGTTACCCTTTTCCTCTTTAGGTTAGATGGTATGTCAGGCTAGCCAATTCCTTTAAGTGATTTAAAGATATTTTTTTCAGGTCATCTTGTTTCGAGCATGCTGTTTCTGGTCTATCGCATTAGCATGTTATCGCACCTTTGTGGTGAATGGAGTTTTAGTGTAGGTACCTACCCGTGTGGGTGAGTTTCCTGTATACGCTTGTCGTGAAAATGTTATCATACCTGTGTACTAGTACATCCAGCAATAACAGTTTTGTTCTGACTCCAATTCCATTGTGGGCTTTATGGAGGGTGCGCTGCTATTTAGATGATCTAGGAATTCATCCAGCTTATGCTTGTCGTGTTGCCAAACTACGAAGGTATTGGCCACGTATATAAGCCACACCCTTAGTTTTTCCTTGAAGTCGGGTATCGGTTGGTCCATGTATGTATTGCGCACTGAGAGATACTGGGTAACCCATCGTCATCCCAAACTTTTGTGGGTAGAATTTGTCTTCTAGTTGGAAGTATATGGTTCTAATTCTTATTGTCATATGTTCCATTATAGTGTTTACCGAGAGTGTGTGTTCATCTAACATTTCATCCTGTTCCAGTCTGTCCCTTGCGATAGTTAGTGCCTTGTCGGTGGGCACATTTGTGAATAGACTCACGATGTCGAAGCTTACCAGTATTTCTTCGTAGTTGGGTGGAAGTGTCTAATAGTTTCCACGAAGTGCTGCGTTTTCTTGACCATAAACTCGATTTTTTCCGATAAGTGTCTAATGATCCCTAACAGATTGCGTGCTAAGGATGGCAGGTAGAACTTCTGGAGTTCACAATTGGTCTACTTGTGGGTCTTTGATAGGACGAAGAGATGCGGGGATTTTCTGTAGTGTGGGGTGTCTTTAATTCTCTTGTAATCGGAAAATCCCCTTGGTGCTTTGCCAGCGTCTGGTATATCCGTTTCTCAATTGATTTGTGGTAATTGTTTGTACTCGCCTTCGTCCAGTAGCTGTTGGACAAATACTGTTGTAAGTCTCTATATCCACTATCACAGTTGGGTTTCCTTCGTCTACCGGTGTTAACGCATCGTTCAAGCCTTTGTCCTAAACCTTCATTTCGTTTTCGTTTAACTGCCGTTTAGCGATAGCAGTGTTTCTGCGATTGGTTTCGGTTAATTCTTTCTTCTCCTTCAATAACCTTGCCTAGGTCTTTGAACATTTGCTTATGGTAGTCGTATCTATTCGACCAACGTCTTGTTCATTCACTTGATTTCAAATGGTTTCTCTGATGTCTTTGGATTGTTCGGTTGAGCTGGTGTTTTCTTAAAACTATTTGTAAAGCACCTAAAGTTTGATGTATAGAGGCACTTAGAAACAATGAAAAAAACTTCGAATGAGAATAAAATGCCATCGTCTGTAAGTCCAATGTTTTTAATTTTATCAATAAATTCATACGAATTTGAACAATAAAATTGGACTGCTGATTGCTGATAGGACAGGTTATTAAATGTACTAGACAATTTTAACAAGATTTAATCAAGTTATGATGTAAGAGTAAAGTTGTGAAAAACTTTAATTTGAAACTGATAAAAGCATTAACACATAGAAGTTTGACATCAATTAAAATAATCCAGTCAAATCTAATAAAGAAAAAGCTTTGTTAATATGCTACTTTTCGTGGTTCCAATGTATATTTTTCCACATGCACAAGTAACTTATGTACTCCGCAAAATAATAACGGGTTTGAAACAGCTTTAGGTGACACCAAATGTTCTTTCATTTTTCTAGTAGGTTTAAAAATAGTCATAATACCATGATTAATTAAGAATTTTTCAATTCTATCTGTAACATTAGCTATAAAAGTAAGAAAAGCAGTACCAACGTCAACAACTGATTTTTCTTTATGGTTATATCAAGAATTACACATTATTAATATCAGTAGGTGAATATTCATTAGCTTGTAAGGATTTTGTTTAACATATATGTTCATATTTCAGGATCACAAATTCGTTTTACTCAATCCACCAAAGATTTAATTACACCAATTTTTTGACGTGGTTTGGTAATTTATGAAGGTGTATATCGGCTTTCTGTAAACCTTAAAAGATTAGTAGTTTTAGACATTAGTATGCTAAGAAATGGTAAATTTTCATTAGTTTCCTTTTAGATGGTAAACTGGTTTATCCTTTACTAAAATTGTATTCCATAGTTGACTTTATAGATTTATCAAAACGTTATATTAATGGCAGGCTGATATTTGTGTTTTCAATTTTTCAAATTTCACAAAGTTGTTTCAACATCTTAAACAATTTTGAAAGATAGTATTACTACTGACGAAGATAGCTGCAACTGTTATCGAAGCGTTGAGATTGTGTAACTTGAATTCAAAAATACACCATAGAAAGACCCAAAAAGATAACTACTTTATTATGTGAAAGTTTACATTTTGATAATATTGTAGCCCGTTTAATAACAAAAAAAAACACAAAAAACCGGACCTTAATCCAATCATCAGTAAATATTAGCATTTGGTACCTTTGAGGGAACTGGAGGGGGCGAGCTCAACGGACGTTTTTGGTGATCTTTATAAAGTATTCCTCTGTCGATGGTGTAAAATTCAGCTCTATCCCATTTTTTTACGATTAAAAACTTCTATTAATTGGGCTAACAGTGACATTTTGAAGGCACATGTTTAATTTTACTACATAAATTACAATTTTTATACAACCCGTTCAAGTTGTTTATTTTGTGTATCTTTTAATAGAAAATAAAATCAGTTTAATGGAGATTCAAATCAAACGTACATATTTATTAGATTATGTCAACATAGCAAGTGCATACTTATGATTACATGCGCTATCTAATACAATTTTTTATTTCATCTAAAATAACTTGACGGATTAAACTATAAGTAAGATCCTGTTATTTAATTTTTAAATTGATATTCAAGTCTTCTTGATGCAATGACAAGCCAGCTAGTTACTATAAAAACAGGTAAATCTACAAGTTTAGTCTTTGATGGAAGCTGATAGCGGCGCCACTCGTTATAACAAGTTTTCTGTAAAATTTTTCTAGTCGACAAACTTTTATCGTGATTATCTTTGAGGAAATTAAATTGCTACTTAATAGTATGCCAATAGGTTTTTCTTTGAAATTAATTTAATTGCCACTGTACAATCTAATCATCTTAAAAGGTGTATATCTATATTGAGAACTTAATGAGGGAAACTATTTTTCTTAATCCAGTATAAAGCTAATTGTGTAACAGGACAAAATAAAAATGTTCTATTTATTATGATCACATGATCATACATTAATATAGATTAGGTTTGAATTTTTCATATCATTGTTAAATACTATTATCTCACATATAATATAATAGATGTACTAAAATAAAATACTAGTGGATTAGGTACCAGATGTCCAGTATGCCAAAAATTATTACAGAGCATTAAAGAAACAGGATTATTAAATGGCCAAATAAAACAAAGAAATTTAATCAATCGATAATTCTTGATACTACCTTATCGGATAAAACGGGTCAGATAAAAGAATTGTGTGCTTCCACATCATATCCTGGGGCACGGACTGTCTGCCCGTTAATAAGCATGTGCATATACGAGCCAGACATTTCCAGCGTTTGATACATTTTACGGTCCCATCCGCAGGGCTTATCTTTTCATATGTTATGGTAGAGATATCATATTAATTAATTTTCCTCTAGATGATAGAGTATTAAATTAATGGTAAATTTGGCAAACGACAAGCTGCGTGCTAGTTTTCTAATTTGTTATTTTTTTTATCATAATTTCTAAGCATGTTATATAGCGTACCCGTGGAGGACAATATATTTATGCACATTAGGCGTCTTGGAAATATTTCCTTTAATAACGTGAATATTTTACTAATGTTTGGCGTTCTTTCCAATTTTTGACACGAAAATTTGTTTGGTGTGTGTTATTATTGCGAAATTTAATACATTTTGTAGTGGCCTTCTATCCATGTTTGGAACGTACAACGTTAGAACTAGATGTTAACGAATGTGTTTTCATTTTGATTTAACAACGCTTTCATAAAACGGCATTTAAAAAACAATTTGGCGGTTCAGTTACGTGGTTACTGCAATTGTAGTAATACGTAATTAAAATACTTACCTTTTTGGTATTAAATCTTGCATTTTTGATTTATTTTTATATAAATTTATATTAACATTTACTGAGGATGATAACTGTAATTGTTGTCGAAACTTACAAATTTATACAAAAACAAGAAAATATATACGATTTAATACCCAAAAGATAAGTATTTTAATTATTAAAAATTATTATTAATTTTACTAAATACATAAACAAAAAGGTCACCTTGAGTAGGATTTAAACCTACTTTGCTAGAGTATTATTTTAATTATTGTTTACACTAATCGTGTAAGTTTGCATTTTCATATTAGTAATACATAACTACCGAATGTAAAAATATAAATCTAATATACAGCCTAATTGTAATTTTTAAACATAGCGTAACGATTTACGAAATTGTATAATTATTTCCGCTGATTTGAAATCTGCAATCAGCAAAACCAAAAAAAAAGAAAAGTATTTTTTTAGTGAAACACGTTGTATATGATTGTAGCAGATGAAACCTTATTAGATTTTCTACAAAAGTTTTCAAGTATACAGCTCTCGAAAAATATTAGATAACCGAGATATGTAAATGATTTTATTTTGGTCGGCTCACCCATTACGATATAACAAGTATAACACGAAACTAAGCACACAATCCAAGAGAGGTAAAACTCAACACATCATCTATAACGAAGGCCCAGTAAGTACCAGCACAACCGAATGAGCCACGACCGAGCAGGTAGAGTAGTGTTTAGCATTCGCGAGGTAATGGGTTCGATTCCCCTTACTGTCTACCTTTTATAAGGTTGTTTCAGTGGTTTTCCTCATACACATGTAGCGGCATGGTCACTGCGTATGTACACACCATGTGCACGGCTACTTATACGAATGCTGGGGTAGTATTTTCCCCCTCAGAACCCTAACTCCGTGCCTTCCGATCCTATCCTAACCACATCTATCCTTAATCCCACCATACCATATATACGTAATGTATGTATGTATGCTGGGAATCCATGATTGTGGCTGAAGGAGCTTGGAAAGCTCAGACTGCCCGCCCGAAGAAATGAAATCCCGTGACCTTTCCTTTCCAACGTGTCACCATCCGTTGTTGAATGAAGCTGCTTACGGAAACCACCGAAGCATTCAATTACAAGCAATACAATCTGGATGTGTTTCTGGACATTAAGCAAGCATTTGACAGGGTCTGGCACGCCGGTCTCCTGCACAAGATCCCCGTAACCTCAACATACCCGACTACTTCTCCAAACTCCTACTTTTTGTACCTGACTAATCGGTCAGTTCGAGTCAAAGTAGGCAAACACCTTCTCCGATCCTTCTCAACCTTCAGCAGGCGTACCGCAAGGTTTTGCATTAGCCCCGAGATTCCCGAAGTTACACAACCCTAATAGTCGATGCGTAATTTTCAGATAACACTGCCCGCGTTTTGGTTGGCTAATAAGAACAGCGGAACGACCTGGAAGCAAATATAGGGAAAGTTATAAAGAAGCGATGCAGAATCGTAGTATGCATTCGATCGTCCAATAATATACAAGGTGTCAAATTTGAAAAAACGAATTTTTGAACTTTGAAAATGATGTAATTGGTCATAAAACTTTGTATTCGATAAATCAATTGTCAATGTGGATTTATAAAGTATTATTATTGTGGTTCCGTCTACCCCAGAAGTGCTTATCACCGGTCAAGAATGGCTAAAAGGCGCGGTGTTGGAAATTTTTCAAAAGAATCAATATACCTAACAACTCATGAATTTTTTCATGAATTCAAAAATGAGATAATATACGGGGTGTCCTATTTAAAATAAGCAAGTTAGTGGCGACTTCCGGGACAACCGGAAGTGTTATGACTGAAAATATTATTATTTGTTACTCATTTGCAAATGTCAATTTTTCAAGTCAGCTTATTGTCGTTGAAAATCATTCTTAACAAGCTAGCTACTAGTTAAAAATTTACAGGTTGTAGACGAAAATAGTTTATTTTTTACAAGTTAGAGACGACCGTACCTTGTTCGTATTGTTTTAGCAAAATAATAAAATAAGCACCGTTGGCATAGTAATGATTTCAAAGGTAACGAGACGTTTTTGCAAGTTAACTTTAATTAATATAT
The DNA here is from genome assembly GCA_036346205.1 of Vesta saturnalis. Taxonomy (NCBI): domain Eukaryota; kingdom Metazoa; phylum Arthropoda; class Insecta; order Coleoptera; family Lampyridae; genus Vesta; species Vesta saturnalis. The sequence goes on along the minus strand of JARFJB010002504.1, from coordinate 296,536 downwards.
TTTGAATAACAAATAAATTACACAATACACGCAAGGTAACGGATTTTTACTGGCTGCAGAAGGTAACTGGCTCGCTTTCGGCTCGCCAGTTACATCCTTCTGTCTGCCAGTAAAACCCTTATTTTCTTGCTAGTAATGTTATATACTATGAAATGAAAGATAATCTTGAATAACCCTGGAGTCCAGATATTCAGAATTCTACATTTTTCTAACCACGAAAACTTCTAACAAACGGCTACCTTACTTGTTTTATAAAATACGGCCTAGTGGTGCCTGCATAGTCAGTATTTTAGTTGACATCCATTGCGTAAAATAAACTCACATTTGTTTTGAATTCAGTCTAGCTTGACAATAAAAGTGGTTCATATTTATTTGAGAATAAAAAAACAATTATGCATACTTTAAATCATGCAAGCTGCATCAATAACACTAATTATTGATGAATGTATAATAATGTATAAGCTATTTATAAAAACGTGTGCGCAACTTTTAATAGCAAATTCTTCCCACCGAAATAACTCAAAATACTTATACGAGGACACTCGTATGTCCTAAACCCCACCATTTCGGGGATGCGGTTTGTTAAAACTTCTTAGAATTAATCGTCTATTTTAAATATTCTTTAACGAAATTCGATATCTTCTTTACATTCGATGCGGTTAATTAACATTAAACTATCTTAGTTTTTCATAAATCGTCATTTTTCAATAAGCCAGTGGCGCAAAGGCTGAGGTGCAGTACGCCAATGAACAAAATCCAAATTTGGAATCTCCCATTCCTTTTAAAAAAGGTGCTCATTAAAAGGAAAACACAATCGTTTTTGAAATAATTTAAAATTTAAGGTTTTTATGCGCTTGTCCCCACAATTAAAAGATTCGTTATGTTCCTCACAGATATCACTATACACCACGTGAACTATAATGTATTATTTCTGATACAGGGCGTTACGGTTAGTGAATTAGCGTTTTTGGACTGCACGATCACATTAAAATGTTATACAGAAATTCGCCGTAATTTTAAAACCAGATTTAGTTATTAGTATTAGTATTTTATTAAACTAAGAGGAAATTATGCTACTCAAATGTTGTAATGATCCTGAAAATCCTTACTATAGTTTCCTATCCCAATTAAAACTTTCTTCCTATTTCCTCCCACAACTGTTCTATATTGTTAATAAGTGTTATCAGTTGTCCACTTCTTCTCCCTCATACCCGACACTTCATTCCCTAACCTTCTTCCTGCACCCACTTCCTATAATATATTTTATCCTATCCCTGTAGTATTATCTTGCCCCGCAGCTAGTCGATCCTGACCAAGAACTAGTAACCTGGCCTGTATCCTGATGAATAACTACTAGCCTGACCAAAATCCTGTCCAGCATCTCGTATCAATGAATTCTGCACCTATAGTATTATCCTGTCCAACATCCCGCACTAATGTATCCTGCACCAATAGTATTACCCTGACCAGTATCCTGTTTGGCAACCAGTATCCTGGTCAGTAACCAGTATCCCGACCTGCATCCCGCATGTATGTATCTACAAAACCTTTTGTGTATAGCCTTCTTGGTGGTTACAAGCCTGAGAAAGATTCAGAAACGTTTGGAGGGTAAGAGGTACTTAGTTTGCCGGAGGTTATGCCCTGATGAACTAAATATCTCGACGCCAAGAATTATCCCTTTCGGGCTAGACGACTCCTTCACAAAATAGAACATCCAAATCATTTGTACTATCTTCTTGGGGGTGAATCGCCCCGAGACGGGTACTGAGTAATTAGCCAAGAGAAGTACTTAGTTAGACGCAGGTTAGGCTCTGAATAATTAGCTACTTCTACTACAGATACACCTACTATTAACGATATTATCCTTTTAAACGTTGCCGGTAGTTTCGACTCCAAAGACGGTATTACAGTTCCGCAAGTACCAGTCGGAGCACCCTGTTAATACGCATATATTTGCCCTATTACCAGCATTTCAGACAACCCAACCAGTGTGTCTGTGTGTGTGTGTGTGTGTGTGTGTGTGTGTGTATATATATATATATATATATATATATATATATATATATATATATATATATATATATATATATATATATATATATATATATATACAATTCGTCCATAAAGTAATGTATAAATTAATTTAAAATTAAAGTATTTGTTTCTTGAAACAGCGCTTGGGCAGGTCGATTTATTTTTAGTAACACATGTTTTACAATACATTTTTTTATACAGGGTGTCTCATAATAAAAGATATGACCACACTTTCGATTTTTTAAATGGAACGCCCTGTAGATTATGTCATATTCGGATTCTACTGCAAATTCTAGATATTTTTGTTATAATATACCCTTAGTCTATATACCTCCTTTCTGAAATATTGACATTTGAAAAATGATTTAATTATTTTTATTTATTTGTTAAAATTATTTTTTAAATGTACTAAAGTAGTTAAACAAACTTAAATTAATTGTTCAAAATGTGGTCCATTCACAACTAAACAATGTCCAAGACGGTAAATAAATTCTCTTTGAACATTTCTGGCAACTTCTGGTAGTGTAACGCGTATTTCTCTTCGGATTATTTCTCTCAGGTCTTCCAAATTGGCAGGTCTGTTCAAGTAAACTTTAGATTTCAAGCATCCCCACAAAAATAAATCTAAGGGGTTTAGGTCTGGTGACCTAGCCGGCCATTCTATAGGACCCCGCTTTTCTATCCAACGACGATGTAACATTTCATCTAAATACGCACAAACTGGAGCTGCATAGTGAGGTGGGGCCCCATCCTGATGGAAAAAAAAGTTGTTGATCTGGGAGATCTGGTTCTTGTGGATCCGGGAATAGAGCTACTAATGCAGGAAGGAATTGCAACTGGAGAAACTCGAGATACATCTGACCGGTTAATGTTCCTTCGAAAAAATAGGGACCTAGCATTCTGTGTTCAACAAGACCACACCACACATTTGATTTTGTGGATGTTGTGTGTGCGCCACCACCATCCTTTGGGGGTTGATTGTGGCCCAATACCTACAATTTTGCCTATTGATGATACCGTTGAGGGAGAATATAGCTTCGTCCGAAAAGATAATCATTTTCACAGCATTTTCGTCTTGGTTACAGATATTTTGCATATACTCACAAAATTCATTACGCCTATCAAAATCATCGTCAGATAACTCTTGAAGCGGTATAACTTTATAAGGGTGATATTTGTTTCTCCGGACGACGTTTTGTACAGTAGATTTCGATAAAGTTAGGTTTCCAGCCACATCTCATAATGCAATGTGTGGATTTTCTTCTACAGATAATGAAATATTCAGTCGATTATCTTCACTTACACTGGGACGTCCAGATTTCGGCCTATCCCGAACATGACCGAATTCTCGAAATTTCGCTTCCACTCTGCTGACTACAGTTTGCGAAATGGGAGGACGATCAGGATGAATTTCCGTAAATAAATGAGCTGTTTATGCTTGAGTGCGGGTCCTATCTCTATATACAATCATGCAGAGCATCTCAGGCTTCTCCCATTCAGTTAACTTTACCATATTTTTGTATTACAAAGCCGGAACAACTTAGACACTTTCAATAATAACGTCTATCCTTAAAAGTACAGTATTCGACAAGATTAAAGCAACTATAGAAAAATATGAATTTATTTAAATCGGTTTATTTATTTAAGTAAGGGAATGTTTCTTTCCATCATAAACGTTTGTATTATCTGCTGACTTAAATGTATTTCTTGTCTGTAATTTTTTGCAGTATTTGAAATATGTTAAAAAAATTGTTTGACAAAATTACAGCAACTAGACCTTTAAGCGTTATTAGTACTCTACGTAGAGGATTCTGTAACGAGTCAAAAATGAAAAAATTCTCATTCTTCAAGTGTCAATATTTCAGAAACGGAGATAGATAGACCAAGGGTATATTATACCAAAAATATCTAGAATTTGCAGTGGAATCCAAATATGACATAATCTACAGGGCGTTCGATTTAAAAAAATCGAAATTGTCATATCTTTTATTATGAGGCGTGTCCAAGAGTTTTTTCAAGAAACAAATACTTTAATTTTAAATTAATTTATACATTACTTTATGGACGCACTGTATATATATATATATATATATATATATATATATATATATATATATATATATACACATATAAAGACCTGACCTGTATATAAAACCCCTGTTTCCAGTTATGATTTCATTCATAAGTAATGTAAAAAACTCGATTGTTCTAATACGTCATGACCAAAGAAATTTTCACCGGAGAATATTTGAGTGCTGCCAGAAAATTCAAAACAATGCGGTAATCTCTAAAGGAATTGGTCAGAACTTGTTGCGAAGGATACGATCTTACGTAGATTAAGCATTTTTTATGATTGGTTTAGACACAGTCACACAGGTGCTACTCCTACTATATCAAAATTTCTGTTTTGTTAAGAAAGTAATGATAGTTGTATCAAATTTGTTAGTGATTAACACTACAATTAAATCTGCTATTGAAATTACAACAAATTTTAATGTCTCGAGCAAAGAGCGAATTTAGTAAGGTAAGATACATGCGTGTTTCTTGCAGTACAAACTAATTCACCAAACACCAACACACGTAATCTTTGAAGTTTGTAGTTTACGAAGTTAGTAAAAACGTTTACTTATTACTTAATTTTAATGCGTGACTGTAGGTAGTAGAATTGCAGAAATAGGGATAAACCTTTAACCGAAGAACCAGGCGCCCTCAAACTTCAAATTGAATTGGCGTAGAAGTTTGGGTTTAAAATGATGTCCGCATTTTGCTTCCGATTTATGATCAAAAGCTGTGATAGTTTAATGTGATATAACCGTACTGTTTTTCGTTAAAGAGATCTTTCAAATAAGCGATTAATTTTTAAAGAGTTTAACTCCCTGCATATCTGAAATGGTTGAGTTTTGGACTTACCTTTAAATAAGCCTTCGGCGTTATTTCGATGAGAGGAATTAACTGTTTAAGGTTAAACACACATTTTTAAATACCCTGTATGTTTCTGTAATTATTTACTCTAGTGCAATTATCGCTGCATCTGAAACTCTTTATGAAATTGTTGGGTTTTAAACCGAGTAAACGAGTAAACGTTTTGAAATTTTGCTGCAATCCTTTACATAGTTTGGGTGAGCGTACTTATCCAGGACCATGCAAGCTTTCGAAAAACCCACTAATTTATTATTTATTCTAAATTATATCTTCCACCGGTACGTACACCGGGTATGTTAGCTGTATCTGGTGTAATATAATAATATTAACGGAATTTTCAGGAAATAACAAGTTGATGCGGGTAAACCTGAACATCGAAGTCAAATGACCAATATGAATTGAAAACGTAACTTAGGAAACGGCTGCTCACATGATTTCTGAGGCCACTAAGAGTGGGAAATTAATTATAAATGATTTTGAATGATCGCGAAAGAGTGTAATTGACATAAGGCGGATACCGTGTACCTTAAAACGGGAAGTAGCAAATCTGATATTGTAGAAATTCTTTAATCTGATTAATCATGTACAATTCATAATGATAAATACAATAATATTACAAAATCTCATTCCATATTGTAATTGTGGAATATCCCTCTAAGGTGTTTGGTGATATTTTGTCCATATTCGTCGGCTTCCATATAGCGTGTTCTTTTGTTTATGCCATTGCACCCGGTTATTACTCTTTCGTAGTCAGCATCATATGCTGCCTGAACCTTGCTTAAATTTTCTATGAAGGGCCATATTGTAATGAGCAATCCCAGAACCAAAGGCCAATTGCAGCTTACGGTGGCATGCTTCGGAGAAATTATTAGTTCTGTCTCCCATTCAAAGTGCTAAAGTAAACAGACCAAATCGTCGATGGAAACGTTGCCGTAGCTCTGGTTCCATTGTTTCTCAGGCGGCCTATGTAATTATTGGTAAACCATCCCAGAATACGTTTGACTTCTTCTGGCAAATAATGCTCTAATTCGGCAATTGCAGTAATCACATCCTCTTGTTGAACAAATACCAGTGAAGTGATCATTTTCGCTTGTAGTGCAAGTCTAGATCAGATTTGTACCGTCCAAGGAGATTGAGAGAACATTCGAACATTCGAACGTTCTTTACGAGGTGGAATAAACATCCTCAGATGTCTGCTTCTGGGAAACTTGTAGTACCGCCTAGTGAATGCCCAATTCATAATCCACGCTGATGCTTTTCGGATTCTCCTCTCTTATCGGGCAGCAAACAATACAGTACCGGAAACACTGGGCCCTTATCTTCGTGCGTATCTTTTCTTGCGCGAAAAGTGGCGGACACAATAAGAAAGTGCCGTCTACAAATAATTCTTTCTTACTTAGACACATCGTTGAATGGTATTCTCTACCAAAGATCAATATTCGCTGAACCTGAACACTTCCAGAATCCGCCATCACAAAATTTTCGAATTGGGCAGGGCTGTATTCGTATAGTGAATACTCTTATAGAATGTTAATTGTCTCGCGAGTTTCTGGATTTGACGGTGCTTTGGACGTGTTTATTCTTACTCTCTGAATGGTCTTCCGCATAACATTTGACTTTGGGAGAATTCCTCTCACGGCAGCCGGAACATTATTTTCCATCGTTGCGTGGCAGCGTTCCTTACTGTACTGCACGTGTACAGATTTCGGATTGAATGGAAAGTACCATCCGCAATATTGGTCCACGTCCTTCCTTTGCACTTCTCGTGTTTGCGTTCACAGCTCCACAATTGGATGGTGTTGCCCTTACTTGATTTATCTTTAGTGTAGAGATATCCATCCCAAGAGTATCATGCCCGGTCCCTTTGACTGAGGACGTTTTCAGTAGTGATATTTTCAATAGTTACCCACTTCCTAGAAGTTTTGAACTTTTGCACACGGGGTAGTATAGTGAAGCCAGCAATACAGTAATGGTAGCGTAACGATATTGAGAACGGACCGTCGCCGAGTTGATCATCGTCGAGTTGGCATCGCCGAGTTAACCTGCTCCTTTCGTGTACATCTTAAATAACTGTTAATCTTTTGTTAATACTCTTTCACTAAGATTCGGAAGCGAGCTAACTACAATTCACGACAACCATTAATATCACAAATTTCGTACTGAGCCGACATCCAAACAAATGGAATAATATTCTGGCGCTTGCAATCTATGTTGGCTTTCAACTCAATGAGACAATTCTTTAGTTTAGGTGTCTTCTTGCTTCCCCAAAATTGCTGTCTTCATACGGCGGTATTTGCGTTGCGAGTACTTTACGTTTTTGTACAAGCCCCAGTCGATGTAAATTTTGTCTTTATGTATGTAGGACTGTTGTAAGTTGTAAATTATTATTATTAATAAAATTAATAATAATTTTTAATACATATTTACTTTTGAACTTAAATCTTCATAACAAAAACTTATAATAAAAAACGAATACATTTACCAAAGAAGAGGTATTGCGATGAAAATAGATACTTTTAAAAATTTTCTTTATTTGTTAATTGGTGATTGTAAAGTATCCATATAAAAGCAATGTATTGAAAAAAAGCATAACTAATGTGCACTACTTGCTGAATTGTTAGTATGATTTGATTTTGCAACAATTTTAAATACAGTGGACCGTCCAAATGTTGTTCAATATAAAATGGACCAATAGTATGGTCACCAAAAATGCCAGCCCAAACATTTAGCAACGTGACTGTCATCAACAAATGCTCAATTATTTTGATATATTGAAATAGCATGTTGTGTACCTTACAGGTTAAGTTTAATACATACAGTGACCAGCAAAAAATATTATATTATTAAGATTTCAGCAAAATGTTACTTGGGATCGATTCAGCATACTCAATAACAATAGAATTACTTTAACGTCACTTCACCACTGTTATGGCGGCAAATTTAAACAATTTGTCTTATGTATGTAAAAAGTGGAGTTAGATGACAACATATCGAAAAGTTTTAAAGAGAAAAGTTGTTCAGAATTCGATTTTACGTATATGTGTAAATTTTAAGAAAAGATTCAATAACGTTTTTTTTATTTATTTGAATAATACATAAAAGTTTTATAAAAAAAATAATGTGATAATATTTTATTCAAGATTTTCATACTATTATCCAAGACTTTTTAAAATGGTTACAACCATAACGTAATTAATCAGGATGAGGAATACTGAAGTTACAAAATATCACTAAGAAGCATTGTAAACAATAAAACACAGAAAGCAAGTAGTAATTAGACTACTTAAACCAAATTAAACTATATATGTCTCCCGTTCCGTTCCATACATACCATTGTTCTATTGCACAGTTCTTTATACACGTTTCTCAACATTTGCGGAGTTATTTGAGCTATGTAATCTCAAATGATATTTTGGCAGATTTTAAAATTTCTCAATGGCCGATGTTTATATACCATATTTTTTAAAAACCCCCATAAGAAAAATCTAACAGTGTAAGATCAGGTGACCTAGCTTGCTGAGGGTTTTAAGAAAAACGACCTATCCACCTTTGGTAAAACGTTTTATCTAACCATGATCTTACATCTATTGTAGAATGAATACTTGCTCTGTCTTGTTGAAAGTTCATGTCTCTTCTTTGCAGTAATGGCATATTGTCCATAACATTTGAGAGTTCTGTCTGCAGAAATTGAAAATATCTTTACTTTCTATTACAGATTCCAGATTTTCAGTGAGCCACGAACGACAGTTCTGCGAGATAACAGTCCCATTGGAAGAAAACGTAGCTTCGTCAGAGAATATTACCTTTTTCAGAAAACCTGCATCCTCCTCAACCATTGCTTGACACAATGCGCACAAGTCCAAACGGGCATTGTAATCAGGATCCCATAAGACGTGAACAAACTTTGGTTTATAAGGATGAAACTTATTTCTTTTTTTTCTGACTGACCCGTCTCCAATGGTTGTAGTACTAGAAATATCACTCACCGATATCTGTGGCGTTTCTAAAAATGTTAAGAGTACATCTAAAGTACCTTGGTCCCCAGTTACCGACTTATCATAGTAAATTTTTTACCGGTTTTCCACAGAGCCTGTTTATTTAAATTTTGTTATTATGCGCAACACTGTGGAATAATGAACCATTTCGTCTGGATATCTTGCATTGAATATTTCTGCTGTCTTTCTGGCTCTCTTATACTTGTCTCCGCAAATCAGCACAATTTCAAGGATGAAAGTATGAAAATCTTAAATAAAATACAGTCGCACTATTTTTTTATAATATTTTTATTTGTTATTCTAGAAAATCTAAAAAATATTGACTTAGTCAAGTTTAGAATAGAATAGAATTGAAAATAATTTTAAATTTCCTACCTAATATTTTTCTTTCTAAAGGGAAATTAGTGCACTTGGGATTTTTTCGTAACTTTTACTCTGTTTTATGTAAACCAAGCAGAAAAAGTTACTTTTTGTTAATTTCCACAAACCATCAAAAAATTAATACTTTTCAAACGTCCCTGAATATTTTTGAAAATTGACACATAGACGTAAAATCGGATTCTGGACAACCTCTTTGAAACTTTCGTCGTCTAACCCCACTTTTACATATTTAAGGCGAAGTTTTTAAATTTGCCGCAATGACAGTGGTCAAGTGACATATGACATTTTTTTAAATCTTGATGGTTCAAATTGTTGCAAATGTTCCTACGTTATATATATATATATATATATATATATATATATATATATATATATATATATGGACCAAAAATTTTCGAAGGGGTATAGAGGAATTGCAAGAAAAATACTGGAGGTGGGTACTAGGAGTGGAAAGAGACACACCTGGATACATCATCAGAGAAGAGGTGCAAGTAGAAAAATAAGGGTGGAGGCTGGAAAAATAGCAATAAAGTTCGACGAAGAAATGAGTAGAAGAACCGGGTGCGCGATACTGCAAGAATGCTGGAAGGAAATGAAAGAGGGAAGAACAAGGTATGGACGGGAAACCAGAAAGGATTATTACGAAAGAAATGAGGATGCAAAAGAAGAAGTGGAGAGACTAAGAAGGGAAGGAGTGAGTGTGAAAGAGGACATAATTAGAAGGGATAGGGATGTCCAAAGGCAGGATGAAGGTGAAACAAGGAAAATATAATATAAGCTATAGGAATATTAAGAGAGAAGGGATACCGGAATATCTAAACAGGGAAGAGAGGAAGGACGTAAAGAAAATGATAGCGAGATTTAGATATGAAAACGAAGAAGAGAGATCAAATATTGCAGAAAGGACGAAGACAGAAAGTGTAGGTTGTGTGGGGTAGAGATGGAGACGATCAGCCATATGTAGAAAGAATGCAGGGAGTTAAAGGAAGAAGATATGATGGAAGAGGAGATACTGGGGGAAAATGGAAAGGGAATGGATTAGATGGAAGAAGACAGTGTAGGTGGAGTAAGGAAAGGAGAGACAGTAGATAGGCAATTGTGAATAGTGTAGACGATTAACTTTGCAATATTTTTGTGAATAAGCAAATAAAGATTTATGTACATATATATATATATATATATATATATATATATATATATGATTTTATCTAAGTTTTGATAAATGACTAATATTCTTTAATTATTAATGTGTACCCTCAAAGTCATTTTGAGCCAGTTGTCTATTTGTCTGCCTCCACTGTGAATCAAGGTTTATATATCAAATTGTTAGAAAGGAAGAACAAACAATGCATTACGGAATAATGTACACACATCTATACTTACTTGTAATTAATTAATTTGCGAATTAATTTAGTTTTAAAAATAGGATATAATACTGCCCATTTAAGTGATGTAACTTTAATTGGAAACTGCAATATTTTGATTGCTTACTTTATAATTAAGCAATTATCATTCCATTTATATCTATATTTATAGTTTCTAATATCAACAAGTAATATGACTTTTTAAGATTAAGTTAACAGTTATGTGCAAAATGAATTAATGCGATATGTTTCTAAGGAATTAATTAAATTATTTGAAATATGGGGTGACGTGTTTATCTGATAATTAATTTACACCGACATGAACCAGATTTTACAAATTTGTACATGTATTTATGCGTGTTTGTCCATATCTTAGATATTTTTAAACTGGACATGTTTTATAAAATAATTTGTATAACTAATAAGGGCGTAAGAATAAGATTTCTCAATATACGACCCATGAAATGTACTCGTATTTATAGTATTTACTAACCTGTAGAATACAAATAATTACCTGTTTATTAAAATACCTTGATAGTTCAGCACGATATTTGCACAGACGTGTTAATTTTGCATACCGTCCGTACAGAAACATGCAAGATATTCAAGTTTTATTATTTTATTATTTTCAAACGTGGAAACAAACTAACACTAATGCAAATTTTGTCTCGACACTTTCAATCAGAGATTTGACCAATAATTTTGATGAATATTAATCTTTTATTTTTCAGTAAGTAATAATAATGAAAGTAGTAGTGCATTTGTTTTTAATAGTGTTCAAACATTTTTTCCACTTATGGGGAATACTTTACCCGGTAGTGTTAAACCATTTATGCGCAATCCTTCCTAATTTTCCATATCATTTTTGTATAGCTAGGACAAGCTATGAATATGGGAAAACCCATGGATACTGTGTACTGTAGTTACCTAATAAGTTTGTTTATCCTGGGTTTAAAAGTTTCGAGAAATGACGTTAGGATAAAAAACAAGGTAGTAAGTTACATTGATCATAATCCAAAAAAAAAACACATAAGCCCTTCTACAATCCAAAATGTTTATTCTTTTAATGAGGGCGAGTTACACTGATGGGGTAATTTAGCGAATTTAACTAATCCACATACAAGTGTCTTTTATAAATCTTTGGTACGCAGTGCAACCAGCATCTACATATACCAGATCTTTCAGTAGCTGCCTTCATTTCCATACGTAAATCTTGCACAATCCAATGTGATTTTGTGTTTGGTACACATTTTACGCCCACTGTGGTACATGTATATGCTACAACTGAGAAGTACATCTCAGGCTGCATGTTTGAATTACTCCAAATCTGTTAAGCACCATCCTGCATAATGTTGATAGTCAAAGAAGGATAGCTTCGGAACCATTCATTCCTTATAGGTGTTATTCATCGTTTTTGAAAGCAACACTCCAAGTAAAAGATCAAAATTTACAGATTAAACACTGTCAGCGAATATGTAAATCTACCAAGCGTGTATGCCTGGTTTTCTGCCCACAGCTGAACAACCTCTCTCTTCACCCGTTAGGACACAGCAAGCTGCAAGTTATAGCTGTATGTAAACTATGGTTACTATTGTCGTTTATCCTGGTAAAGGGCACAATAATAGTTTCTAAATATTAATACTTAGCGTAAATATTTTCCCTGTTTTCGGCTACATATTTCATATTGTAAAACATCTCTGTAGTTAAAATCATTCCCGACAGTTTTGGTTTATGTAACTCGATCATGCGTCGCTTGTATCTACCAGCGGCATATACTGAGAACCTTATATGCAGGGCCAGACAATTTAAATTTTTGGTATGTAATTTTTGCTATTCGTAGTGGGATACTCAAAAACTGTGATAAGTTTTTTTCAACTTTTGAATAACAACATACTTTATTATGTTTTTGTTATGAACGAATAAGTTAAAAGTAAATATGTAATTAAAAATTATTATTAATTTCATGAAATACATAAATAAAAAGTTTACTTCGAGTAGGATTTGAACCTACGACATCTACTTTGCTAGAGTAGCGTTCTAACCAACTGAGCTATCCAGATACAAGCCCCAATCGATGTAAATTTTGTCTTTATGTATGTAGAACAAATTTAAATTCTAAATTTAATAATAAATAAGCGTTACTCTAGCAAAGTAAATGTCGTAGGTTCAAATCCTACTAGAGGTAAACTTTTTAATTTTGTATTTAATAAAATTAATAATTTTGAATTACATATTTACTTTTGAACTTATTCGTTCATAACAAAAAGTTATAATAATTTAACATTAATCGATTAAAAATTATTATTAATTTTATTAAATACATAAATAAAAAGTTTGTCTTTATGTATGTAGAACTGATGTAAATTCTAAATATATTGAGATTACAATCAAATTACTTGTATTAATGGAATGGGAGCCTGCAATATCGCAAGGATTCACACATACCAAAGCAACTTGACTAATATTGATTTATTATTATTGCAGAATCACATTCCATTAATATAAGTAATTTGCCTGTATTCTCATTATATTTAGAATTTACATTAGTTCTACATACAAAAAGACAAGATCTACACCGATTGGGGCTTGAATCTCGATAGCGCAGTTGGTTAGCAAAGTACAGGTCATAGGTTCAAATCCTACTCGAGGTGAACTTTTTATTTATGTATTTAATAAAATTAATAATAATTTTTCAATACATATTTACTTTTGAACTTATTCGTTCATTACAAAACTTATAATAAATGAACATTAGTCAAGTTTCTGTGGTATTTGTGAATCCTTGCGATATTGCAGGCTCACATTCCATTAAAACAAGTAATTTCACTGTAATCTGATTATATTTGGAATGTTTATTACTTCTACATACACAAAAATAACATTGATTGGGGTTTGTATCTCGAGAGCTCGGTTAGAGCGTTACTATAGCAAAGTAGATGCCGTAGGTTCAAACCCTACTCGACGTAAACTTTTTATTTATGTATTTAATAAATTTAATAATGTTTAACAATATATGTCTTTCCTAATTTCTCCGCTTTCAACCCCGAAAACTATGCCAAAACTGCATGCCTTAAATGTGACGTATGTAATAACACCTATCTCATGAAGAAAGTCACTGAACTTAACATTGGATGCAGCTTTCACACTCATCGAGCCTTGTATGCCTATGATACTTAAACCAAGTTGACATTCACCCCTACACGACTACTGATTGCATTTTTAAAATAAAAAGCTGTTACTAAGATTAGACCAAAGACTTCAATAATGCACATGATGTTTCTGAAGCCATTATTTAATTTGTTATGCCATAAAACTGACTGGTATGTACTTCTTATCCCACAATTTTTACTTTAACTCTTATTCGATTGAAGAAAATGAATTATCATTTTTGATCACATGAGGATTTAATAATGTGTTTTAATCAAATTTAATAAACCTTTTAACTAGGAAGGTAATTGGTCCTTGCATAACCGACAAGAACATCATAGTAATGACGTTATTGGAAACATTATGAGGTCATTTATGTCAATCTAAGCAGGTTGTTCAGTGGTGGTACGCTCTGTTGGGCATTTGGGAGGGAATTGGTTCAACTCCCTTTACGGTCTCCCCGTCAAAGTTATAACTGTATTTCTTTTGATCCTCTCGGGTCCGCCCGCATCCTTTATACCTCCACGCATACATATTTAATATATGGATGTTGGAAATGCGTTATATGGCTGAAGTAGCTTAGAAAGTCGAGGAGTCCGCATTTTCACTTGAGAGAAGAGTTACTTTGAATATATTTAAATATACCAGCATTTAACTGGAATGCATAAATTTAATTACAGTTAAAACTTACGTTACAAATCTCGTATTTCTTATTTTCAAAGTAATAAATGCAGACAAATATTATCCAAATGGAGTAAGAAAAGCTATTGTTGAATACCAAGTGATCATAGTAGTACGATGAACCAGAAAACCAGATAACATAAAAAAACATAATAACGAGTTAAAAAATTAAAGTTAAAAGATGATGAAGTTTCGATAAACATAAACTATTTGTTGAAACTGTGTTCAGAATTACATCCCACAGGTTAAATAGAAATATCTTTTTAAGATTTCTTCAGTATACACCAATATGTGCTAATATTACGTAATATCTTTTCAGTACCGTACAAAAAAAATAGGTTGGTGACGGTTTCAACAATGAAGTTCGTCATGTAAATGGTCTTCTGGTACCTCTCTAACTCATCTCCTGCACCTGCACCTGTAGGTATGGCACTATAAGAATCTTACTGCCACAATATTTTCATCCTCGAATTTTAAAAAACTATTGCACTTTTACATACTCGACTCATTAAAAACCCTTGTTTTCGGCAACCCGCACACAGCATAGCTACATAAACCTCTTTAGGTTTTAAATATATAACCATGTGCTATATACGTAACTTGATTAATAAAATTCAAACATCTACTTTAAAAAGTACAATGCTATACAGAAAGTTTAACTCAACGCTTCTGGTAGCTAGAATGGAAATTCTTTAGTGTTTTAAGGACAAGATAAATATTAATCAAAAGTAGTGACTTTCCGATTTGACGGTATGAATTTAAGTATACAGGACAAACTAAAAATACAGAAACACACAGTTCCTACACCCAAACCCGTCCTGTTACCTATATCCACCCTCTTACCTAATCCAATACGCTACCTTCGCTTAACCTAATCCAACCCGTGCCTAATCCTAATCCATTACGACCCAGAAAACCCTGTTTAACTCCCTGGAAATCATTAAACCTTCCTCCTCGAAACCTCCTGTACCTTCCCGGATGGTACGCAGTTTAAGTTGCATCAACATTTCCGTAATCCAACCGTCACCCTCACATAACTCTTCGCTCTTCGTCCCACAAACATCACTCCAAGACCTCCTTCCTATTCCTGCGTGATTCGTCCGTTAGATAAGGATATCCCCTCGCAAGGGATCCTCGATTTCCTTTTTTTCACGGAGAGTCGCTATGTTCGGGCGACACTACTGATCCCACCAACCTATCCTAAGCACTACTGTACCTACAGACAGGTAGGCCATATCTCTGCGGAATGTCTTACCCGCTCCATTTCTTTCCCTTCAATGATCAATTTCCTGCAAATCCGCCAATAACTCGAATTGAAAATCCGCGAGGGAGCTCACCCAACCTACTCCTCTTGTAGCTAGAAGCGGCGGGAAACTCCCAGTTCCCCGTCCACGACCATGTCCTGTCTTCCGGTTCCGATGAATACCATTTCAAAGACACCGCACACATGAAAACGCTTCCAAACACAGAATCTTCCAATACGGATATCATCGCAGGGATAGTTAACGTTCATCGGAAACTCTCCTTAGTTAAAAATCTACTTCAAGAAGACAACATACACATCTTAACAATCACAAAACTGACATATGGATGCACAATGAACTCTAACAGCTACTACTCCTATCTAGAAAACAATACACAAGACGGACACCTTGGAACCACCCTAATCATCAAAAACTGCTTCCCTCTCACCCGCTTTCAAGTATTTTTTGCACTCAGAACAACTCGAATGTGTTGCTGTGACTATTCACTTTCCCCACGCTCATTGCCTTTTTTTATATTACGGTCCCAACACCCTTTCGGATGATCATCTAATTTACGCATTCACTCTACTCAACTCAGTAATCTTATGCGGCATTAATGCTACACGCAATTTGGTGAATCCACAAGTAATGGCAACGGAATCAGGCTATCATTGGTCTTATCACAGTTAACGCTTTTACGAGTCATCAACACAGAATCTACATTTTCCGAAAATGTAGGTACTTCCATATTAAACCCGATCCTCGTTTTCAGTCAACTTTTCCGATCGAGAGTGCTTTATAGGCACTACAACCACATGTCTTCACTTACAATCCATGTTTCTGATCTTCTGAATATTGCCAATTTCGCACCTAGCTCAACGAACTCCTTGGCGTCTTGAGGAATTCCGCAATCTTCGCCCTCCCGAAATCCGTTTGGATAACGAGAGCCCTTTTTCGTCAAATTGTACTTAAAAAAAAGACGCATGTCTAGCCAAGATGGCCCCAAGATGGCCTTAACAGCAAAATACTACGATACTTGCCTGACCGAGCCCTCAGATTACTAACCGGTATCTACATCTACAAACTCTCCTACTTCCGATAGACTAGAAATCGGATTCCTCCGTCATGGTACTCAAACCGCATTCCGATCCTACCACTTCCCCCTCTTATAGACGCATTTCTGTCTTAAGTTGCCCCGAAAAATGCTTTGAGCAAATTCTAGACAGGTTACATGGAGACCACCTAGAATTCAACGAACTCCTTTTTAACAGGCAATTCGTATTCCGCTCTAAGCAAACCGGTAACAAACCCATTGTAGAATCTCCTTAAAGAAACCAGCAGGGCATTCAATCGTAAGCAACGCATCTTAGCTGTGTTCTTGTATATTGAGCATGCATTTGACAGGGTCTGGTACGATGGTCTCCTCGACAAGATCCGTAACCTTAATATCCCTGATCACCTCTCCCAACTTCTACTCTTGTGATTGACTAATCGGTCATTACGTGTCAAAATAGGTAACAACAATAGCTAAACTGGCTCCCCAACGTACGAAGAACAATAGGCAGGATACGAACCTCTAACATTACACTACAACATTACAACACACCTTCAAAATATGCGTACGCTCTATGATGGATTTTCGAGCACCCTTTACACAAATATAATTCCTCTCCTCCATCGTCGCCTATAAATTCCGACTACTCAGACGCATACACAGGCTACCATTCATATACCTTAATGACCTCACAGTACAACACGCAAGCATACCATCCATTAAAGATAGAATACAAACATCATAAAGAAAATTTGCACTCACAAGAATTTTCGGCGATCTCTCTGATGAGAATCCCTGGATAATGCCCCATATACCCCCAGCATCCCACCTTGTATCGTGACTTCCACGCAATGATGCTAGACGATCGAGATTGGTTTAGTCGCACACTACTACTCTTAATCAAACAACATACACACGTTTAATGTTATACGCTAAGCAAAATAAAATAAAAACATTTTTTTAGAAACATCAAAAATACTCAACCTATGATTTTAATCCATACAATAACACTAAAACATCACCCCACCAGCAACAGGAGAATAACCAAGGCTGAAGAGAAGGAGGACTCCTAAATACGCAACAAAACTACTTAAATGGTGTTTGTAAATAAGTGCGCAAGATTTTAGGGGGCGATTGCCGAATTTATTTTGTGAAAAAAAGTTCCCTATATGTAGGTCGTAATATGCTTCGTTGACTCGAAATTTGCAAAACACTTTGGACAGATAAATGCGCATTTTTTGGGGGTAATCCGAACATTTCTACTTGCACTAGTGGCGTTCGTGCGAGCATGCCACAAATTTTTGTAATAAAACAATGGTGCGCTACTGATTTTCCTGTTTTAATATTCTTGTAGAAACCCGCCGTCAATTCTGAATTTAAATGGTCTCTGGAATTTTTTTCGCAGGTCCACCGTTTTTGAGCAAAAAAAAACATTTTTTTGTTAATACATTATCTAGTAGGTTACTGTCAATATTTTCAAATGAAACACAACCATCTCGTCAAAATGTCTATTTAGCATATTTTCATTATTAGTTTTCTACAAAATTAATGACAATAACTGAATACTTTTCGTGTCTTCAAAAAAAATGGAAAATTTTACAAATGCGGAAATGGCAAATTTGCATTTTTCCTATTATCGAAGTAATTTAAATGATCTGCAAGCTCGACAACTGTATGCTGAGTTGCATGCAGAACGTATGATACTTCATCACATAATATTTGCCCGCCTTCACCAGCGTTTACGCGAAAATGGTACATTTATGAAACGAACTGATGACTGTGGGCGCCCTCGAGAAGTACGAACTGTGCAACTAGAAAAATCAGTTCTAGATTTAGCTTCGGAATCACATGAAACGGGTACTACTCAAAAAATTACCAACATATTGAATGTAAGTAACTTCACCGTTGTCATTTAAAAAATTAGGACTTTGAGCGGTTACATTGAGAATCCATTAGCAAAAAACTAGACGCGGTAGGAAGTCTCGAGATACTAGCAACTAGAAGAAGCAGTTGTTAGTATAGTTTCGGAGTCACCTGAAAGAAGTCCTCGAAAAATTGCCAACATATTGAATGTAAGCAACTTTACCGTTGTCATTTAAAAAAATTAGGATTTTGAGCGGTTACATTAAGAATTCATTAGTAAAAAACTAGACGCGGTAAGAAGTCTCGATGTACTAGCAACTAGAAGACGCAGTTCTGGATATAGGGTGGGAGTCACCTGAAGCAAGTCCTCGAAAAATTTCCAACATATTGAAAGTAAGCAACTTCGGCGTACCTAAAATTCTAAAAGAACAGCAATTGTCTCCGTTGATTAAGTAATCAATTAGATTATGTTCAAATCAACAATTTCATCTTTTACGTCTTTTTGTAAATGTAAACGCATAAATATGGTCATAGAATTGTAGTTTCATGCTAAAGAATTCTTTAATCAAGTTGTATTAATTTATAAAAGAAACTTTGTCGTTCTTAAATATCTATCAAGTTTTAAGGTACTCTCAATTCTACTGTAAAAATTCGAATCTTCGAAAGTACTTTTAATTAATTTTTTTATCTATTGGCATTACCAAATTTGTCTTAATATTGTAAATTAACTATGAATTGTTTTCAGTAAATTAGGCTGGTGAAAATAACTGTAACTATGTATTATTTTTATATGCAGTACTGTGTAATAAAATTTACAATAAAAATTACAACAAACCAAGAACAATAAAATGAAAAAAAAATCAAAAATTAATTTCTCATTAAATGTTCGAATGTTCTTCCTTCAACATCAATACATTTATTAACATGTCGCACAAAATTATATTTCACTAACTCTAATGCCGGCCATGTGATATTTTTAAAAGCATTTCTAATTCTTTCCTTCATATTTTCTGGTGTGGTTGGAATTTATTTATACACGTAATCTTCTACGTAGCTCGACAAAAAGAAATCGAGTGGGGTCAGATCAGATGACTTCGGTGGCAAGAAATAGGTCCTGCTCGACATATACACTGATTTTATTTCCAGTGGTTTAAAAACGTTCGTACGCCTCGATGGTAGTAGGCGGGTGCACCATCATGATGGAATCATGTATTTCCATAAACTGCTTCATTAATATTTTGAAGAAGTTTAGCACACCTCTTTTTTTAAGTACACCTCGCCGGTTAGAGTATCTTCAAAAAAATAAGGACCTATAACATGGGACCCAATAATCCCCCCCCCCACACACACACATTTAGTAACCTACTATTTTGTCGGTCGACATGCCTTATCCAATAATTTTTAGTGCTATAATAATAAATGTTAAGCCTGTTCACTAAACCATTACTTTTGGATGTAGTTTCGTCATTAAATAATATAGAATTGAGAAAATTGGGAACTTTTGCATTTTTTTGCAAAAACCAGTTGCAAAAATTAATTCTTCGTTCAAAATCTTGACCATATAGTTGTTGATGAAGTTCTATATGATATCCATGGTGTTTATGGGCATTTAATATATTTTATATTTATAGATATAAGAGAAAGAATATCAAACAATGATATAAATAGCATGGGGAGTGCGATATAAAAAAATTTAAAAAAAAAGTTGTATTTACAGTGACACGCCCTGTATATTATCAAAAAAAGTCTGAAAATTAAGAAATTTCAAAATACTACAGGACCACAAACAATTTTCTGCCATTCTAAAATAAGCCAAAGTGGACTAACAAATCAGTGGCGATGGCCACAAGTGGGATATATTTTTTAAAACAATTGAATATTTGTTAAACCAAAGGAGATAGACCCATTCAATTTTGGTACAAATGAAAGCGCATTTTATGAGATTTCCAAAAATGTAATAATATATAGGTTGTTCCATTTAAAAGTATATATATATATATATATATATATATATATATATATATATATATATATATACAGGTGAATCTTATCTAATCCGCCTAAATTAAAGTACTAGAACTCATCATTCTAAGCAAAAAGTTCATATGTAGGTGGGTCCGAAATGCTTTGTTTCGAGATACAGGGTGTCAAAGTTGAAAAATAAATCGCGTTTTATTCAATATCTTTCGACTGTTTCGAAATAATTTCATGAAATTTTTATATGGGGTTTTTGGGATGACAAATTCAAATCTTTTCTGCTAAAAAAGTGAAGTTGCTAGAGCAGACACATAAGTAAACAAGTAAGAATCCCTATTGTTAAACCTGTCAAAAGAATACCCTCCGAAAATGTGTATGCATCATGAGTTTTAAATGCGTTTTCTCGGAAAGGGTTGCTCTAGCGACTTCACTAAGATATACCATTTTTAGCAGAAAAGATAGGAAAATCGATTTTCTAGTCTAAAATGGTATACAGTGTAGCACAAAAAATTGCGACGATTTAAAGGGGTCGAAATGGTTGCCGCTGGTGCCCCTAGAAACCACAACTAAATGGACTACAAATTTAAATTTGTCATCCCAAAAACCTCCACATACGAAATTTCATGAAATTATTTCGAAACAGTCGAAAGATATTGAAGAAAACGCGATTTCCTTTTCAACTTTGACACCCTGTATCTCGAAACGAAGAATTTCAGACCCATGTACATATGAACTTTTGCTTAGAATGATGAGTTCTAGCACCTTTAATTATGGTGGATTAGATAAGATTCACCTGATATATATATATATATATATATATATATATATATATATATATATATATATATATATATATATATATACAGGGTCCGCCTTTGGAGCTGATTCTATGAGTATCTGCTAAACCAAACTTGCTATAATTTTGAAAATTTGGTGACAGAGTAATGATGTTAGGGCTAACTCATCAAAAATATTTTCACGTTCGTACCACTTCCGGTTATACCGGAAGTCGGTATAGTTGCTTATTTTAAACGGAACACCCGTATATTAATACATTTTTGGATTCTATGTAGAATTTTAAGGTAAGTTTGTTAAATGAACTAGATACGAAATTTCAGTCGTTTTAAAAAAAGCCATTTTCTAAAAAATTGACAGATGCGGTCTTAGTAATAACTCGTTAATTGTTCTGTTCCTGTCAAACAATTTGAATAAAACTTTGAGCTGTTGTAGGCAAAGGTTTATTGGAACAGCCTGCAAAAAGTGACAATTGTATTTTTCATAAAAATAAAATTATGAATGTCTAAACTTGATCATGAAAAAATGCAAGTTACTCAAAAAAATCAAATGGAAACCCCTATTTTTTATTACTCAAATCGATTTAACGTCAAAATTAAGGTGAGTTTGTTTAAAACTTTATTTGCCTAAACGTAACAGTTTCATACTTATTATCACAAAAGTTCCAATTTTAAAATTCGATATACAACATAAGTGTAAAGATTTAATACTTTATGAGTAAATCGAAAAACTACTTTTAACTTTAGGATAGTTCCGTGCCTATCCCTGTAATTCCATAAACGACGCGAAAAAAATATTGGCTTAACACCAACAACTATCAGAAGAATTCTTAAGAAACATAAGTTTAGACCATACTGTTTACAATTAGTTCAACATTTGAAAGAAGCGGATTTCTTGAAACGTATCGAATTTTGTGAAACAATTTTGCTTAAAATATAAGAAATTCCTAATTTTTTGACTAATATCATATGGACGGACGAATCTAAATTTACGAAAAATGGCATACTTGATCGCCGAAACTCGCATTACTGGAATAACGAAAAAAGCAATCCAATTCGCGAATGCCATTTTCAGGAAATTTGAAATTTTAACGTATTTTGTGCTATTCGGAATAACGAAATCTTTGACAACGAAAATTTGAGAGGTTTAAAATAATTGATTGTTGCGCTTTATGATTACAAATTTAATTTCTAGGAGAAAATTATCTTGAGATACTAAGCACTTGAATTCAACCCCGATTAAATCTAGAAAGGGAAAATTTATGATGCCAACAAGACGGTGCGCACCTTTACAACATCAACGCTGTTTCCATGAAACTTTATGAAATTTTTGAAGATCGTTGGTTTCCCAATAATGGTCCCTTTCCATGGCCACCTAGGTCACCTGATCCTACGCCAATGGATTTTTATCTTTGGGGTCGAATTAAAAATATTGTTTATGCTACACCACTAACAACTAAAGAAGATTGCATTGCAAGACTGCAAAATGCCTTTAATTCTCTTTCTCCAAAAGAAATTCAAAGGGCTACAAATGAAGCCGTTATAAGATGGGTTTAACAATGTCTTGCGTCTGACGGGCAACATTTTGAACATTTATTGTAAATTAATTTACATTTGATCACGAGCAAGAAATAGTAAATAAGCGACTTTATCGTGTAAGAATGCACTGATAAGTATGTAGTTACTACCTCCGCAGAAAAAAGTAGTTTTTTCGATTTACTCATAAAGTATTAAATTTTTACACTTATGTTGTATATCGAATTTGAAAAAATGATTTAGAAAATTTCTATTTGGCAAAATGTCTTTTGAATCACAAAATTATCAATTTTTATAATTTTTTGCAGTAACTTATTCAAATATTTTTCTTTATTTCAATTCTCAATTATTTGGTTTCCATGGTGACCACGAACAAGGAATACTAGATTTAAGTATGTAAGTATGAAACTGTTACGTTTAGTCAAATAAAGTTTTAAACAAACTTACCTTAATTTTTGACGTTAAATCGATCTGAGTAATAAAAAATCGGGGTTCCCATTTGATTTTTTTGAGTAACTTGCATTTTTTGATAGTCAAGTTTAAACATTCATAATTTTATTTTTATGAAAATTACAAATGTCATTTTTTGCGGACTGTTGCAATAAACCTTTGCCTACAACACCTCAAAGTTTTATTCAAATTGTTTGACAGGAATAGAACAATTAACGAGTTATTACTAAGACCGCGTCTGTCAATTTTTTTAGAAAAATGTTTTTTTTTAAACGACTGAAATTTCGTATCTAGTTTATTTAACAAACTTACCTTCAAATTCGACAAAAATGTATTAATATACGGGTGTTCCATTTAAAATAAGCGACTATACCTACTTCCGGTATAACCGGAAGTGGTACGAACGAGAAAATGTTTAAGATGAGTAAGCCCTAACAATATTACCCTGTCACCAAATTTTCTAAATTATAGTAAGTTTGGTTTAGCAGATACTCATAGGATCAGCTCCCAAAGGCGGAGCCTGATTATTATATATATATATATATATATATATATATATATATATATATATATATATATATATATATATATATATATCCAAAATTGTATCGTTATCTTGGGTAGACGGGTTTGTACTAACTGTTGTATAAACGGAAATTTTGTTGCTTGAAAACAGAAATGTAACTAAATGTGTTTTATCTTCGTTTAGGAATAATCGTTTAATGATTACACCAGTTGCTAAGTTTATTTTGCGTTTCGTTAGCCTTCTTTTGAATATCGCTTCGATTTTTATTAGAGCTTAATAACGCTAATCTGCTCAGAATGCCTTAAACTAGATGTATTAACAATTTAGTATAGGAATAAAATTCATAGTTCTTTTAAACGACATTCTAATAGTATTCGACCTGTTGACTTTAGAAGTGGTTTTATAAAGAACTTCGAAAATAATATAAAGCTTCAAAGGTGTCTATTTAACATGCTAAATACAAACAAACAATCAGAAAAGAATGTAAGTACGTAATAAAAACATTTATTCGAAGTATTTTTAATGTTAACATTGAAATCTAGTTTAGTATTTACCTAGCTATTTTAATTACTATGTACGCCGAAGGTTTTGGTGACTGTTACAATTAATATAGAATTCCGGCTTAAAAAAACTTCAATGAGTAGTTAGCACACCAATTTTAGTTAAGCCTTTATTTTTTGTACGAATTCTTCTTGGCTATAAATATAAATACGGGGTTTCAAGCTTGGATCTACGCGTGCCTCTGGTAATTGCTTAAATTCCTTACATTGCCATCACCTAGAAGGACAACAGGGATTTTTCGATGTTAGATTCAATCAAGAATTACAAAATGGCAAAAGATAGACGTCTGGTATTGTAACTATAACAAACAACCAATAAACGTAATATGAAAAAATAAAGTAAGATTGATGTGGTTTTTATTGTTATCATCTATTTCTGTGGACGACTCGACAATATCGAGTAGACACTGAATACACTAATACAAATTTAAATATTTTAAATAAATTAGCATGTCCTTTACATGGAAGTTCTCTTTGAAGTTTATGGATTCGTCTGGATTTCTCTTTGTTCATATACGTAATATTCTAAATTTGAAACTTTGTCTTTAACTTTGTAAAGTAAATGCGATTATTTCATTTGAATAGTGTAACTACTTTAATTGTTTAAAATCTTAATCACAGCCCAACAAATTACAAATTAATATTCCTGAGCAAGAATATGTAACTAATCCTATACCCGCGCATTTATTTACCGCTTAATATTACTAGAATATCCACCGATACGCTCTTCCCTACAGGTTGTAAATTAAGATACAGAAGCATTTTTAAATAATGTTTCATACTTATTGTTACTGAAGTTAAGACATGTCAACATAATTGTAAAGAAAAAACCTTTGCCGGACTTATTTCATTGATGCGATTTCAGAAATTTGTAAATTTTTATATCACCTTATAACCCACTAATTTACACACTTTAAATTGTGTTTACTAACAATTGAGCGTTAGTGGTCTAAAAGTAAAGAAATTAATGTAACTATGTTCATAAATACTAGTAAGATAATATTAAAAATATATGTTCCAAGTGTTTGAAAATTTTTACACACCGTAAACCTCCACACAAAGCACGGTAGCTATTGGCCATCAATAAATAAGAAGAAGTAACAATGCCAAGTGCACGGCTTCGTCCATAGATCTGCAAGTTGGTTTGCGAGACCAGTAGTCCAGTTACTTTTTCCACCTGGAACAATCCTTTCTTTTACAATTCACATACAAACGGTAAAAGAACGTATACAGAAGTCAATAGTATAACATAAATCGTGTTCAGAACAGTAGCAGCATCCAGAGAACAATTGTTCTTGCTTACTGTCGGTTTTAGTATAAATGTTATATTCTTCTTTTTGTTTCCATACGATGTTGGTGGTGCTTGCAAAATGTTCGATATAAAACCTGATTAAAAGGGAGACTTCCGTTCATTCAATAAATACTATGGGAAGAATAACCAATTCATTTTCTTCTAGTCAATCAACACACAATTTACAGTTGTTTACTTTACTAAGTATTATTAGTCAACGAGTATTTTATGTATTTACATTGCAACATTTAATCCTTTTTTAATGACAACTTAACATATTAGTCTTATATAGTTGAAAGATGTACAAAACTGTAGAAGTGCAGCTCTTATTCAATTACATGAATGATTACTCTTGAATATTCATCAAGCGTTGCAAATGTTTATTTAATTAAAATGAGATTTTTTGTAACATAGTGAAAGCTACAAAAGGTTTAAAGTTAATTATTGCTATGTGTTATATTAATTTATACATTTAGTCTATTTTTCAGCATTAATATTAATGAATGTCAGGAATTTTCGTATTTCTTTACAACGGATCAAAACTTAATGATCTCACGTGCATGAAGTTAATCGAATTGACTTGCAGATTAATAAACCTGATAAGATGCTTTCATAGTTTGCATCAATGCCACTACTTGATTTACAATTAATTAGAGTTTGGTTTAGTTCACTGTTATTCAACTATTCGTAAGGAATTGTACACAGATGACAAAAAAAACTTCATTAACAATGACCTCCTGCCGTTACCGAGGGATTCGTTTAAACTGAAGAACCCCCCCCCCCCCCAAAGAAAAAATAGTTTCTACCAGATGAGATCTCAGCAAATTAAAGGCCGGTAACACTTATTACACTTTTGGAAATTGAAGAGTTGAAGCAGTAGACTTTGAAACTAATTCATCTTCTCTTCCACCACAGATCAGAAATAAATTACTTAAGTTAATAGGTTAAATGATGGCACTTCATATCAAGTCGAAGTTAACAAGGTAGGTGAAGCAGAATTAATTAAATTTTTGATTTGAATAAAACCCATAAATTGATAAGAAGATAAACACAAATCTAACACTAAGAAACAACTTACAAAGTAGTGCTCATAAAGTAAAGTATAAATTGTTAAATTTATTTTGTAATTAATATTTATGACATTAGGATGCATAATAGATATTTATGTATTAAGGGCATAATCTACAATTATGCCCGTGGTACATACAATGTTTTATTTTATTTTGCACCATGAAAATCGGACAAAATTTTAAAAAGATTCAGTATTTTCGGCAAGTTTTTAAATGCAAATGCAGTGAAATAAAGTCGACAGTAGGCTAATTTGTTGTTACTAAGATACTGTGATATTGCTAAATTGTTGCTAAGGTACTGTTTGTTTGTAAATAATTTGCATTCTAAAATGGAAGGTGAAAACGCAAAAACTTATTTACAAGACATTTTAGATAAATTTGAGGTCGCCCAGGCAAAAATACCACAAAACGGCGAAGGAACTACCAGCTTTGGTGTTGGCTTATCTGGAGTTACAATTTCAAATCCATCCAACTGTATTTTCAATTTTTATAAAGAATAAGTTTCATTACTATTATTTTTATTAATAAAGGTTGTATAGTAAGGTTGTTGTTTCAATAATTCTTTCAAATTACGTGACATATCATGTCACGTGTCTGCTGTCAATCATGCTGCTTAGCAACAATGACATTTCCGTGCTATAAAGACCACATTACGCCCGCATTTGGGGGCGTATAAAGAACATTATGGTGGCAAAATAAAATAAAAATTATTATTAATTTTATTAAATACATAAATAAAAAGTTTACCTCGTGTAGGATTTGAACCTACGACATCTACTTTGCTAGAGTATCGCTCTAACCAACTAAGGTATGAAGATACAAGCCCCAATCGATGTCAATCTTGTCTTTATATATGTAGAACTGATAATAATAATAATAATAATAATAATTAATATATGTATGTCATCACGAAGTAACAAATTTATAATCTGCACAGATTCGAAAAGCAGCATACAGACAATTCAAAACAAATCCGAAAAGATGATCTTGCCAACATAATCATATCACAGTTAAACAATCTCAAGGAACACGCATACGATATATACCTTATGTGGATTCCAAGCCACAAAGGTATATATGGCAACGAACGGTCAGACAAAGCAGCCTCGACAGGCCTCTAAAAATGTGACAACTGACGAAGTACCCGTTCGTATACATGATCTAAAGCAATATTACAAAGGGATAACAAACAAGGAGTGGGAAGAAGAGTGGATGGCATCCGACAGTAAATTAAAATCAGTAAAACTTCCATAAAACAGCTGAATATCCGCATCTCTCAAACGGCGCGAGCAGGTAGTAATAACACGCCTGCGCATCGGCCATGGCAACATTACCTCGTCGTACATGCTATCCCCAATAACGGCAAGAAGGCAAAAACCAGTATGTGAATACTGCAATATCGACCTTACAGTCAGTCACATACTGACCGAATGTGTAAAGTATATAAACGAACGAGTAAAGCATAAAATACCAACAAACGTAAAAGAGGCTTTAGCACTAACGGATGATATGACAAGGAGAACAATTAAATTCCTAAAAGCTATTAATTTATTCGACAAGATATAAGCAGATAATAAAGTTAATATAACGTAAAATAAGAGATGTACAACAACGGGCTAATGATCCTAGAAATCGATGCCCCTATCACAAAAAAAAAAAAAAAAATAATAATAATAATAATAATAATAATAATAATAATAATAATAATCTTGAATATTTGTTTTCCTTTAGTTTTAATGATTTTGCTGTATTTCTGCTTCTGTTATTCTTCTAATTTACTATAATGTTTATGATACTTTTTCTAATTGACTTTATATTGGGTTGGCCAACTATGTTTTACAATATATTACAAAATACTTCCTTTTATCTAAGTAATTATAAAGTTTTACTAGCCATACATTACGCTAGCTTTACCGTAATGATCAGCGTTAGTACATGCTGTCATAAAAGTACCTGGAATTGGGCAATCAAGCACAGAGTATGTACTATTCATCCCAATTTATTGTATCGCCTTCAAAGTAGGTCCTTTCCGAAATAATACATTTATGCCAACGAATAATCCAATGATCAAAACACGCTTTTTTAGAAAACGACTTCAGTTCTCGACACGAATTATCTTTTATGTCTTCTATCGACTGAAAACGGGTGCCTAGAAGTGGTAATTTGAATTTTGGGAAAAGAAAAAGGTCGACCAGAGACATATCAGGGTTATACGGTGGTTCATCGATAAGATTTGTTGAGTGTTTGGTTAGAAGTTCGTTCATAAGGATAGCCCTGTGCGTTATCGTGGTTCCATGAGTTTTCTTTCCACAGATCTGTTCTTTTTCGACTAATTTGCTCTCCCAAACGTCGTCTAACGTACAAGGAAATATTCCTTATTTACTGTCTCGCCTTCTGACAAGAATTCCGAGTGCACAACACCGCGGTAATCGAAAAAACTATCAACATCACCTTCACTTTAGATCGACTTTGACATGCTTTTTTCGGTTTCGGCTCAATTGGAAGGCGCCACTACGACGCTTGTTGACTGGTTTGCATATCGAACTCGTGCCTCATCATCAGTTATAATGCGTTCCGTGAATTTGGGGTCGGAATTGACTCGCTCTAGCATGTCTTCAGAGATCTTTAGGCGATTGAGCTTTAACAGAAAATTCAGGTCTTTCTGCACTAGTCGCAAGGTAACTCGTTTCATTCCCAAACTATCGTTTAAAATGGTACGAATTCATTCGTAGGGGCGTAGGACAGAAACCTAGAGGAATGCAAAGGATACAAGAATAAAAGAAGAATCCAGGACACCGCTAACGCTAGGATCAATGTCGGGCAGCAGTAGCAGTTAGTAACTTTCTTTTAATTAATTTTAAATTTATTGTTTTATTTTAACATTTCTATTAGGTCTCTGATTTCCAACCCTTTTTTCGTCGGGGTGTGAGGCTGCACCTCTGCGGAGACCCAGCCTTCCGCCAATTCAATTTTCTTTTTTTATTTTCATTTATTTTACTACTTATTACAGTCGTTATGGTGAAGCACGGTCGCCACCGTGCAAGACTCACGGTTGTATCCCCAACCCCCGACTCTGCCTGTCCGCCCACACCAACAGTCACATACGTCCACACACCCTTGTCCAAATGTTTTCCGACTGACGAAATAGGATTACTCATGTCCTAGACTCGCCATCCCAATCCTACTGCTAACGGAGAACCGGCGCCTGCGTATCCGGCACGCGGTTAACGTTAGCACATATTGCAGATATCTAAACAATAGCCACCATGGAACCGCCCTCATAATTAAAAATTGCATCTCGAATGAATTACGGTGGCAGTGCAGTTTCTGACCCCGATCGTTTTTTCCTACTACTATAACCCGCCGGTCACAATACACTATCCGATGACCTTCTAATTTACGCCTTCAGCCTCCCTAATGCAGTCATCTTTGGTTATATCAATGCCTGTCACACCTAATTCCGTGACTCCAGAAGCAATGGCAGCGGTATCAGACTATCAGTAGCTTCGTTACAGTTGCCGACTTTGGGAGTCGATAACACAGTCTACATATTTAGGTGCCTCAATCTATGTTTCCGAAACCAAAGTATACTATTTCGGTTGTGAGTGCTATTTAGGCACCACGATCACTTCAAGATCATCTACCACTACTGGTCAAAACTTTATTTTGTTCAATCCCCCGAGCACCTCTTCAATATACAGTAATTAATGATTTTTCGCAAACAGACTGAAACGTGTTCTCCGAACACACCTCCAACAACTTTCCAACATCCAGTGTTCTAACGACTCACATTCTCAAGACAGCCATTAGAGACCTAACCTCCGTAATTAAAGAAGCGGATGGTATCTCAGTCCTATTGAAAAACATCGACGTTTCCCGAAAACCCCTCCCATGGCACATCGTGAACTGTATCATAGAGAAATACAAACCTATCGACAATTCTTGCGATCTAGGGATCCGGATTTCAAAATCGAATACAGTCGCCTTAACGCATTAATCAGGCGAGAAGAAAGTATACTCGCGAAATACTCCTGGGCCAAAACCACCTCCCTGTTAGACTACAGAAACCTAAAACTCTTCTGGCAACAGTTTGATAGACTGACCAGAAGTAAAGTAGCGCCTAAATCCCACTTAACTGACCCATAGGGCAGCCTAATCTTCTTCGACCAAGGAAAGGGTGGCTACTTCACCCCCAATCAATTTTCCGAACCCCAGAGTATCCCCAATTTGACACCTAGTTCAAATTCTTGGAGAATCGCTTTGAGGAATTCCGTACCCTACACCTTCTCGAAATCAATCTGGATAGCGACAATCTGTTTTATACTCCCTTTACTACCGACTAAATCAACGCGTATTTTAAAAAAGGACCCAATTCAGGCCCAGGTCACGACAGCCCAAATCGTAAAGTTCTCCGTCACCTGCACAACCCAACCCTTCGATTACTCTGACATTTATAACAAATTCCACTTCCTGACGGACTGGAAATCGGCCTCCACCGTCATGATACCCAAACCTCACTCCATCCTAACCACACCCTCCTCCTATGCACCAATTTCCCTACTGAGTTGCGTCTAGAAATGCTTTGAGCAGATTCTAGCCAGGCAACTCAGAGACTATCTTGAATTCAACGAACTCCTTGCTAACAACCAATTCGGCTTCCGTCCCAACCGAACGTGTCACGATCCCTTGTTGAAGCTGCTTATAGAGACCACCAGAGCATTCAATCACAAGAAATACAACTTGGCTGTGTTTCTGGACATTAATAAAGCATTTGGCAGGGTCTGGCACGCCGGTCTCCTACACAAGATCCGTAACCTCAACATACCCGACTCTTTCTCCAAACTCCGAGATTCGTGAAGTTGCACAACCCGAAGTAGTCGTTGCGTAGTTTGCGGATGACACCGCCCGCCTTTTGGGCGGTTAATAGGAATAGCGGAACGGCCTCCCGCCCCATATCCAAAACCTTACAGAACTTCTCCAACTGGGCTAACCGGTGGAGAGTCTTCGTCAATCCCACCAAAACCCAAGCAATCCTCTTCCAACATCATAACTATCACGAAGATAAATTTCCAATTCTAGCCAATATTAATGTTTCCCTCGCACTAAACCAAGAAAGACTCCCATTCTCACCATAAGTCACCTACTTAGGAATTCTCTTCACTAAAACGCTTAATTGGCTCCCCCATGTACAAGGAATACCTAGCAGGATAAGAAACCGAGGAAACCTACTGGGCGCCCCCCGGGGTAGAATTAGAGGTTGCCACCCAGAAACACTGCAACACACATACGTATAAAAGACACATACGTCCTGTTATGTATTTCCGAGCACGCATATACACTAACACAAACCCTAATCACCTATCCTGTATCGGTTCATGTGAACGCCGAATACTCAGGCGCATGTACAGGTTACCTTTCAGGTACCCTAATGACCTCATAATACAACACGCAAACATACTTCCTGTCACGCACAGAATGTAGACATATAGACATATAGACATAAAAAAACTTTACACACAAAAGAATCTTCGGCGACACAATTCCAACCAGAGAGATCTTCACCACTCCCTACAACTATAGATATCCTCAATTCCCACGTAAAAAACTCAAATTAAATTCAAACATCGTTTCACTATCTAATTGCATACGGATTATTCCTTAATTCGGAACCTTCAACAAGCCGCTTAAATCTTAAATTATGATATTCTTTTACAAATTATTATTTGCAGTTATTTTTGTAATTTTTAACTACGAGTGTAAAGAGACGAACAGCTTACGTCACAATATTCAAAAACTGAAATTTAATTTTAAAATGTGCATAAACATTTTCATTACGACGTCATTAACCTCTTCCCGTCGTATTTCTAGATGAAACTTGGATATTTAATAAATGGTTAGTTAAAAGGCCGTGGTAAGATTATACACAAAAGTGTCTGTGGAAAATACACAATGTTCTTCCACAAGGAAAGATACATCATCCTACATGTAAATCTTTTCACTGAGGATGCAAGTTTAATATTCGCTGCAAAATAAAAGTCAGCTGATTATTATGACAGTATGGATGCAAGTCTTCGATAATTGGTTAAAGGAGCAGCTGTTACAAAAGTTAAACGAACCATCTATAACTGTGATGGATAATGCATCATTCACGTCTTGTGGAACGAATGCCATCTTCTAGTTGGAGAAAAGTTGATTTTCAAACAAGCTAAAAAATAAAAATATACCTTTTTGTGAAAGTGACCGAAAGATTGATCTGTTGAATCTTGTCAAGCAGCATAAAGGTGAAAAATGCTACGTAGTTGATAACATTATTCTAGAACATGGCAATTCTATTCTCAGATTACCTCCATACCATTGTCTCAATGCCAGTGAAAACATTTGGGGAATTTGCAGATCATTTTATGTTGTGTTGGAGATGGATATTCTGATGATAATGTACTGCAAAAGTGGGACGAGTGTTTGAAACAATGTGATGCTGATATTTGGAAAAAAACAATTTTACGTATTCAAAAACTTGTATTGAATGGGTGGTCATGAGAAAAACTGTTTTGAGGGAATAGTGGAACCGTTGATAATTTCTGTCGGTGGGAGTGATACATAAGACAGTGATTAACCCTGCTGTTCTCCTCGACAAGACTATGCACTTGTGCTCCTTCGGGTCATAATGACCCGAACTCCTGAAATATGAATTAAAACCAAAATAACAACAATTTTTATGCATTTATTAACTTTATTTTAAACAGATGACTATCATGTTAGTGAAGAGGAAAACAGCCAAGACGTTTCGACGGAAGTTGATAATCGTATGACTGTAGACAAAGAGTCACAACATGGTACTTTGTTCGATTCACCACAAAGAAGTTTTAATGTGTGTCGTACACTGCGAAAAACCAAGACAGTTAGTCCCCAACACCCATCCACCCAAAACCGCTCCTGCTACTGTTAAGGAGTACGTTTTTAAAAAATGAACAGTTCTCACTTCCGACACAGCAGCATCCAGCTGATGATTTTTTTTTATCAGGAATATCTCCAGCTATAAAAAAGTTGCCGCCACGATACTGGCATTATTCCAAATCAATTTTTTTTTCTACCGTTCAGAAGTATGAATTCAAAACGCGTATGGATCAGAGCAACTTGGAGAGCAACATTTTGTTTCGTCTTCTACGCCAATATACTTTCAGCAACCTTCCCCTGTAGGAAGCTATCAATCCACCTTGACAAGATCTACTCCCACACCAGAAAACTTCCATCAACGTATTGCTGATAAAAATCAACAGACAATGTATCCTAATTCGTCGCAAAATTATTTTTAAAGTTAGTCCTCGTAAAGCTTTTATACTTTTCTGTCTTTAAAAAAGCGACTAAATATATAATTATAAAAAAAAAATTGTCATTATTTTTTTATAGTTCGTCACTTATCTCGACGTAACAGTTTTTCTCTACGCTACTTTTTCTGATGAACCTATAATTTTGTTAACGGTGAGTTCAATGCATTTTCCGACATTCTACAGTATTCATAGAACTTTGCTTCATCGTGAATTAACTCCTCGTACAGACTGGCATACTCCCCTACAGTTGGCCTGTTTTTCGATGCCTGATGAACCTACATTTGTTTTTTTTTACTAGGGCTTCCTCTTCTTCATTAACAACCTAACCAATCATCAACGGTTCATCTGAGAACATCGCTATATTTGTTACTGAAATGCACTGACAAAAGACAGAACCAACACTGTGTAGTCTGAACAGAAGTCACGGTAAAATCATGGCGAGTGAAATCACGTGCCGTACAAGGCACTGTCACGGAACTGATACGTCACTGTTGTGTATGAATCGACCTTAAGTCGTTATGTTCCATTTATAAAGACATGCCGATCCACATTTGCATCTTCTTCTAATACATTGAACCTACGTTTTAACGTACAGTGTACATTTTAGTTCACCGCCCGCGGGGTTATACACAACAACATTTCTTTCCGTCTTCGTCATATAACCTGTGTAAAAACGACAAATTTGCATGTTCGACCGTAGTGCTTCAATAGAAGCACTAATCCAAAATCGGAATTTTGTCATAATTTCAACTATAGTAAAAAAAGCTTAATAGACCACAACCAAATCATAACATTTATTACAAACATACGAAGCACATAAAATAATCCTTTTCCTCAATTAAAATAACATTTAAGTAACAAATAAACACTTAAAAGTTTATAATTTATCTTCACTTATTTCCCCTATGGTTGGGCTGCTTGAACACTGACCTAAAGACAAAATTTTTTGTATGAGTTAAATACATTCTAAATTATGATAATACCCCATCCTTCTCTTCAAGAAATACAACCTCTAGACTGCATGACGAACGTTGGATCTTGTTGATGGATAATTTCGCACCAGCAGCATTGCAGATACATTCTTTTTACATGTGAAGCAATATTTAGGAGACAGAATTACAAATTCTAAGAATAGGCACTTATTATGAAATCACGGAAATGCATTTTAAATGTCGATGAACACTTGGTAAATTGTCATTAATGAGCACCTTATTGAGCCCCTGGTAATGCAAGAACATTTGACATTCGAGCACTATTTTCATATATTGACACATACATTGCCAAGAAGTTTCCCTTGATTGCATGCGTTTTTGGGACGATGACGCAGCCAACCCTATCCTTTAATTGTCAGAAGAACCATGTGCATTGCTCCCGTGAAAGTACGTTCCAAATTATTGACGTAGTCGTGATACATAGTCTGAAATACCATCACACTACTAAAACATAAACATTGGCCTGCTATCAAACTGTTATGTTGATAGCAGGCTGATGTTTATGTTTTAATTTTTCAACTTTCTTTAACAATTTTAAGATATTACTACTCACGAAGATAACTGTAAGTGTTTTTGAAACGTTTAGACTGTATAATTTAAAATACACCATTAAAAAACTCAAAAAAGATAAGTATTTTATTAACATTGAATATAATTGATCTACAGTAGCTAATTTTGTAAATAATTTACACAGCACCACACACACGTTTTACTTTTTTGAGATACATTAAGTTTGCAACACATTAAACTAGAAAATCCAATGTAAATTTTCTCGAGAAAATCAAATTATATTTTCATTTATGCCAGAAAATCAATGTATGCTCAACTTTGTTTGCGTATTTCGTCGCTTTTACAAAAGTTTTACTTGACTCTGTTTTTTTTACTTCTGTTCCGTTTGCGCTGATAAGGTTAATATTACCAGCAATCAACTATCGTTTTACGGACATACGTTTATAGATTACCAACGATAACACCTCCAAACTATGACTATCGAGTCGACTATTATCAAACCTTCGAAAACACTGGTATGATGTGATTTAGAACACCTTCTCCGAAGGAAAGATTTAAAAAAAATGCGCAAATACTGTATTTTGAAAAAAAAAAGCACTAAAGACGAAAATTAGCTTAACAACAATTGAACAATATTTATTTTTAATTTATTATATTAAGGTACCACACTAAAACTATTGAATTTTAAATATGTAAGAAGTTGTAACGTACCTTGGATAAGGTTTTTTTTTAATAAATAGTATTAAAGTTGTCGATTGCTTAAGAATCTGTTTAAACCTTTTCTTCCTTGATACTATTTCACTCAAGGTATACTGTAGAAAGTCACACCCATAAGTACAGTGTACAAATACCACGAAATGCGAGCAACCATATCAAACTACAACATGTCGTTAATGGAAGTAAAATCAAAACTTTTTTAAGTAATTTAATTAATATGAACTAAGATCAATTTATCATATTCTCTGTAAGTATAAAACGTGTAACAATGTGACAAATGCAATAATGAATTCATCGCATGCAGCAATCTGTAACAAATGGATAATTAAATCTACAAGAAATCAGTGCATGGACACTCTATTAAGAAAATAAAATAACTATGTGATTCATGAATATTCATCACTTGCTTCCAGAACAGTTATTTATATTTAAAGAAGTGCTTTTTTTTACCTTCCGAACAGAGCCACTGTCATACGCGGCCGTCGAACATAATTTATCTGTCTGTAATACCACAATGGGCAGTCCAACCTTTGAATTCTTCGCCCGAAATTCCAATTCAAACATATGTTTAAAAAATATTTTATCCGAATACCAGCTACTTTTTATAACGTACACGGCAGCTGGTCCTCTTCTTTATTTCACGTCTACTGATCACATTCAATTTTGCTTAGATCGACGATAGATCGTGTTTAAGACACCCTGGTATGATATGAAATTAATCCAGTTTATTTTTTTTCCGCTATATTAATATTTAATTTAGATAAATATACAACACTATATAATGCTACACATGTAACCTTATTTGTAATGTTGACTTACAGAGAAACGTTGTACAAAACGCCTTATTTAAAAATCAACAATGTAAATGCATGTATGTATTGACAAATTAGCTATACAAGTCAAAATGATTACCATATTATTATTATTATTATTATTATTATTATTATTATTATTATACATAAAAAATAAAATCACAAACACTTAAAATTTCACGCAATGTAATCCGTTGCCATCAAACGGACAATGTACAACTCGTACATAAATATTATTAGTAAATAATTCAGTTTCGTGATCATTAACGATAAAAATAAAATTAACGGTTTAATTAAAAGTGGGTCATTGAGGGAGAGCGTATCTTTCTAATTTGAAGTTTAAAGTTATAATCACAAAGAAACTAAAAGCTATTATAACCAAACATCTTTATATTGAACTGAAACCTGCAATGATGGACCTGAAGAAAATAATACAGTATGTCTTTTATGGTTCTTTTCAATAAATGTTCTTTTAATAGCATAATAGCCGTAATTTCGACAGGAAAATCTAACACTCAGTTAATGCCCATTTAATGTTTTAAAAGGTAATACTTATGTAGTCTAGACATTTGTTGTGACGTTAAAAGACGCTAATTTGACGTCTAAAACCTTTTTAAATGCCGACATGAACCAATTAAAATGTCAATAAGTTATCTTCACTATCATTAGGGAACGCTGGATTTTCAATAATTCTGAAAGTGGATTACATATAGTGGCCAAAGAAGATGTAGTCCGCTACAGATAAAATATTTCATTCAATCAAAAGATACCTTTCACAACAATATTTCAGTGTTGGCAAAAAATTAAATATCATAAATGACATAATTGAAGTACTTATCTTTTGGGCGTGTAATCGTGTATTTTTATTAATTCTTCATGTAAACGGTGTGATAACAAAATAAATATATCTATTTGACATATTAGTTAATTTTTTAAGCTATTATCATTTACTGAGCACAATATCTGTAATTGCTATAGAAACGTTTAAATTTTCATGAAAAATTAATAAAAATACATACATAACCAATGTATTTAAATTATAAATAATAACCATGAAATTTGGCATTTTGGTATCGTAAACAGCACTTTATACAACGTGCCCAAGATACAGACGAACAGCATGGGGATCTTGAAAACGGTAAGAGATACAAAGGCGGTTAAATTAGAGAAAAGTTGTATAATTTAGGGCATGTTCAAATGTAGTTAGCAAAAATTCATTATTGTTTATCGTTTCCGAGATTTAAAACAAAATGAGATTTTTGGGTTTTTCTTTTTTCGTAATTCCTTCATTTATTTTAAAAGATTTTTTAAAACCAAAGAGACTCCTTGATTGTCACTTTTTGAATTCTATTAGACGTTTTCAAATTTTTTATTCGACGTTTCGTCTCCGAGAAACCATCATCAACTTTATTTTTTTATATCGCCGCAACCAACAAAACACCCTGTATTCGATAGTATTTTTTTTATTACGAATTTAACTATGTACTTACTATACATTATTGTTTTAATTTTTAATTAATTTTAATTTTTAAGAAATATTCGGTTTAATATTAGTATTTGATAACATTTTTTTATGAACAAATTAACAACTCTAATCTTTTAAACATATTTAATTAAAGTTAAATAATAACAATAACTGTTAAAATAGGTTGCCGTTATTTTCTAGACACAGGTAACCTCTCTTTACTGAAGAATTTAAAATACGGTCTAGCTTTTCTGGCGAAATTGTATTAACTGCTGCCATAACGGATACTAACAACTGCTCTTCATTTTCAAAACTCCCATCATACACTTGGTTTTTCAGGTAACCCCACAGACAAAAATACAATGGACTTAAATCGGGTGATCGGGCTGGCCAAGCTACTGCACTGTAAGTTCCAATCCATTTTCCTGTAAACCGCAATGACAGATAGTCCTGTACATCTCATGAATTATGTGCTGGGGCACCATCTTGTTGAAACCAACAGTTGTTAACACGTGCTAGAGGTGATTCATCCAAGGAATTTTCCAAATCAGTCCTTAGCAAGTTATTATTATGCTTGCATCAGACCAAATTATTTTAAAAGGAAAATTTAGATTTTCGAAACATTTTCTAGTATACCATACAAATTAATTGTGCTGTAGAATTAGTTATACCAGTACGATGTTCAATTTGTCTTGTCACTGGCTTTTTCGTCATCAGATTGTTTTTGACGGGATAGAACAGGTTTTGTAAATGAACTCAATTCTTTTAAATTAGATTCCAAACGTCCAAAAATGGATTTGCCAGTTTGTATTCGCTCAAGATATTTATCCAAATACATCAGCTCCGTAACTACACAATTTCTGTGGGACGAGATGTAGCATGTCAACATATCCAACTTTTCTTCGTTTGTAAAATTTGGTCTTTCCATAGATACACTTATTGATTCATTGTAATTATAATTATCTAAACAAAACCAAAAAACGACCTACGATATAATAAAAACAACTTAAAATACGTAGAATTCAAATAACAATAACGATCTCAACGCAATAAAACTAAGTTGAACAGTTTTAAACAAAATGTTAAACAAGTGTTATTTTATCAAAGCCTTCTAATATTAGCTGATATCATATGAAAAATGTAAAAATGAAAATCCGAATTTTTCAGCTTCAAAACCATAATGTGTAATACATGGTTAAATTCGTAATAAATTCGAATACAGGGTGTTTCGTGGGTTGCGTCGATATAAAAAAATAAAGTTGATAATGGTTTCTCGGACGAAACCTCGAATTAAAAGTTTGAAAACGCCATGTAATAGAATTCATAAATAAATGAAGGAATTACGAAAAAAAACCCAAAATCGCATTTTATTTTAAATCTCGGAAACTATAAACAATAATGAACTTTTGCAAACTGCATATGAACATGCCCTAAATTTTACAACTTTTCTCTAATTTAACCGCCTTCGTATTTCTTACAGATTTCAAAATCCTTATCTTAGACACGTTGTATATATTTTATTAATTTATTTATTTGTTTTACTAAAAAATATTCGTGATACATATCTTATGCAATGACCTGTCTAAATGCAACTTCAATTTACTGAATCTATTGCCACATACATAATTTAAATGTTTAGAGAAGATACTACTGCTACTATATTAATGAAATCAACCCTTAACTTTATCCTATTGTGTTACTATTTAAGTTTACATAAATTTTATTTGATAGGCTAGTAAGCAGAAAAAAAACCATTCCGAAATGGGAAATAATTCGAAGGTGTAAACTTTTCCATCGCATTATTTTACGTCAAATACATGTGCCTCCGTCCCCCCTCATGGCGAGTACTAGTGGTAAATGTTTAGTGAGAAAAGGTGCGTTTATAACTAAAATACTTATCATTTGGGTTTGCAATCATATTTTTTTATTTATTGTATTATTATTAACTAAGCTAGTAGCGTAGTGGTGATACGACCTGCTTAGCATTCGGGAGGTAATGGGTTCGATTACCGTTACCGTCTACCTTGTATGAGGTTTTTTCAGGGGGTTTTCCTCATACACATGTAGCGGTATGGTCACTGCGTATATAAAGAAACCATGTGCGGCTACTTAGGCGAATGCTGGGATAGTATTTTCCCCCTCAGAACCCTCACCCCGTTCCTTCCGATCCTATCCTGACCACACCCATCCTTAATCCTACCATGTGGCTGAACGAGCTCGAGAAGCTCGAGCAGCCCGCCCTCCCCCTTGGGCGGGGGGAATGAAATACGTGGCCTTTTTCTTTTTCTGGAATCTAATTTTATTTTAGTAAAGATAAGCTGGATCTTTAATAGAATATGTATTATTAAAACGCCTTGAAAATGATAAACCGAAACACCTTCTAACGCACCAAGAATAACAATGTAAAAGTGTCACAATAAAAAAAAAATTAACATAATTTGATCAAATTACTATAAAAGTCGGAAATTGTAAAAAACTTGAATTAGAAATTGGTAAAAGCTTCATATTTCAATTAAATGTCT
The DNA here is from genome assembly GCA_036346205.1 of Vesta saturnalis. Classification (NCBI taxonomy): domain Eukaryota; kingdom Metazoa; phylum Arthropoda; class Insecta; order Coleoptera; family Lampyridae; genus Vesta; species Vesta saturnalis. The sequence goes on along the minus strand of JARFJB010002504.1, from coordinate 255,301 downwards.
AGTTAAATCATAACAAATCTAACAAATACTGATTTTTCGTAATCCTTTAAAGACTGCAATCGTTATTATACACTGAAGAAAGAATGCGTACGTTTAATCTTAATCTATTATAACTACATATGCTAAATCACCACAAGGCAATGAAAATGTAACATACTTAATTCGTAAAACATTTACTTAAGTTTTTTCAAAAAAAAAAACAATTCAATCAAAAAACCATCAATATAGATTATATTCTGCGTAATATACATACCAATAACCAAACATTATTGGACATTATTTGCAAAGTTGTCGTTATTTTTCCAATATTAAGTACGACTAGAAACAGAGCAACTTGACTTTCACTTTAATCGCGTTTAATTTAATGGCCTTCTAATGACAATCTCTTACTTTTTCCGAACCACCGGCTACCTCCTGAGAGTAAATCCATATTGAAGAGTGCAGATTAGCTTTAATTAAAACAATTTGTGCCAAAAATATGATTTAGCACAGTTTCTCAGATTGGTACCCTGGATCTCGTTTTATTTATTAGATTATCATAATCGTACTTAGTTGAATTTGAAAAAAATATGACATTAATATTAAGGTTGGTATTAATGAACACCTTAGGCGTGAATCTTGTTTCATCAATTATAATCCTTTTGATAGAAACTATTCCAAATCAACATCCTGAACATCTTGTTTCTGCATCTAAGGTCCTTTTGACAAAAGCTGCATCAACATCTGGAAATAAGACCCTTATGGCGAGTTGTGCTAATGCTGACATAATTTGTAATCTAGTTTCGAGATAATGGAATAAGGTGCTCTGGCCGAAATTATTGTCCTAACACTTTAAGGGGGTTACAGACCAATAAAAAACTAGAAACTGAAAGTGGGCGTGGTCTGGTCCTCAGATCATTAACGAAAGCGTCCTCCTAGGATTGGTCTGGGGATAGGCTTCAATCAGAGTTTAAGATATAAGACTTAGAGCTGCGGTAAAAACCGATCAGAAGCCAAAGCCCTGCGGTTGAAGTGATTTTCAAAGGCTGATTTCTTAGTATCAGACTAAAGATCGTTAAAGGTTGTAGAGCGTTGTTTAAATATGTCTGTATATTTTATAGGCTGTTAGTGTACAATTATCAAAAATAAGGCATTGTTTAATTCAATAAGGACTTTATGTATCACCGGCCATACATAACCGTGCTTGTACAAAACAAAATATTGAAAGCTCTTTATTTCATATAACACAGTAAAATACCCATGTGACCTTCCGGTGGCAAAAAAAACCCTTAATCTTGACAAGCGTTTAGAACTTAAATACAGAAGCTAGATTCAAGATGCAAATTCTATATGTACATTTCAGCCACGACCCCAGGGGAGGTATTATGTAATCACCAACAAGCCAAATCGCTCTCCTGGATTGTGTGTTTGCCCATTTACCTATTTGCTGGATGCTTTGTTTAGTATATTGCGTGTTTGTATGTTCGCGTATGCTTGCTTATTTGTTTTGAATGGTTTGGTTGTTTTCTATTACATGTTTTAGCCTCTTTGGTATGTGTTCTTGATTGTTTTGTGCGAGTTTGGTGTGTTTGGATGGTTTTTATCTAGTTTCTATTGTTTCGTGGATCGCGTGTTTGCTGGTTTACTTTATGTGTTCCTATTTTTAATTTTGTACGTTCTAATTGATTTGTAACTTTTTTCTTGCTTGTTCGAGATGTTTGAGTGTTTGCAATAGTTTTTTGGTTAGTTTCTTCAATACTTAGTGATCCGTGACTATTATTGTTTGACTTTGTATTGTTTGTGGATTTTGCACTGTTTGTAGTAATACATATTTCACTAATTAGTCTAGTTGTGTAGCAACTGTTTTAAGCATGGCTTTTCATATCTTTATAACAAAAATTTTAATAAGCTATAGCGATTTAAAATTTGTGGCACATGAAAGTTGTCTTAACCTCGAGGAACATCCATGAACCGAAAAGTAAAAGCCCTTAGGAAGCTATCTTCTAGTTATACCACAAGAAGGTCCTACATTTTACTTTTAAGGCTGTTTGGTACCTTGTTAGCCCCATATAGAAATCAATACAATCTGACTTCTGCTTCAACTTAAAAAGTAATCGATAGAAGTGTTCGAATTTTTTATATCGCCTTTGTAGATAATATCTAGAGATTTACGTGGCGGTTATCACCAAAAATTCAGTAGCCTGATCATAAATCGGTTTTGAAAAATGTGCAGTTGTAAAAGTAAACGTACTTTTTCATAATAATCTTCAATCCAGATTTGTTAAACGATTTTCGGTAGTCTATAGTAATAAGCGAACTTTGAAGATAAACTTTGAAAAAAATACGTAGTATTTTGTTAAAAATCATCCGTTTATTGCTGTTTCTATTATTTCATCATTTAACGTTATCGTAAATATACTATTTTCCTAAACTAAATTAATTATTTTTATTAAAATGGTTGATGGTTCGTCTATACCTAACTGTACTTTTAAGATTGAGAACCACTGGCGTTACGGTTGCTGATAATGACAAGTTACTAAGTTGAAAAGCAAAAGGAATGCTTTCTCTTCCTTTTTTTCCTTCTACAAGTTTTACAGGCTACGTTTTATTCCTAGAGAGTAGTAAGGCTATGTTGGAATTCTTCAGCGGCCCCTGGTGTCTTCTTCTTCAGAAGTCTACGTCGCCCCCGGTTAGATATCTTGTGCAGCATTTGATGGCTTCTTTAGTTGTCTTCTGCGGCTTCCGGTAGGTTCTTCGAGGGCGTGGAAGTGATCTCGGATGTCTTTCACAGCTTCTGAGGGCATCTTTAGGGGTTCGGCGACTTCTGGTGGGTTCTTCAGCATTGTTGATTTCCAACATCGCTTTGTTGATATGTAGCAATCTGCTGGGCCTTGTAGAGTGTTTCTTTGCCGCGGTTGAAGAGGAAATTCCGGTTGCAGTATAGTTTGAAAATTTTTTTTGCATGGGAATTCGAACTCGAGTAGTTTAGGTTATGAATAGGTGTATATGCATATTGACAACTCAATTATCTCAATTTTAGGTATAGAAATGTAGAAAGTGTGATATAAACATAAATATTTAAGCTGAGCCACAACGTGATAAAGAGATATTTATGTTAACGTGTTAATGCTGTTAAAAATAATTAAAAAATGCATATATTATTTATAAAAAATAATGTTGATAAATATATAATACGAGTAAACTAATAAATCAGAAAAAAGAATTTGATGTTATGCATTACAATTAAAACCATTTGCATTTGTAAATAAATCATATATAAAGATTACATTGAAAGTTTGCAATATATAAATATTAATTACATTTGGAAATTAAATTACATTCTAAAATAATTAATACATAAAAATTGTATTGAAAAATTTCGAATAACATACAGCTTTTCATTTGGTTGAAGTAATAACTTGTACCTGCAACAGTTAGAGAGAGAACGCATTAAAGAAGATGAAATGGAAGCAACACCCGGCGCCCATTCTAAAAAATAATTGTTTGCTAAAATTGAATGCACTACTTATACGTTTTAAATTAACATTTTAAAATAATGCATTTGATAATAAATATGTAATTATATTTTCAACTTACATTATATTCTAAACTTACTAATACATAAAAATTATATTGAAAAAGTTTCAAATAGTATACGGCTTTTCATCTGGTTGAAGTGCGACAGTTAGAGAGAGAAAGATTTGAAAAGATGAAGTGGAAACAACATTCGGTGCGCATTCTAAACATATATGTTTCCTGAAGTTGAATTAATACTTAACGTACTCCATATTTTACACATTTTACAATTAAAATACTAGTTATGGATTTTGTTATTGTTTTGAAGTAATAAAATAGAAACGGGAATTTTCATTTTCAAATAAACATTAAATTTACATTGAAATATTTCAATATATAAAACTAATCTGTATAAAGTTTATCTAGAAATAACATTCTGCATGATTTATGTATGTAATTGCATTAGTTACAATCAAAAATTACAAACAAGCAAGAAGGTTTTTGCGTCCCATCTAGAAAACGCAACATCCAGTACGCAACGTATATAAGAGCGACCTAACATATGGTTAGTTGTCGCCGGGATATTCACAGGTGAGTTTTAATATTACATTTTAAAAATAATAAAGTATAAGTATTTAGATCACTATTGCATACGCTGCTTTATTCGCTACAAGTTGTTATTGCTGTTATCGCTGTTATCATTCAACAGATATATTCAGGTAGGTTTAATTCATTTTACTTAAAACATTAATTAAATAATTGAATTTTTTAGATTTAACTTATATGATAAACAGTGCTCACCGTTTTTGTCCTCAGCTGCTATACCCATTAATTGTATCGTTCCAGGTAAGTTTATTTGAAATTGAAGTATTAATTATATCGATAAATTATAGGTCTTATTGATTTTATATTACTTGCTGCTGCAGTTCGTTCGCTTGATATTATAGGTATAATGTTTACAATTTTTACTAAATATATTAATGACTTATTTTTTAGAAATGGGTTTTATTGAAAGAATTAACTTGTAACGAAATAATTTGGGTTTTGGTATATTTAAGTTACTTTGTTACTTTACTATAAATTTCTGTACAAGTTGTACATGTTTACTCCAACCTTCTTTCTAGGAATGCTTACGTTGTTTCTGTTCATAACATAGTGGAGGGTTTGACCACAGCCTTGAAATCTAGGGTGAGCATTGACAATTAATCTAGGCCGTAGAACTTTAGGGAAATTTTTTAATGATAGTTTTAAGTTATTTGCAATTAAGATTAGGGCAATTTTTGGCATATATAAAATTTTAAAAGTAAATGTGGAGTTTTGTGCGGAATTCGTAAAACCAGCTTTAAATGATGATGATGATGATAATTTAATGTATAGTGAATTTACTTTTACGACCAAAAATTTAAATATTTTAAGATGTAATCTAGAAAATGAAAATTTGAAAAAAACTATTTAATAACCATGTAGTAGATTGCTTGATAGAGCGATTGCTTCAATTTGAAGAACAGGATAGTGGTTGGGCTCTATCAAAAATTATCTCGTTAACTGTAAACACAAACAGTATAACTGTTATAAGGGCATCGTCCTATATTCCTTTGCCCCTCGAAATAAAAAGTAACAAATGTCATTAACGTGAAAAATAATAATGAAGCCTGTTTCGAATGGGATTTGGTATCGGATCTCTTTCCCGCTACCCTACACACTGATCGCATATCATCCTAACCCTATTCTGCTGAAATCCTAAATTTCGAAGATATCTACTTTCCGATGATTAAGCCAAATCCCTAAATTCCTAAAATAAAATCCTAATTTATCTATAAAAGTGTATGCCCTTATTAGAAAAGGTGCATCTAAATATACCTCAGTACCTGTCTATTTGTGTGAAGATGAGAAGCAGCAACACATTAATAATTCAGCAGAATTATAAAATTGAAAGCGAAATAGACGATGCCATTTCGAGACTTGAAACAACCAAGGATGTTGACAAAGTCATTAAATTTCATTTCCGCTGGATCAAAAATATATCGGGATTAGTGAGTTCACAGTTAACGACGAATCATAATAAATTATATCTATGCGATAGATGCCTCCACTATTCCAATTGCCAAATTACGCTAAGTAATCACGAGTTAGATTGGAAGTTAATTAATACATGTAAAATAGAGATGCCAAATCCAGGTTCGAATGTGTATTTTAAGAACTATGAGTTTAAGCAGACTGCGCCATTTATTTTATATTGCGACTTGGAATGTTTAGTGCAGGACTTTAAAGATGACGAAACGCGGAATGCCGTTAATATAAGAAACAACGTATGCAGCATCGCATATTATCTTCACTGCATGTTTAACGACTCCTTATCAAAATTACGGCTGTGGAGGGGCCAGGAGAGTATTAATTGGTTTATCAATGAGCTGCTAGATATTGCTAGTAATCTGCAGCAGTATTTTGAAAATCCCATACCTATGCAAACGTTAAGCGACATGCAAATGCTGGAATATAATGCATCCACCCACTATCATATTTACTAACATCCCTTGTTAGATCATGATATTAAAGTAAGAGATCATTGCCATTTCACCGGTCAATTTAAAGGTAGTGCTCATCGAACATGTAACATCCGGTATAAGGCCCCGGGAATAATACCAGTTTTTTTCCATAATTTTTCCGGTTATGGGTCACACTTACTGACAAAAGATATTTCCCCTGTCACATTTCATTATTACCCAAAACTAAAGAACGCTACATATCATTCACCAAAGACATTTATTCCATAGTTAAATTTCGATTTCTAGATTCATACCGCTTCACGAACGAGTCTCTAATGAATTATCCTCCTATCATTTAACGAATTAAAGATGTTACGCTGCACGCCAAGTCATTTGAATGATGACCAGCTACAGGTATTAACTAAAAAGGGGTGTATCCGTGTGAGTATGTAAATACTTGGACTAAATTAGATAAAGATAAATTTTACAGCAAGTTGAAGCAATCACCTATCACGGATAATGATTATGCGCATGCTCAGAACGTTTGGTAAAAGTTTCAAATTTAAAATTTAGGTCAATATAGCGAAGTTTATCTGACATGTGATGTGCGTCTACTTGCTGACGTATTCACAAATTTCAGAAATAAGTACATAACAACGCACAAGTTATATCTAGCATTCCTTTACACCACTACCGGATACACCTGGCAGTGTATGTTAAATTACACTAAAGTTAAACTAGAGCTGCTGACCGATGTTGATATGTTATTGTTCGTGGAAAAGGGTTTAGGAGGTGGAATAACGAAGTGTACTAAGTAAAGCAAGGCGAACAATAAGTACATAGACGAATACGATCCCAGCGAACCATCCTCTTATATCCTTTACACTGATATGGTTAATTTATATGGATGGGCTCACAGTCAATGTTTGTCGTGGAATACACTTTATTATTATATTCGGAAGTAACCTCCTGTAACGCATCTAGCCATTTGTATTTACCTCAAAAGCTAAATCGTTTGTGTAATGCATTTTTCAAAGTTCTTATAGCCCTTTCAACAATAGCCGCCGATTTAATGATATACGTTGAGTAATGATGTATTGCATAACTCTTCGTTGACCCTTCAAAATGATTATTATAGAATTCACGTCCTTGATCCGATTGAAAGTTATCCTGAGCTCTACCCTCCTTCAACATGGAAGTCATCGCTTGACAAACTTCGTTGGCACTCTTCAACTTTAGAGGGCGCGTCTATAGATATATAGAATAGCAGTCTACCACTGTTAGAATATACATTTGTTGCGGTTCTCTTGAGCATACGGAATAAATTCGGCTAAATCCGTCTGCTAGAGGTCGTCCCGATGCTTGACGATGGTTCGTTTCCTCACGAAATTCTTTCGCGCGGGCTTATGCAATTCTTCAACAACCACCAACTTTAAAGACATTACTACTAATGCAACTTATCACTCTTTATTTTAAGGTCTAGAGTTTCCTTGCACTTATCAACGTATTTTTTTGGTGGCTACATCCCCATCTTGGATTGGATCGATAACGTTTCAGGCTATTCTACCTTACGCATCGTTATTACCATCTTTAGTTAATTTTAAATTTGCCTCGTCTACGTATCTCCTAGTTGCAACATCACCTTCTAGGATGGGTTCAGAGACATTGCAAAGTCTTTTACCTTGCATATCGTAATTATCATCCCAGGTTAATTTGATATTTGCAGTTGCATGTTTTAAATGCGATAGCGAGTGTCTGCCAAATTTATCTATGGGCATTATTATGCAATTATACCTTTTTGTCGAAGCTCCTCTTCAATACTAATGATTTCGTTACCATGTCCCGTATCACCTGCTGCTTTCGATGCATGCAACAGCCTGATCTGTTCAATAACTTTGCGAGGAGTATACCAGTATACATACTCCTTCACTCTATTCGACAACTTCTGCATGATACCGCGACCGAAACGTTTCGTGCTGATTTGTGGCTTAATAATCTTCCGGTATTTCGACAATTTGGTGCTCATATTGCTCCGTGAGGGTCGTGACTTTTCCTATATGCGTTAGTTTTAACTAGTATATCGACGTAGGCGGTATCTCCTCTCAGCGTATACTTCTTCGGCTCTTTCAATATAAGCAACTGGTATGGTGCGGGAGTGCCTTCACATACTTCATCCTTTATAATTCGTTTAGGACCTATATCCACGGGAGAATCTCTGATAGCCCATTTATCCAAGTCTGCGTCATAACGAAGACCGTATGTATAGTCAACCTGTTCTTGGTTCCCACGGATTAGTAATTCTACATAATGGCAAGGTAAAGGATTATATTGCTCTAAGAATTCCTCGGTAATCTGCGTTACCGAGAAATCGCGTTAAATTAGTTGGCTCCACCTGCTCTTCATCCTCTTTAACAGGGTCTATTTCAGCAGTAACACTCGCTTCGATGAATGACGGAGGGAGACTAAACGTAGCAGGAGTTGGTTTTGCACCGGCTTCAACGAATGGAGGTGCAACCGGAGGTTTGAACTTGAAAGGGGCAGATGTTGGCGTTGCGGCAGGTATTTGTTTGAACTCCGATTTTACTGGTTCTACTTTAATTTCTGCGTTAGCGACTTGCTTCAAAAATTCCACTATATGTTTATATGCAGTATTCGCTATACGATATGTTTCAGGTTTACCTCTCTTCAATAATTCCAGCTTCCGTTTGATTGCATTACGAGTCTGCGTTAATTTCCGTTTAACCACCTTATCTGAAACATGCATTGCTAGAGGGTGCGTCTGAAATAATATTAGAAGCAGGTGACATAGCAATCAAATCCACTCCGGTATCTGCCGTAATCAGAGTCTTTTACAATGCATGCGAAATCGTGTTTAGTCTGCCAACATTGCGAGCAGATTTATTTAAATTGCTTGAAAGTGAATCGGTACTTATATGCTCATCGTATACATGCTTCAAATTAATGCAATCCTGTTTACATAACACAACCATATTCACATCATCGCGAGTCAATTGCTTAGGAATCTTCGAATATGTTTGACGGAGATAGAAAGAGTCCACATCTGAGTGTCACCCTCTACTGGAATAATCGCGAATTATGTCTTGATTTAGACACGATATGTAGAATTCTTAACGGTCCCTTCAGGCGTGAGTACATCCGACTTATCGATGGGACTGTTATACCCAATGCCTCTTATCGACTGAAGTATATGCTCTAAGTATTTATACTTTAGCTGCTCGAGCGACTTTGAGTAAACGTATACATTTTCGAATTTTAAGCCATGTGATGCCTCCAATAAGCTAACCATCACATTGGTTGTCCGACACCCGACAGGTCCGCAAATAATTGCTCTAATCGATGCCGGAAGCAGACGACCACGCTTCCTTGCACTTCGGATTTCAAGAAATCGTGACAATCCAGGGTTAGTTTTTGAGGCTGTTTTGTAAACTGCATCATTCAGTTGCTGATAGTATACTGACACATGCTGCTCGGCAGTGGAGCTTAACCCTACAGTGATCGCTAGCGGACTCACACTCCGCATAATTATTTGAATAACGCGTACGCGTCCGATCGAACCCCACCACCTTCATGCTCTAGGTACCTTTCGGCAATATCGTTATAAAGGATTAGTGTTAGTTAACCGCTTGATCAGTGAACGACAGCTCGTGTAATTTTAGTTTGCGGAGTGTCAGTCCGCAGCGATCTCTGGTGTTAAATAACGATCTTTAGATTTTGAAGGTAAGTTATGTGTTTTTATTCAACAAATCATTGTATTATACTTGAAAAGCATGTATTTTAGTGGCGTAACTATTACTAGGAGAAAAATGTTATTTTTCTTGTAGGTCCGAAATGTGCTCTTATGAAAGAAGTACAGAACGTCTCCAGAAATTGATGGAAGAATGTCTCACCGATGATAATCCTGCAGAAGTATTTCTAAAAGATGACGAGGATGAGAGTGAAGAAGATCATTTAAGTACAGAACTTCTAGAAACTGATACAGAACAAGACATATCTGATGTGCTACCCCATATTTTTAGGTAAGGATAAGACATCAAAATGGGAAAAACATGTTCCACCTAAAAATGTTACCACCGATCGGAGAACTTAGTAATTCATTTACCAGGCCCACAAGAAATTTAAAATGCCATTAGAAATTTGGAGCTATTTTTCAATAATCGAATTTTGGAGGTAATTGTAGAATATACAAACGAAAAATTAATTTTATAAAACATAAATATTCCGGAGTGAGATGCCAGTCCTACTAATATTTCGGAAATAAAGGCTCTACTAGGTTTGCTGTATTTAGCTGGTCTCAAAAAATGTGGTAGGACAAACGTTAAGAAACTTTGGAAATCAGATGGCAGTGGCATAGAGTTATTTAGACTTACTGTGTCATGTCTTAGATTTAGATTTTTACTGTGTAATCTAAGATTTGATGATATCGATTCGCGGGACGAAAGAAGGGCTATTGACAAACTAGCAGCAATAAGAAGTTTGTTTGCTGCCTTCGTAGACAATTGTAAGACTGCATATACTCCTTTTGAGTATGTAACAATTGATGAAAAGCTTGAGGCTTTTAGAGGACGTTGTTCATGGCGCCAGTATATTCCAAGCAAGCCGAATAAATATGGATTGAGGATATTTGTGCTTTGCGACTCGAAGACGTATTATACTCTAAATCTCGAAGTGTATTTAGGAAAACAGCCTTCAGGACCCTACGAAGTAAGCAATTCTCCTGCAGCCATAGTAGAGAGGTTGTGCGAGCCAATTAGAGGTACTGGTAGAAATGTTACGGTCGATAATTGGTTCACCAGTATGGAACTTATTTCTAATTTAAAACAAAACTTTAGGCTCACATTGTTAGGAACAATAAGAAAAAATAAAAGGAGATTCCACTTGAATTGGCAAGCCCGTCCAATCGACTCGAGAAAACATCAATGTTTGTATTTCACAAAACTGTACTTTAGTTTCATATATACCGAAACCAAAGAACAATGTGTTATTTGTTTCAAGTATGCACAGAGATGACGCCTTGTATGAGAAAACAGGCAAACCAGAAATGATTATGTTATATAATCAGACTAAAGGAGGTGTCGACATGGTCGATAAGCTCTGTTCTCTCTACGATTTTGCCAGAAATACTCGTAGGTGGCCAATGGTAATATTTTATTCCTTACTCAATATCGAGCTATAAATTCATTTGCAATCTATCTTGCAAACAACATCAATTCACCAATTCTGCGAAGAGAGTTTATATATAAACTGAGTTTTGCGCTGGTTACCGACCATTTAAAAATAGAGTATTAATCAGAAACATACCTCTAACAATATAAATTCGTATTTGAATCAACGACGCTTCGACGGTGAAGAAGCAATTGAAGAAAGCTCAACGTCATAACCAAATAATAGAGGCGGTGGTTCTAAGGAGTGGCAAAGGACTTTATTTGCAGCCTCATAAGAAGGGATGTGCTTTATACTTGAAACCATATCCAAAAAAACTTATAAACCTGCCTCAGAGAGAATTAACCGATTCCGATCTAAATGAGTATGCTAATGATGTGCCATTCTTTAGAGGAGTGTTTATGCGCGACGATTTACTCCATAAACCACATCTTAATGAGCGTGATATCGTAAACCTCGACGATTTTAGAGTAAGAGATACTGATTGGGTTGCTTTCAAGAAACGCCGTCATGATGTCATCTACTACGATAGCTTCGGAGATTTAGCGCCACCACTTGAAATAATTAAATATTTAAGAGATTGTAAAATTTGATATAATTGAGATAAGGAACAAAATTATAGTACACTTGTACGTGGATATTCATGTACAGATTTTCTATATAATAAATAGCTTGAAATATTAGTTTATTTGTAGCCAAGTCTCAAACGTTCACGTTGGCTGGTGAGGGAATCGTGCTCAGAGCAACGTATTTTCCACCAATCGAGCTTTATCCTAATTACCAGTATAGATTAGGATTGCTAAGATTTTACGGTTGCAATTCCGTACGAAATATTCATGAGGGTAACAACAAGTTTTACTATTTACGCAAACTGGCGAGCACAAAGAGATTATGATTCCGGGTGGTGTATATGAAATTGTGGAAATTAACGAATTTCTACAACGTAAGATTAACCCGCATAACACGATCGACTTTATATTAAAAGCAAGAAATAATACGCTAAAATGTGAAGTTAAATCTCTACATAACGTAGACCTTAGAAAGTAGGATTCTTTTGGGCGCATGCTCGGTTTCTCACCTAACGTCTACAGGACAGGCCACACCCACGAATCTGATTTGAATCTTCAAATAATTCATGCTACAAATATACATGTGGGGTGTAATTTAACTGTAGGCGGATGCAAGAACAGTGAGCAGTCGCATACAATCTTCGTGTTTGACGTACACGTTGAACCAGGTTATAAATCAGTTAAGGAGCCGCCTACAGTTATTTATTTTCCTGTACTTACACGACGTACAGATAACATAACCTTGAAATTGGTTGCTCAAGAGGGTCAATTAGTGGACTTTCGTAACGAGAATGTAACTATTAGATTGGAACTTAAAAAATATAGGACTTAAGATTTTAGGCAGTACGTCTCTATCTGCAGACGATAGCACATCGTTAACCGAAGACGACGTTCAGTTTAGCACCTCGGCTATAAAGTATTAAGACGATATGGAAAAAATACTGACAAGCTTATTCATGGGGATCAGGTACGAACATATGATCGTGGAATGTGATCGTCGAACTTATCATCCGTACATGACAAACGCATACAGCAACTCTGATGAGATTAATCTGGTTGTGCAAAGAGTCGATCGCATTGCAGCTACTTAGGATAGTGTTATATATTTAGAAGGTACTTTCGAAAACAATATTATAATTCGCCACAAGGTTCTATGCTTAGTTGCGAACAATTTAAGAGTCAGCCGATATTTATAATTAAGTGCACTCGTCAAAACGAGAGTATTCATAACGTAGTTATTGATTTTAAATTTGAAGTCGAGTATCTTCGGCCTTTGTCGCCTATACTTCGGCATATTGCGTTATATTGCACGATGTATTAATTGAGTACGAACCATTTACTAGCATTGTACGTAAAATGTAATTAGTTATTTTATCATATGAAGTTGAATAAAGTTGAATATTTAATTATATTAATGAAATACTGTTTTACATAAGAAGCGTTTTATTTTTCACACCTGTTTTTATAGGAAAATCTACATACAGAGGGTAGAGGTCTGGAATCGGAAGGTAGGCGTCTGGAATCGAAAGGTAGGTGTCTGGAAACATCAGTCCCAACCAGTAGTAGACAGGAGTGTAGGATAGCATGCAAACCCTCCTTATTAGAACCTATTTCAAATTTCGAGTTTTTCCGCCATAACAATTATAGGAACCTAGATCTACTTTTAAAAAATATACCACTAGATGAAGCTGTGATCAACCTCTAATCCACTTTTAAAAATGTACTACTATTAATGCTTAAAGTTACATCTTTTATAAATTTTTACTGGAATATGTGTACAATTTCAGTTAAAATTATTAATCTTTTACCGTATAACTATGACCTATTAATGTTGAAAGTAATCTAAGATTTTGACAGAAAAATTTGCCTCTAGATAATATACTTTCTTCATCGCTCAGACGTTCACTATACAGATTCGATGCTACTTCATTTATAAAATATTCATAAATCGAATAATTACGATAATCATTCCTATCATTCAGGTTCTGATTTATCACATCTACAGCCGAAAAGAGTAGGTTGATTTCCTGCTCGGATAATAATACTGAATTGTTTCCTCTGCTTATTCTGATTCGCTTTTCTTCGTCGGTAATAAACAACAATTCAATTTTTATACAATAACCTATATAGATAGTTTTCACGGTTTTGTCAGATTTTAGAGTTTGTCGTGTTCGATGCTCAGTTTTGATGTTCGTGATTTCACTCATTCCTCAATATCAATATGCAGGTAGCATATGTCATTAAATGTCCAAAATTATTATACTACAGGCTTTAAAGTCATTAACCTTTAACGGACCTCCTATTTCAAGTACGTTAGAATTATCGAGAAATAGCGCCTACGTTAATAATAAACGTTCTACAACAAAGATGTCTACCGTAATACTAATTACCTTTAGATGCTTCAGTTGTATCAGTCCATGAATAATCAGCTTTATCATCGACATCCCGTATATTTCCTATATCAGACATATCCGGTAAACACTCACCTTGCTGAAAATCCATATAGTTCGATTGATTTCAACTAATTCGCAAGAATACGTTACCACCCTATTTATAAAGAGTGTGACGACACAATAATGAGAATGAAGCTTAGTTGTATCCCCCAAGGTATCTTACACTCGTTTGTTACCTGTGCTAGCGATAGGAAGTACATTCCATTCATTTATCACCTGCGCTGTCGATAGGAAGTGCATGCTAAAATTGTAGTGTAAGTATGTAGGCATATTTTAGTTTTTACTCTGTATTGTTACCTTTCAGATCAACTATATGATCTTAGAGTAATAAAATATGAATTGCTACAATTAAGTGCTGAAAATTTGATTGCGATATGGAACAAGTTACCTCATTATTATAAGGAGGATAGACAATTACGCGCCAAAATAGGATGTACGAAGCATTGGAATGGATCAACCGATGTTGATCATATAGGTGGACCACCTCTCCTAATGTTTGATTGTTTTAAATGTAATAATAAATAAATCCGTTTAACTATGATGACCTAACCTCTTTTAGTTTACCTGCACAGTTCCATATTAACTCCTATACGCTGTAGGAATAAACAACTTCAGACATTACAAATATTCCATTGTTATAATTTTTATATGCAATGAAATTTATGTATAATGATAATACAAGAACGGCGTTGATAAGTTATCCTATAAAATAACATTTGTTAATTTTTAAATATATAATAACATCAGTATTATTAATAAAGGATAGTTTAGCCATTATTTTAACTTTACCAATATCTATACTGCCCCCATAAACCACTGAAATTTTGTTCAATGCACTGCTGAAGATTATGCACCTTCTCATCCGCTAGCTCTTTGGTTAACCTCTCTGGGAGAAATCTAGTATGTTCTTCTGTTTCTACCGCTACCTTTCTACCATATTTAGTGTTTATAATTTTAATATTTTTTCGCTGATATTTATAATCAATAACCATATCGAAAACTCTTAATCAGGTTTGAATTTACCTTCCCCTACTAAGTTTAGGTGCTCTAGAAGATCCATATCGGAGAGTGTAATATTAATAACTGAGGTTATATATCGATTGCAGCTAGTATTTATATCAAATGTTTATCAATATATTGAGAATACGGTTTTCCGGTTTTATTGTTCTATAAGAAAATAACCATCCGGATGTAGACATTTTACTTATTGTTGCGAAATTATTCAATTGAAATCATTATCTTCCTTAATAAAAATGATATAGATTACATATGGCGCTGGTAAGAAATTACAGTATTTTTTAAATCTGGATACTTCCGCGGTTTGGACAACTGATAAATGTCTATTTTCCTCTTTTGCGATAATCAATTATTTTAATACATTGTAATATCTTTTAACATTGGAATGCATAGATTCTTTAAGGATTTTGTTACACCAAATACATATTTATCAGCTTTACTACTACTTTGAGGAGGATATGCCTATGGTTTCTATATAGCAGAAAAAAACGTGCTTGCTTCCTTGTAACATTTTAGAATGTAATGCAACTTGAAAATGTAATTACATATAGTATATTCAAAATTAGCAAACAATTATTTTTTTAAAATGCACGCCGGATGTTGTTTCCATTTGATCTTCTCGAATGATTTCTCTCTCTAACTGTCGCATGTACAAGTTATCACTTCAACCAAATGAAAAGAGGTATAGTATTTTTAATTTTTATATATGACTTATTTACAAATACGAATAGTTTCAATTGTAGTGTATAACATTAAAGTGTTTTTTTCTAATTTATTACTTTTACATATTTATCAACATTATTTTCTATAAATAATAAATTTTTAAACTATTTTTAACCGTATTAACATGTTAACATAAATATCTCTCTTTATCATGTTGTGACGTCAGTTTAAATATTTATATTTATTACACACTTTCAACATTTCTTTATCTAAACCAGAGATATCTCAGTTTCGAATATGCATAACTTAACCTACTCGAGTTCGAATCCCCATGCAAACAATTTTTTCAAACTGTGTACTGCAACCGAAAGTTCCTCTTCAACCGCGGCAAAAAAACATTCTACAAGGCCCAACAGACTGCGACATCTCAACGCGCTGGAGACCGACAATGCTGAAGAACCTACCAGAAGCCGCCGAAGACCTCTAAAGAAGCCCTCAAAAGCCGCGAAAGACATCCGTGATCACTGCCACGCCCTCAAAGAACCTACCGGAAGCCGCAGAAGACATCTAATGAAGTCATCAAATGCTGCACAAGACATCCAACTGGAAGCCGCCGAAGAGTTCTGAAGAAGAAGACACCAGAGGCCGCTGAAGAATTCCAACACGGCCGCCACGTCTCTCGTTTCCCAACAGCTGGACCATCCCCCTTCCTGAACTTAACAGGTGGCAGGATCCACCTTAAGGAAAATACCTACATATTCCTACTACAAATCGCCATAATTTGGTTCATGAATATAACCGTTCCTTTAGAAATCCTGCTTTGCTTAAATTGGTCTTATTGTATACCTCGTTAAAGTAAGATTTATTTAAATGCTTCCTTGTGAGAAATTACAGAGGTCTTACTCTACTCTGGGGTAAGTGCGACAACCATAAGCATACTCCGCTCTGGGGTTCCGATAACCACAAATATAATGCAATAAACTTCGGAACTACTTATTACTTTTGGTAACCTGCTCTATTAATTCAAAATCGCACTACCTTGATAACTTCTAATATCATGTTGGATAGCACGAAGATCTATAATTAAATCAGACGATAGGAAAATTCAAAGCTTAGTCAAACATTACCTTTATTTATGCTTCATTTTATGCTAACCTTTAAGTAATTATTTTCAATTTCATTTTAAATGCTTCGTTTTAAAACTTGTAAGGGTGTTTCGGTGGTTGCAAGTGAAGCTTGCCCTCACCGTACACCAATCCAAATTAGGACTTGTTTGGAAAAAAATATTTCTACTATTTAAATATTATGAACTTAAATATGAGTTCATATATTTTATGTTACGGTATGGGCGGAATCCAAATATCTAATTCTTCGTTCCAAGGGTGGAAACTAGTTAATTGTGACGCCACCCAGAGGTAAGCTACTGTCCAGGCAGCCTTTGGGCCCAATCTTGAACTGCACGGTTTCCAAACTATGAATGATTTTTAGTTTTTAATTCATACGAGTTCTTTTAATTTTTTCTAAAGCTTATATCATCAAATCCTTACTCCGCGTCCGGCTGCGCGTGCGCGGTTGCTTGCGAATACGCGCATGTGTATGCGCGTGTGCGTTTGTAAGTGTACGTGTGTATGTGTGTGCGTGTGTGTATGTGTTTGTTGTGTGTGCGTGTGTGTGTGTTGTGCTGTATTGTGTCGTGTGTGTGGGTGTGCGTGTGGTTGGTCCATTGTTTGGGTGTGTGGGCATGTGGGCGGGTATGGAAGTGGGTGCGTGCGTGCATGCGTGCGTGTGCTTGCGTGCTTGTGTTTGTGTGTGTGCGTGTCGAGTGTGTGTTCATGCGTGTCGAGTGTGTGTGTGCATGCGTGCGTGTGATAACTCTAGAACCATAATATGTACGTCTTTTTTATTTAACGCTAATTTCGTTTCTCCTGAAACAGATTAGATTTTGGAAGAAATCCAGCTGCGGAGAGGGTGAGTATATTAGTGGCAGTTTTTGGTTTTTATCAAATATTTCTGAAACAGCTTGCATATTTTAAAGATATAATAAAATACCTAGCTATAGGTGTGTGTCTGCGCGTGTACGTGTTCATGTTCGTATGGGTATCCGTGTGCGTGTGCGTATAGGTGCGCGTATGCGAGCGCCTTCGTGTGTGCGTCTGCGTTCACGTGCACATGCGTGTTTTCGTCAGCTTATGCGTGTGTGTGTGCGTGTGTGCGTGTGTGCGTGTGTGCGTGTGTGCGTGTGTGCGTGTGTGCGTGTGTGCGTGTGTGCGTGTGTGCGTGTGTGCGTGTGTGCGTGTGTGCGTGTGTGCGTGTGTGAGTGTATTAGTGTTAGGTTTTGATTTTTATCAAATATTTCTGAAACAGTCTGCATATTTTAGCGATACAATAAAATACCTAGACATAGGTGTATGTGGGTTGGGTGGGTGTGTGTGTGCGAGTGAGTGTGCGTGTTCATGTGCGGGTGCGTGTGCGTGTGCGTGTAGGTGTGCGTGTGCGTGTGCGTGTGCGTGTGCGTGTAGGTGTGCGTGTGCATGTGTGCATGTGCCGCGTACGTGATTTTCTATGCAATTTTTTAATACGAGGCGTAATTTGGTGGTAAAAAAATTAGACACGTTTTCTAAAGGTAATTTAATTTCATATATTTAAATAAGGTTGAAAATGCATACCTACACTGTGCTATCGATATTTAAAGTTTCCACCTATATGTCGATTTACATCTATCTGATACAAAATTTTAAACGTCTAACTGATATAGATTATTGTTTTTACAATGTTGCCTATTCATGTTAAATAACGTACTAAAAAATTATTCAATTGTTGTGTATTGTTCAACACCACACAAGATCCATAAATGCTGTTTTCTCCCGAAATACCTACATACACAATTTTACGCAAGATCGTTTCCATGACTATTTATTAATACATGTGTATTATACATCTTCTTTTCATCTTCTATGAGCACTTTTATTAGAAATGTTGTTTTAAGTGTATTAATTTTATATCTCCATATTACCAAAATTCGCCCTGTATAATAAATAAATCTAGTTAGATGAGAAAACGGTAATCTGTACACATACGTTCGCGTCATCATAGCAACTAAGTCAATAAGGCTTGAATAGGTGATCGCTACCTTTATCTAACTAGTAACAGAATGTGAATTTTGAAAACAAAAAAAAAAACGACATTTACTTTACCGCCCACGGTTGAAGTAGCTTGTATGCGTTACATTGTCACACGCCACCGTTTGTGACTATTTCTGTATGTTTTTTCCTACTTTTCAGATTTTAAAATCATCTCAAACATTCGTTTTGTGTTTCTAAATTTTGTTTCGTGCTTGACAAATATTGCTTAACAATTTTTTTTACTTGTAGTCAAACCATTTGTTCGAAAAATTACTTATTTTCCGTCAAATAACAGTAAATATGTAGCCCTAAACTTTGTGAAATCACACATCCTTGTATTAGAAAACTATAGCTAAACTTAAACCATAAACTAATTTAGCTGAGTTGTTTTTAATTATTTACCTCATCGTTGCATGTTGAGTATTTATACAATTAAATTTTATACGCCATAATTACATACATAAATATAACTTAATAAGAAATACATTTATGCTGCTCTTGCATCAAAACAAGACAAAAATATTAAATCTACGTATGAGATTTTAGACACAAAAGAAATTTTAAGAATGTGTTAGCTACTGGTGTCTCGCTACAAATTCTATAATTATACGGCTATTATCTGTGATGCTCACTAAATTATATTGTAGGCCCACGCACGTATCGTTGAAAGATTTTTCTTGTCGAGCAAATCTGATCTTTAATAAAATGCCGGCAAAGAAACAGTTCATAATATAGAATACACCTATATCGAGAAGCTTCAGGTGACGCCCAGGACATTCTATAATTATTAAGCGAAACAAGTTCAGAAAAGCTATATCATTATATGCATTTTTTTAATAGATACGTGTGCTTTGACCATCAAACATACAAAAATTTAGTTAGGTATCTCTAAAAGGGACTATTTGTTTTTGCACATAAAATTACACATAACAAATTAAAAATATGAGTTTACAAATAATAACTATATACATGCTGGTGCAAAATTTTTTCAATGAAATAAGCATAACATGCATGAATAGTTTTAAATGTTCTAAAGTATTAATCTAGGGAAATGAAATCTGTTGGTATCACCCGATTTCATTAATGTAGACCGTACGGTAGGGAACTACACAAAACCGTGTGTAAATGATTTACGTGACCATTGCTAATTCTGTAATAAATTATGAATTAGTTGAAGCTGATATTATTTGGTAAAATAATAAAACGGCAAAGCAATATTATTGTGACTTTATTTATATTAAATGCAATTCCGAGTAGAAACTTGTACACTTACTCCACAGTCAGACATTATTAAATGGAAGGGCCAAAATCCAATTGATAAATTAATAAAGTAATTGCAACCTAATTACAAGACTGCTATTCAACCATAAAATGATATAAAGCGCCTCAAAGATGTAGATGTAAAGTGCTTTGAAATTTTAGGAATAGATCAATAATAATAAATGTCTTGATTTGGCTCTAATACAAAACTAAGTAAAATAAAAAGTAATACATTGCATTCGATATAGAATCAAAACACAAGGAAGTGTATAATGACAATGTTCTTCAACTGAACCAGAATATCAAATAAATAACAATACATAAGTAGATTCTACAGTACTTACAACCAATGGATTGGTACTACCGACTCTAAACTATTTGGACTAACCCGAGTAGTTGATAACGCCTCTCGAAATAGAAACTGCAACTATTGTTAACAATAGTTAATAAATAAAAGAACAAATCTGGTGGTATCGTTTTTACGATGTGCCACAGATTGTAGGACGAGTTCGCCGACCTGGCCTGACAATACAACGCAGAACACACCGGAGAGGGTCCGAACCACAACGAACCGTTATGGCTGATTTTTCCGTCACCAAGCAGCCTGCCGATACCAGTACCATCGCGACTGCAACGGCAGAAGAGAATACCAAAGATGACGCCTCCGCTAGACGTCGCCCCGTTAGTGGAGGCCCCACTAACGAGTCCGTCGACGTCCAACGCCGCCTATTCACCGATACAGAAAACCCCATCGAGGAATCTACCGAGGACTTAAAGAGCCAGAAAAATAAGCCGAAAAAGACTCCGAAGTTCACCCGCCTACGCTGCCATCGGCCCGAAAGTACACCAGGTAAAAAGTGCTGCCGGTAATCCCTCGTCAGAAGGAGAACTGGGTCACGTCCTACCGCGACAAAAACAACGGATCGCCTTCACCAGAGCCAAGGTAATCAACAAGAGAATCCGGATACACCGCGTCTCACTCCAGAACCGAGACAGGCTGATGAGGTGTATAGATATCAGGCAATGAGCGACCGTTTGATTAAGGTAGTGTACGTGGCGTGCCCGTAGAACTCTCAAGGGCAGACGTTAGCTCAGAATTAAACTTTCTGTTTTCAGGCTAAAGCAGCACTTAAGAGGTGGATGACAAGTTATGGGAGGCACAAATCCGACGATGGATGATTATTATGAATATAACGATGATGATGACTTGGGCTAAACGCTAAACATTTATATTTCATTTCTGAACTTCTTGCCGCTTGCACCCTTTTTGGGGTTAATATTACTCTTTTCCTACGTTACCTGCATCTTTCTACATATTCAAATCGTTATCAGATGATTTGTCCTGTTAGTCTAGCTGAGAATGCAATGCTCTGCCTACGTCAGTAGTCTAAGGTAAAAACCAGGATTCTCCCGCCGAAGGTAAGGTTAGTCATATTACTGATTATGAGACCTTCGACGTTAGTGGTTATCTAGAAAATCTACCCATGCCACGTAATATGAACAAAATCGGTTGGATCCTATCTTACTTACATTTAAAGCCCTAATATAATGTGTTCACATTTTTGCTTTTCTGGTTAAAGAATTTGTCAGTGTCATTAGAACCAACAGAAGTAACTAGTCCAGCCGTTTTAAACCTGTATAATTAAAATTGGTTAGATAGAAATCAAGTTCGTGTGTAGTAATCAGTATAGCACATATTGGGAAGTTATAAAACGTAAAAGTACGCTTACAACATAAATTAGAAGCCAAGGACAGTTTAATGTAAATTACCCTTTGTTTGCATATGAGTCCTTTTACTAATATTTGCGTTATTGTTATTCGCTACTCATTAAATTTGAGATACACATGTTTCGTTAGTTTATAAGGTACGTTGATACCTAGTTCTCTCTTGCATAACATCTATTACCTATTATTCCAAATTAATTAAAAATAATTCTGTTTAATAGTATTGTTAATAACGCCATCTAGCTATTAGGATTAGACTAAGCAAATTACGTTATTACAATTTTTCTCTTTCAAGGTTTCTTTAAGTAAGTTTTATATTAATTTTTTGCATTTTGCTAAATGCTTTCTTAACATAATAAGAGAGATTATTAGTGCTCGATATGGTTAATGAAAACGTAACTGCCTTTCAATTTAAGTGTAGCTTTTTGACAAATGTTTATTTTGGATATTAGTTTCTAGAACGCTTTCCATTCAGTGTGGGGAAAATTAGCTCTGAACGGTTAATGATCTATATCAGGCTAGACATTTACCCTTCTCTTAGGAACTTCCTGCAGCTAAATACCTCCATTTCTATGACAAACTAATTACTGATGCTTCTACGTTATCCATGCCTCCATGAATTCCCTAAGGTATTAACAAGCACACTACTACCAAAACTGAAGTTGGTCGTATTACTATATCTAATTATCGGGCACGAAAGTGGTGATATAATAGGTCTACCGAAGGCAGGTAATGTGGTTAGAATCGATTAGAATTTATATTGCTCTCCCTTTGATACCGCACAACTGACACCTTGTGTTCTGTTAAATAACTCGAACTGCTTTGTGTTAGTGTTTTGGATTTCCTAAAGCATTATTACTGTACCTTTAAGATTTATTTTACAATGTACTTACGTGTAGTATGTGTAAATATCTACTCAGTTTGCACAGTTAGGATGCTGTGAAATTTGTTCTATACTATCATTTTGTTCCCATCGTCAACCAAGATGTATAATTTTTTTTTGCTGTACCTCTATATGTAGAATTTTCGTAGCCGTGTAACAACCCATTTTGAGTTGTATTAAAATATACCGTAATTTATGTCATTGTAAATATAAGAAAAAATTTCGTTTATTAATGGTTTGTAAGTATGAGGTAGGCAATTTAATTTGCATTGGTGTAACTTAAGTGCATATATTCTTAAAGGTTTATATTCCTACTTGAAATTACTTTTTCTGCTCAATATGTTCGCGCAATGCATTATCGTTGACAATTCTTTGCCCAAATTTTTCGCGCACTGCTACATCATCCAACTTCCAAAGCGTCCATTTTTTCACTTCCTGGTGAAGGTTGTTTTGATTAGGAAGCATTTTTTGGGTTTCCCCCTAAATTTAGTGAAAAGTGCCATTGATTTGATGGTAAGATGATTTAATTCGTTATATTAAAAATTAAAACATTTGCTCTTTTCAGGCACTTTCTTTTTTTTTACTTTTACACTTTTAATTTTACCGGTTTTGATTGCACAGTTAATTCTACTGTTACGTACGCTTTCATTTTATGAGTGCAATTTTTATTTGAAAATTTCAAGAAAATGCAATAAATGTTGGTTTATTCAATTTCAAGAAGACAAATTTATAAGAAATAAAATTCCATGTTTGGGTGTGGTTTACAACGTAAAGCATTATTTCAAGATATTGCGCAACATTGGTACAAAGATGACATCACCTTGGTTGACATTTTCGTAGTCTTTTATACCAGAGGTTATTAAAAAGTTTGTGTACAAAAAGTTTCCAAAAGGTATTTATAACCATTATCTAGTAATTTAAGGCTATAACTAGTTTTTAGGATATATTTTATATAATTCTAATTTAACTGTTAATAAACATAGTGTGTATATTTTTTTATTTTTTTACATTTCGATAAAATTTTTATTGTAAACCTCGGTTCAGTTATTCCGAGCATTATTAAAAAATAACTTGGCGTCCGAGATCATTTTTATTAGTGTTACATTGCATTTTTATTATTTATGTTAAGCGAAAATAACATAGCATAAATTTGTGGTAATTAAGCAAATCAAAAGATTGAACCACCCTACTTTAGTCTTCTGACTGAGTCTAAGGCATTATTTGTGGTGAATGGTTTGTAGCTCCAGTTAGTTTAACGATTTTTTTCGGAGAACATTTTTACGCTTACTTCTTTATTATATTATTAAAACACTTTTTATACCTTATACCTTATACCATCACCACTTATTTACAGCCGCTATAAGATTGCAACTGTGCAAGTTAATGGTAGCGGTTTAAGATGCAACATAGTGTATATTTTTATTTTTGTTAGCTTTTACTTTGCTGTTAAATGTGCAATTTCTTAATTTTATTTCAATTAATTGTATTTCAATGTAACCGTATGGAGAAATGAGCATAAAGTGAATTATTTATGTACTTTTAAGATACGTGAAGTTGGATAGTGTAGCTATGGCACTTCTGGCCCAACCTACGGTTTTTTCAAATTGAAAGCTCATGTGATAAAGCAGCGATGCGACGTTTGAAGCACATACGATTTTAGCAGATTTTAAGGTGATTGATTTGGCTAAAGAACAAGCCTCTGCAAGATCATTAACTCAGCTGAGAAATAACCCCCAAACTTCATTTACCAAGCCAAGACGCAAACCAGCAGTGAGATGGTTTAATCTTGAATCAAACCAGATGTGAAATGCATTGACCTTTTCAAGATCAAAGATGTAGCCAATAAACAAACCGGATGCATATTCACCTAGGCAAGATTCAAACCAGATACGGGGTTTATTAAAATAACTCAGAAACACATCAGGCCTTAGCTGAGCAACAGTACTGGTGCGGAGTGCAATGTCGAATTGTTTACGTCCTGATTGAAATATATATCAAATATCACATAACGATTATTTTTCAAGGCTACGGTGTGCCCTATTCCTGGAATAAAGAGAGCACGCAGCCCTGAATACTGGTTTAAGTTTAAGATCATGTGGTTTGAGTCTTGAGTGTATTGTAAAATTCAAGGTCACAGTTTTCGGTAAGTGACACTCTTCTTGAAAGCACATTTTCGGTTTGAGTAGCCAAGTGCACCCCCTGCAAGTATTGCTACACTTTCAACCAGAAAAATATCGCATCCCATCTATTGCAGATTACAAAAATATACTGTTGACTTAGTCTTCTGACGACCAACGACTAAATCGTAACATACCGTGAAAACCAACTATTGATAGTTATTTATCAGTACGTATTATAGAAGTGAATGATACCAATTGTGACCAGTACATTAAGAAATTTGGTTCTTACGGATTGAAGAAATGCATTTGCCGTTTTCCCTAAGAACTTAGTGCATAAAGTTTTTGTGTAACTTTGGGCCCCAGTAATAACCAATATGTGCAATTATAAAATTCTGATGCTATACATCGAAAAAAACCCTATAACGGTTCTCCAAGCATAATTGGTATGTACACTATGTGTCTGTGTGTCTGTTTGTCTTTGTGCCTGTGTGTCTGTGTGTCTGTGTGTCTGTGTGTCTGTGTGTCTGTGTGTCTGTGTGTCTGTGTGTCTGTGTGTCTGTGTGTCTGTGTGTCTGTGTGTCTGTGTGTCTGTGTGTCTGTGTGTCTGTGTGTCTGTGTGTCTGTGTGTCTGTGTGTCTGTGTGTCTGTGTGTCTGCGTGTCTGTGTGTCTGTGTGTCTGTGTATCTGTGTGTCTGTGTGTCTGTGTGTCTGTGTCTGTGTGTCTGTGTGCCTGTGTGTCTGTGTGTCTGTGTGTCTGTGTGTCTGTGTGTCTGTGTGTCTGTTTCTCTTTGCCTGACTGCCTGCGTGTCTGTGAGTCTGTGTGTCTATGTGTCTGTGTGTCTACGTATCTGTGTATCTGTGTGTTATTGTGTCTGTGTCTGTGTCTGTGTGTCTGTGTGTCTGTGTGTCTGTGTGTCTGTGTGTCTGTGTGTCTGTGTGTCTGTGTGTCTGTGTGTCTGTGTGTCTGTGTGTCTGTGTGTCTGTGTGTCTGTGTGTCTGAGTGTCTGTGTGTCTGTGTGTCTGTGTGTCTGTGAGTCTGTGTGTCTGTGTGTCTGTGTGTCTGTGTGTCTGTGTGTCTGTGTCTGTGTGTCTGTGCGTCTGTGCGTCTGTGCGTCTGTGCGTCTGTGCGTCTGTGCGTCTGTGCGTCTGTGTGTCTGTGTGTCTGTGTGTCTGTGTGTCTGTGTGTCTGTGTGTCTGTGTGTCTGTGTGTCTGTGTGTCTGTGTGTCTGTGTGTCTGTGTGTCTGTGTGTCGGTGTGTCTGTGTGTCTGTGTGTCTGTGTCTGTGTGTCTGTGTGTCTGTGTGTCTGTGTGTCTGTGTGAGTGTGTGTGTGTGTGTGTGTGTGTGTGTGTGTGTGTGTGTGTGTCTGTGTGTCTGTGTGTCTGTGTGTCTGTGTGCCTGTGTGTCTGTGTGTCTGTGTGTCTGTGTGTCTGTGTGTCTGTGTGTCTGTGTGTCTGTGTGTTTGTGTGTCTGTGTGTCTGTGTGTCTGTGTGTCTGTGTGTTTGTGTGTCTGTGTGTCTGTGTGTCTGTGTGTCTGTGTGTCTGTGTGTTGTGTGTCTGTGTGTCTGTGTGTCTGTGTGTCTGTGTGTCTGTGTGTCTGTGTGTCTGTGTGTCTGTGTGTCTGTGTGTCTGTGTCTGTGTGTCTGTGTGTCTGTGTGTCTGTGTGTCTGTGTGTCTGTGTGTCTGTTTCTCTTTGTGCCTGCGTGTCTGTGTGTCTGTGTGTCTATGTGTCTGTGTGTCTACGTATCTGTGTATCTGTGTGTTATTGTGTCTGTGTCTGTGTCTGTGTGTCTGTGTGTCTGTGTGTCTTTGTGTCTGTGTGTCTGTGTGTTTGTGTGTTTGTGTGTCTGCGTGTCTGTGTGCGTTTCTGTGTGCGTGTCTGTGTTTCTGTGTGTCTGTGTGTTGTGTGTCTGTGTGTCTGTGTCTGTGTGTCTGTGTGTCTGTGTTTTTTGTTCTTTTTGTGGTCTGTGTGTCTGTGTGTCTGTGTGTGTCTGTGTGTTGTGTCTGTGGTCTGTGTGTCTGTGTCTGTGTCTGTGTCTGTGTGTCTGTGTCTGTGTCTGTGTTGTGTCTGTGTGTCTGTGTTTTCTGTCTGTGTTCTGTGTTTTGGTGTGTTGTGTGTGGTGTGGTGTGGTGTGGTCTGTGGTCTGTGGTCTGTGTGTCTGTGTCTGTGTGCTGTGTGTCTGTGTGTCTGTGTGTCGTGTGTCTGTGTGTTGTGTGTCTGTGTCTGGTGTTGTTCTGTGTCTGTGGTCTGTGGTTGTGTGTTGTGTGTTGTGTGTTGTGTGTCTGTTGTGTGTCTGTGGTCTGTGGCTGTGGTCTGTGGTCTGTGGTCTGTGGTCTGTGTGTCTGTGTGTGTGTCTGTGTGTCTGTGTGTCTGTGTCTGTGTGTCTGTGTGTCTGTGTCTGTGTGTCTGTGTGTCTGTGTGTCTGTTTCTTGTGCTGGTGTCTGTGTGTCTGTGTGTCTGTGTCTGTGTGTCTGTGTGTCTGTGTGTTGTGTGTCTGTGTCTGTGTGTCTGTGGTCTGTGTGTCTGTGGTCTGTGGTCTGTGGTCTGTGTCTGTGTGTCTGTGTGTCTGTGTGTCTGTGTGTCTGTGTGTCTGTGTGTCGTGTGTCTGTGTGTCTGTGTGTCTGTGTCTGTGTGTCTGTTCTGTGTTCTGTGTGTCTGTGTGTGTGTGTGTGTGTTGTGTGTGTGTGTGTGTGTGTGTCTGTGTGTTGTGTGTCTGTGGTCTGTGTCTGTGTCTGTGGTCTGTGTGTCTGTGTGTCTGTGGTCTGTGTGTTGTGTGTCTGTGTGTCTGTGTGTCTGTGTGTCTGTGTGTCTGTGTGTCTGTGTGTCTGTGTGTCTGTGTGTCTGTGTGTCTGGTGTCTGTGTGTCTGTGTGTCTGTGTGTCTGTGTGTCTGTGTGTCTGTGTGTCTTGTGTCTGTGTGTCTGTGTGTCTGTGTTTTGGTCTGTGTGTCTGTGGTCTGTGGTCTGTGTGTCTGTGGTCTGTGTCTGTGTGTCTGTGTGTCTGTGTGTCTGTGTGTCTGTGTGTCTGTGTGTCTGTGTGTCTGTGTGTCTGTGTGTCTGTGTCTGTGTGTTCTGGTTCTGTGTGTCTGTGTGTTGTGTGTTGTGTGTTGTGTGTGTGTGTGTGTGTGTGTTGTGTCTGTGTGTCTGTGTGTCTGTGCTGTGGTCTGTGGTCTGTGGCTGTGTCTGTGGTCTGTGTGTCTGTGTGTCTGTGTGTCTGTGTGTCTGTGTGTTGTGTGTCTGTGTGTCTGTGTGTCTGTGTCTGTGTGTCTGTGTGTCTGTGTCTGTGTGTCTGTGTGTTGTGTGTCTGTGTCTGTGTGTCTGTGTGTCTGTGTGTCTGTGTCTGTGTGTCTGTGTGTCTGTGTCTGTGTGTCTGTGGTCTGTGGTCTGTGGTCTGTGTCTGTGTGTCTGTGTGTCTGTGTGTCTGTGTGTCTGTGTGTCTGTGTGTTCTGTGTGTCTGTGTCTGTGTGTCTGTGTGTCTGTGTGTCTGTGTTGTGTGTTGTGTGTGTGTGTTTGTGTGTTGTTTTGTGTGTCTGTGTGTGTCTTGTGTCTGTGGCTGTGTGCTGTGTGTCTGTGTCTGTGTGTCTGTGTTGTGTGTCTGTGTGTCTGTGTGTCTGTGTTGTGTCTGTGTGTCTGTGTGTCTGTGTGTCTGTGTGTTGTGTGTCTGTGTGTCTGTGTGTTGTGTGTCTGTGTGTCTGTGTGTCGTGTCTGTGTCTGTTGTCTGTGTCTGTGTCTGTGTGTCTGTGTCTGGTCTGTGTGTCTGTGTGTGTGTGTGTGTGTCTGTGTGTCTGTGTGTCTGTGTGTCTGTGTGTCTGTGTGTCTGTGTGTCTGTGTCTGTGTGTGTTGTCTGTGTGTCTGTGTTGTGTGTTGTGTGTTGTGTGTTGTGTGTTTGTGTGTCTGTGTGTCTGTGTGTTGTTGTTGTTGTTGTGTGTCTGTGTGTCTGTGTGTCGTTGTGTGTCTGTGTGTCTGTGTGTCTGTGTGTCGTTGTGTCTGTGTGTCTGTGTGTCTGTGTGTCTGTGTGTCGTTGTGTGTCTGTGTGTCTGTGTGTCTGTGTGTCTGTGTGTCTGTGTGTCTGTGTGTCGTGTCTGTGTCTGTGTGTCGTGTCTGTGTGTCTGTGTGTCTGTGCTGTGTCTGTGTGTCTGTGTGTCTGTGTGTCTGTGTGTCTGTGTGTCTGGTGTCTGTGTCTTGTGTCTGTGTGTCTGTGTCTGTGTGTCTGTGGTCTGTGTGTTGTGTTGTTGTTGTGTCTGTGTGTCTGTGTTGTCTGTGTGTGTGTCTGTGGTCTGTGTGTCTGTGTGTCTGTGTGTCTGTGTGTCTGTGGTCTGTGTGTCTGTGTGTCTGTGTGTCTGTGTGTCTGTGTGTCTGTGTGTCTGTGTGTCTGTGTGTCTGTGTGTCTGTGTGTCTGTGTGTCTGTGTGTCTGTGTGTCTGTGTGTCTGTGTGTCTGTGTGTCTGTGTGTCTGTGTGTCTGTGTGTCTGTGTGTCTGTGTGTCTGTGTGTCTGTGTGTCTGTGTGTCTGTGTGTCTGTGTGTCTGTGTGTCTGTGTGTCTGGTGTCTGTGTGTCTGTGTGTCTGTGTGTCTGTGTGTCTGTGTGTCTGTGTGTCTGTGTGTCTGTGTGTCTGTGTGTCTGTGTGTCTGTGTGTCTGTGTGTCTGTGTCTGTGTGTCTGTGCGTCTGTGCGTCTGTGCGTCTGTGCGTCTGTGTGTCTGTGTGTCTGTGTGTCTGTGTGTCTGTGTGTCTGTGTGTCTGTGTGTCTGTGTGTCTGTGTGTCTGTGTGTCTGTGTGTCTGTGTGTCTGTGTGTCTGTGTGTCTGTGTGTCTGTGTGTCTGTGTGTCTGTGTGTCTGTGTCTGTGTCTGTGTGTCTGTGTGTCTGTGTGTGTACGTATCTGTGTGTGTGTGTGTCTGTGTGTGTGTGTGTGTGTGTGTGTGTGTGTGTGTGTGTGTGTGCTGTGTGTGTCTGTGTGTCTGTGTGTCTGTGTGTCTGTGTGTCTGTGTGTCTGTGTGTCTGTGTGTCTGTGTGTCTGTGTGTCTGTGTGTCTGTGTGTGCTGTGTGTTTGTGTGTCTGTGTGTCTGTGTGTCTGTGTGTCTGTGTGTTTGTGTGTCTGTGTGTCTGTGTGTCTGTGTGTCTGTGTGTCTGTGTGTCTGTGTGTCTGTGTGTCTGTGTGTCTGTGTGTCTGTGTGTCTGTGTGTCTGTGTGTCTGTGTGTCTGTGTGTCTGTGTGTCTGTGTGTCTGTGTGTCTGTGTGTCTGTGTGTCTGTGTGTCTGAGTGTCTGTGTGTCTGTGTGTCTGTGTGTCTGTGCGACTGTGTGTCTGTGTGTCTGTGTGTCTGTGTGTCTGTGTGTCTGTGTGTCTGTGTGTCTGTGTGTCTGTGTGTCTGTGTGTCTGTGTGTCTGTGTGTCTGTGTGTCTGTGTCTGTGTCTGTGTGTCTGTGTGTCTGTGTGTCTGTGTGTCTGTGTGTCTGTGTGTCTGTGTGTCTGTGTGTCTGTGTGTCTGTGTGTCTGTGTGTCTGTGTGTCTGTGTGTCTGTGTGTCTGTGTGTCTGTGTGTCTGTGTGTCTGAGTGTCTGTGTGTCTGTGTCTCTGTGTGTCTGTGTGTCTGTGTGTCTGTGTGTCTGTGTGTCTGTGTGTCTGTGTGTCTGTGTGTCTGTGTGTCTGTGTGTCTGTGTATCTGTGTGTCTGTGTGTTCCAAATGTTGATCAACACCATCAAAACATGTCATTGTTACTCATTCCAGCAACACATTTGGGCTTTACTCCAATTACATTGTGTAATTCAAGAGTTTGAGCATATTCACCCCAAAGTAAGACCAAACTGCTTAAAACTATAAAAGTTCGTTCTCTCTCATCAAGTTATTACATTTTACTGTTAGCCTTACAAAATTGTTGTATACAGTTGTTTTCAATACCGAACAATACCTTATAGTAAATTCAAAGTGTTACGTTTAGTAACAATTACCGTTACCTTCTTTGCATGTTACAAGGTGGGAGGAACGTCACGGACGATCACCATTACCATTAATATTGGTGCTCCTATTTTATGAGCTCGGTAAGGGCTGGCGGTCTCCTTTTCGCTTATCCTTACTCTATTCCCATCATATTCTTCCTCTTGCCCTCACTGCCTTGCTATATCGGCTTAAAAGTCCAAAATTAGAAAAAAGATGACTTTGGTGCCTAGGATAATAAATACTGGAAATGCCACCCCCTACGGACGTCCTGCGGGAGAAGGTCCCAAGCGGCTTCGGTCATCAGAAGTACTCACTTTTTGGTCTATCATTGCAACATCCGCAGGTCTAATTTTAATAGTGTTCACCGACATGTTGAACAATTATGACCTGACACTTTATTTCAATCTGAAACTTAAGTTTTTCTCTGAAAGCTCCGATTCACCTGACTTGCAATATAATTCGGGGTTGCCTTGTGTCCTTCAAAAAAGATCTATCATTTCTTGTTGTACAGTTCTAAGTAGTCGCTCGACAACCTTTTCTGTTGTATAAAGCCCAAATTCGTCCCCATCTAGAATATATCTCTCATCTCTGGATTGGTGCTCCCGGATACAGTCACAATTGTGATATGGAAAAGTGTAAGGTAGCCGTTTATATATATATATATATATATATATATATATATATATATATATATATATATATATATATATATATATATATATATATATATATATATATATATATATATATATATATATATATATATATATATATATTCATCCGAAGTCGAAATATATGCCAGCAAAGTATTATTATTATATTTCACTGTAACCACCAAAGAAATAGCAACGTTTATGTACACTTAATAGTCAAAAATCAGTGTCAATACAAAATTGTGGTAGATGTGTTCTCCTAAGAAGTGTTTACTTTTCTGAATTCTATTTGTAGTAGTTGGGTTTGGATTAAAAAAAAGTTCGGATCTCTGCGTGATGAATTGCTGCTGAATTATCTTACACGTTTTACAGAGAGGTGATGTTAAAACTTGGGAAAAAGAATAACCAATCTTATCTGGGGAAAGGATATTTCTTTCGGTGGAGGTTCTTTGATAAATCAAATCCACCAGGAACGAAATTATTATGTACTAAAGTTGTCTAACATACCGAGTCTTTTATCTGTGTTACTTCATCTCTTAAGAGCAAAAGAATTGATTGGTGCTGTTTATGATTCTATATTTATACATTCAGTCAGTGCCTGAGGTAGTTTCTTGTTTGTTTCAGGCATTTAACCAGTCTTGTTGGAAATGCTCATCTGATCGTTTAAATTTAACAGTCACAAAATTACGGCAGAAGACTATACATTTCCTTACGCTCTGTTATGAGGGGCATTGTGAATTCGACTTTAGTGTTGCGGAGGTTGCAGTTTGATTGAAGCTAACTGAATTTGCTGTATGTATTTTCATATATTGCTTCTAGCTAATGATGTATAATAACGCTGAAATATCTACACGCAAGTACATTTTGTATTACATTTAGTGCTGTTCCATACAAATGTTGAATTCTTTTGGCTAACATAATTTTTGTTTTGTTAGAATAAGGATAATTTCAATTACTTAAACTATGAACTATGCTTTAGTGACCACTCCATTCCAAAGTAAGTAATAAGCCAAAACTTTATATTATCAACATACCAATAATTAATTGTATTTTTGATTAAAAGAAGTAATGATGGCGCCGCGCGAACTCAGGTTGAGTGGATTTCCCAAGCCTCTCTACTAAGTGTATATACGAGTTTATTTAGGCAAGGTGCCCAATGCACCGATGTTTTCTTCCCTTGTTGGATTATTTGAACGTAGTTCAGCTTTTATTCAATTATTATAAGGTAAAGGCCAGAACTGTACAAAACTGCTTTTACTAGATAAATACTGGCCAAACCTATTGTTTTGAATTGGTAGTGAAAGTTTTCAGATACTGAAAAGCCGTTCATTTAGTCTCACAACCGTTTAAAACGATTTGTATTCCAGGAAAGTTTGTATTTATTAAAATCATGTTCATTCATGCCGTGTTTGTGAGAAAGGGAATCTGTGACTTTTGTCTCATTCACAATCCGCTCTGCCGTCCGAACAAGCTATAATTTTAGAATCACCTTTTATCGCGGTATTGAAGTCAACCTCCACTGAGGACACCGTATGCAAACGTATGGGAGCCGTGGTGGTTTAGCAATGGCCGACAGACGAGCTGGATCGTATCATTTTGTTTGTGGCGCTCCAAATACTGTTTCAGTTCTTTGAGGAAAGAGAGCGAAATTCATGCTTATTTCCCGGAACTGGAAGAACCGTATTATTAATAAACATTATTTTTTATTCCCTAAATGAAAACAGGCGTGTTTAATTTGTATGATGGTAAGAGTACATGCAGGCGTTAGTTGCAGTCAGATATTATCCTTTAATCAAGCATAAAGGATTTTATGCAGTTGGTTATTTTCTAACTTCATTACACTGTTAACTTCAGAGACTACTATGTAAGTTTATATTTGAAATATTTCTTATGGATGAATTTAAATATCTAAATTTTCTATGTTTTTCTTTTCATAGTAGCAACATATCGTTATTAAGCGGACAATTAGCTTCAGAAATGTTGGCTCTTAAGACTTTAACAATAACAATATGATTATTTGGCCACCCGGTATGCAAGAAAATATCTTTGTAGAAATAAGCACTCTCTTTCAAAACTTGCATTTCAAAAAAAATCTGTAAATATCCGTATCTTTTTTAAACACCTTGTACTAAATTAATATATATATATATATATATATATATATATATATATATATTTTCTAGATGTGGACGAATTTGGGCTTTACACAACAGAAAGGGTTGTCGCGAGACTACTTAAAACTGTACAACAAGAAATGATCGATCTTTTTTGGAGGACACAAGGCAATCCCGGATTATATTGCAAGTCAGGTGAATCGGAGCTTTTAGAGGAAAACTTAAGTTTCAGATCGAAATAAAGTGTCAGGTTATAATTGTTCAACATGTCGGTGAACACTATTAAAATTACTCCTGCGGATGTTGCAATGATAGACCAAAAAGTGAGTAGTTCTGATGACCGAAGCCGCTTGGGCCCTTTTTCCGCAGGACGTCCGTAGGCTGCGGTATTTCCAGTATTTATTACCCTAGGCAGCAAATTATTTTTAACTTTTAACCCGATATAGCAAGGCAGTGAAGGCAAAAGGAAGAATATGCTGGGAATAGATTAAGGATACGCGAAAAGGTGACCGTCAGCCCTTAGCGAGCTCATAAAATGGGAGCACTAATATTAATGGTAATGGTAATGGTCCGTGACGTTCCTCCCGCCTTGTAACATGCAAAGAAGGTAACGGTAATTGTTACTGAACGTAACGCTTTGATTTTACTAAAAGGTATTGTTCGGTATTGCAACAACTGTATACAACAATTTTGTTAGGGTAACAGTCAAATGTAATACCTTGATGAGCCAGAACGAACTTTTACAGCTTTAAGCAGTTTGCTCTTACTTTGGGGCGGATATGCTCAAACTCTTGAATTATGCAATTTAATTGGAGTAAAGCCCAAATGTGTTGCTGGAGTGAGTAACAATGACATGTTTTGGTGGTGTTGACCCACATTTGGAACCAAATATGTCTAAAAACCGTTTTTAATCGCCAACTTCATTGGATAAATAATCAAGTTCATTAACTCGATGGGCAAGAATGAATTTTTATAGTATTAGGGCGTGTGTCATTGTTTGGGGTTAAACAAGACCTTATGTATATACCAATTATGCTTGAAGAACCGTTAGAGGGTTTTCTCGACGTATAGGATTAGAATTTTATAGTTGTACATATTGGTTATTACTGGGGCCCAAAGATACACAAAAACTTTATGCACTAATTTCTTAGGGAAAACGGTAAACGCATTTCTTCAAACCGTAAGAACCAAATTTCTGAATGTACTGGTCACAATTGGTATCATTCACTTCTATAATACGTACTGATAAACAACTATCAATAGTTGGTTTTCACGGTATGTTACGATTTAGTCGTTGGTCGTCAGAAGACTAAGTCAACAGTATATTTGTAATCTGCAATAGATGCGATGCAATATTTTTCTGGTTGAAAGTGTAGCAATACTTGCAGGGGGTGCACTTGGCTACACAAACCGAAAATGTGCCTTTCAAAAAGAGTGTCACTTACCGAAAACTTTGTCCTTGAATTTTAAAATACACTCAAGACTCAAACCTCATGATCTTAAACTTAAACCAGTATTCAGGGCTGCGTGCTCTCTTTATTCCAGGAATAGAGCACACAGTAGCCTTGAAAAATAATCATTATGTGCTATACATTTTGATCAGGACGTTAACAATTCGACATTGCACTCCGCACCAGTACTGTTGCTCAGCCAAGGCCTGATGTGTTTCTGGGTTATTTTAATAAACCCCGTATCTGGTTTGAATGTTGCCTAGGTGAATATGCATCCGGTTTGTTTATTGGCTATATCCTTGACATTGGAAAGGTCAACGCATTTCACATCTGGTTTGATTCTCGATTAAACCATCCCACTACAGGTTTGCGTCTTGGCTAGGTAAATGAAGTTTGGGGATTATTTCTCAGCTGAGTTAATGGTCTTGCAGAGGCTTGTTTTTTAGCCAAATCAATGACCTTAAAATCTGCTAAAATCGTATGTGCTTGAAGCGTCGCATCGCTGAATTTTCACATGAGCTTGCAATTTGAAAAAAACCGTAGGTTGGGCCAGACGTGCCATAGCTACACTACTCAACTTCACGTATCTTTAAAGTACATAAATAATTCACTTTATGCTCATTTCTCCATACGGTTACATTGAAATACAATTAATTGAAATAAAATTAAGGAATTGCACATTTAACAGCAAAGTAAAAGCTAACAAAAATGAAAATATACAGTATGTTACATCTTAAACCGCTACCTTTAACTAGCACGGTGCAACCTTACAGCGGCTACGAAAGTTCTACATATAAGAGGTACAGCAAAAAAAATTATAAATCTTGGTTGACGATGGGAACAAAATGGTGGTGTAGAGCAAATTTCACAGTATCCCAACTGTGCGAACTGAGTAGATATTCACACATACTACACGTAAGTACATTGTAAAATAAATCTTAAAGGTGCAGTAATAATGCTTTAGGAAATCGAAAACACTAACACAAAGCAGTTCGAGTAATTTAACAGAACACAAGGTGTCAGTTGTGCGGTATCAAAGGGATCTAATCGATTCTAACCACATTACCTGCCTTCGGTAGACCTATTATATCACCACTTTCGTGCCCGACAATTAGCTATAGTAATACGACCAACTTCAGTTTTGGTAGTAGTGTGCTTGTTAATACCTTAGGGAATTCATGGAGGCACAGATAACGTAGAAGCATCAGTAATTCGTTTGCCATAGAAATGGAGCCATTTAGCTGCAGGAAGTTCCTAAGAGAAGGGTAAATGTCTAGCCTGATATAGATCATTAACCGTTCAGAGCTAATTTTTCCCACACTGAATGGAAAGCGTTCTAGAAACTAATATCCAAAATAAACATTTGTAAAAAAGCTACAGTTAAATTGAAAGGCAGTTACGTTTTCATTAACTATATCGAGCACTAATAATCTCTCTTATTATGTTAAGAAAGCATTTAGCAAAATGTAATAAAATAATATAAAACTTACTTAAAGAAACCTTGAAAGAGAAAAATTGTAATAACGTGATTTGCTTAGTCCCATCCTAATAGCTAGATGGCGTTATTAACAATACTATTAAACAGAATTATTTTTAAATAATTTGGAATAATAGGTAACAGATATTATGCAAGAGAGTACTAGGTATCAACGTACCAAAGTTTCAAAGTATATATAACATTTATGGCAAATATGTATGATAACGAGCGTTCTGAAAAACTCATATTTACCAAAAATATGTGATTAAATTTCTGGTTTACTCATCACGAAATTATTGATCATATTTAATTATTAAACCTTGTCTTAATTATACCGTATTTTACTTAACTTCCTTTTATCCTGCGACTATGTACTTGGAATAATTAAAAATGGCCTTTGAAACAAATGTATTTACCTAATATGTACGAATAAGTAATTGGTACCTTATAAACCAACGAAACATGTGTATCTCAAATTTAATGAGTAGCGAATAACAATAACGCAAATATTAGTAAAAGGACTCATATGCAAACAAAGGGTAATTTACATTAAACTGTCCTAGGCTTCTAATTTATGTTGCAATCGTAGTTTTACGTTTTATAACTTCCCAGTATGTGCTATACTGATTACTACACACGAACTTGATTTCTATCTAACCAATTTTAATTATCCAGGTTTAAAATAGTTGGACTAGTTACTTCTGTTGGTTCTAATGACACTGACAAATTCTTTAACCAGAAAAGCAAAAATATGAACACATTATATTAGGGCTTTAAACGTAGGTAAGATAGGGTCCAACCGATTCTGTTCATATTACGTGGCATGGGTAGATTTTTTAGATAACCACTAACGTCGAAGGTTTCTCATAATCAGTAATATGACTAACCTTACCTTCGGCGGGAGAATCCTGGTTTTTACCTTAGACTACTGACGTAGGCAGAGCATTGCATTCTCAGCTAGACGAAGAAAACAAATCATCAGATAACGATTTGAATATGTAGAAAGATGAATGTAACGTAGGAAAAGAGTAATGTTAACCCCAAAAAGGGTACAAGCGGCAAGAAGTTCAGAAATGAAATATAAATGTTTAGCGTTTAGCCCAAGTCATCATCAACATCATATTCGTAATAATCATCCATCATCGGATTTGTGCCTCCTCTAACTTGTCATCCACCTCTTAAGTGCTGCTTTAGCCTAAAAACAGAAAGTACCTTAATATTTTGAAGTTTATTTCTGAGCTAACGTCGACCCCTGAAAGTTATACGGGCACGCCAAGTACACTACCTTAATCAAACGGTCGCTCTTTGCCTGATATCTATGTACCTCATCAGCCTGTCTCGGTCCTGGAGTGAGACGGCTGTATCCGGATTCTCTTGTTGATTACCTTGGCTCTCGTGAAGGCGATCCGTTGTTTTTGTCGCTGTAGGACGTGACCCAGTTCTCCTTCTGACGAGGGATTACCGGCAGCACTTTTTACCTGGTATGCTTTCGGGCCGATGTCTGCTCCACGGTTGAAGGGATGTCCGTGAACCCTTCTAGGGCCTAGAATACTTTTTCGGTGGGTGGCAGCGTAGGCGGGTGAGTTTCGGAGTCTTTTTCGGCTTATTTTTCTGGCTCTTTAAGTCCTCGCCGGTAGATTCCTCGATGGGGTTTTCTGCATCGGTGAAGAGGCGGCGTTGGACGTCGACGGACTCGTTAGTGGGGCCTCCACTAACGGGGCGACGTCTATACATTTCCTTGTGTTTTGATTCTATATCGAATGAAATGTATTATTTTTTATTTTACTAGTTTTGTATTAGAAGCAAATCAAGACATTTAATATTATTGATCTATTCCTAAAATTTCAAAGCACTTTATATCCACATCCTTGAGGCGCTCCATATCATTTTATGGTTGAATAGCAGTCTTGTAATTAGGTTGCAATTACTTTATTAATTTAATTAAGGGCACATGCAGGCGTTAGTTGCAGTCAGATATTATCCTTCAGTCAAGCATAAAAGATTTTATGCTGTTGGTTATTTTCTAACTCCATTACACTGTTAACTTCAGGGACTATTATGTAAGTTTATATTTGAAATATTTCTTATGGATGAATTTAAATATCTAAACTTTTGTTTAAATTTTCTATACTTTCTTTGTATAGTAGCAACATAGCGTTATTAAGCGGACAAGTAGCTTCAGAAATGTTGGCTCTTAAGACTTTAACAATAACAATATGATTATTTGGCCACCCGGTATGCAAGAAAATATCTTCGTAGAAATAAGTACTATCTTTCAAAACTTGCATTTCGAAAAGAATAGATTTGTGAATA
The DNA here is from genome assembly GCA_036346205.1 of Vesta saturnalis. Taxonomy (NCBI): domain Eukaryota; kingdom Metazoa; phylum Arthropoda; class Insecta; order Coleoptera; family Lampyridae; genus Vesta; species Vesta saturnalis. The sequence continues at coordinate 216,390 of JARFJB010002504.1, read as the reverse complement.
TCAATATATTTTTTAAACACCTTGTACACAATTAGTTTATATTATATATATATATATATATATATATATATATATATATATATATATATATATATATATATATATATATATATACGGGATGCGGTCTACTTAAAACGAAAACGACTCTTTATTTAATTCAAGCTTTCGAAATATTTTATTTCTTCATCAGGAATCTGTGTAAAATGAACATGTGAGAAATAATCTATTAACATCATGAAGACTACTTACTAAATAATAGCTACGGTCGTTACTTCCCTAAACTTTATATATATATATATATATATATATATATATATATATATATATATATATATATATATATATATTATATATATATATATATATATATATATATATATATATATATATATATATATATATATATATATTGAAATATGCGAAATGGTGAAAGTTTCAATGTTTATTTCTATTATTCATTCAGGAGTAAACCCAATATTTTAATACTAATTTGTTTAGTAGCTTTATAGATATTTCTGGTTTAAAGTTTTCAAAAATAGCAATTAATTTATACATCCTGTCTATATGAAAAATACCTTGCTACAAATAAACACTAGTTTTAAATTACATAATCTCCATTCGAAAAAATATAAAAGCTTGTGAACAGTATTGAAACGTTCTGTGTACTAAATTTTTTAAGCATTTTTAATTTGATGTGAGAGGAATATATCTTAAACATTTCGTTTCAACCGGTTCAGTAGTGGAATGATAAATGCAACAGGCAACGAGGGCAACACGGAGGAGCTCCAGAATGTAATGACCTACATTTTATTACTCCTGATACCAGAAGCCAAAAAAGTATTGTCTCAATTTCTAAAATGTTCACGACCACCGTAATTTCCTATACGCCTATGCATGGAAAGTAAAGTGATTGAACGCTTTCAATCTTTACTTAAGAGGTTAAAAAGCTCAGAGTATTAATTTCCAACTCTTCTGATTTCTCTCTATGTATAGTTACGATAGTGATTTTAATGCTAGAAAGTGCAACTTTTCATCAAAAATAAAAAAGCATACTAATAAAAAGTCTGCAATACAACATTTAAAAAAAAAACATGCACGTTTTTCAGTCACACCGTATTAACCACGTTCGTACGAAAAAAACACAAATACAATAACCGTAATAATAAAATAAACAATACATTCAAACGAAAAGTTTTAGAAGCGTGGGTAGCGTACATCCCTTTAATAACACGGTATTAGCGTATGGGTGTCGGGTGAGGCCATTGTAGTCTGGCCCGTCCCGAGCGTCGTTCTGCAAGTCATTCAGTCCATTGTGGAGCGCGTGGGCCCGCTCTGTCATTCACTAATCGATCAGCACCGTGATTAATGGCATTAATGTTTTGTAAAGCATCACGTACAATAAATGGTTATTTCTAAGCATTTTCGATATAGATGTATTTGGGAAAAATTAATGAAAGTCATTCTAGATTTAAAGATTAACTACTTAATACTGAAGCCTTTTCTACTATCTAGACAAATACGACAGGCAACTATCAAGAGAAATGAATAATCGAGATAGCCTATAATTTCAATTGTTTATGCCCCTTCATTATTATCTCTTATACTCTGTTTTATTATACTCTATTGTAGAAAAAAATTCAATATTCTGTGGTAGTATATGTATAGTGCGGTTATACAGGGTGGTGAGAAATCTCTCGGATTTAGATAGAGCATGAAAAAATAAGACAAGTTCCTGTAAATTTTGGTCCAATAGGCCCTCCCTTCAGAAAACCTGAAGGTCGCCGCCGGAAATCGGTTTTTCTTGAATAACTTGTAAAGTTGGACACTAGCAAGGGCCGCTTAAAATAATGTCCTTGAAACATATTTAGCTTTTTTAGTTTACCAGGGGCGACCTAACCTTTACACCTTAACGTTTAAATTTGTAGCACCCTATACAATAAAGACTTAAAAAAATAAAACTGGGTAGCTTCAACCTTGAGCTAAGAAAAAGGGTGCTCTTGTTTATTGTCGATAAAATGAACAGTTTTCGAGAAAAATAATAATAAACGAATTCATGTTTTATTTTTAATAAAAGGGACAATGATTTATTGATAACAAAGTGCAATACAAAATTCATTCAAAGAACAGGAAAGTTTCATTTTCAGTTGTTTAATCCACCTAGTTCGCAAATTGTAATTTTATTTTTTGGCCTTAACCCACTAAACCGTTTTTTAGTTTTTTTAAATAATTAGTTTTTAATTTTCATTCACATCATTTTTTGCCGATCTTCTCTAATTTATTAAAAATGTTTATTATAAATTTTCCAAAAAAACACTGGGTTACATTTTTTTTTAATAATTTCGTTAACGTGTCTCCTGGGACACCGCTGCAATTTCGTAAATTTTAGTATTTTTTCGTATTAAACAACTGAAAATGAAACTTTCCTATTGTTTGATTGACCTTCGTATCGCAGTTTGTTATCAAGAAATCATTGTCCTTTTTACTAAAAATAAAATATAAATTCGTTTATTATTATTTTTCTCGAAAATGATCTTTTTTTAAGCTCAAGGTTGAAGCTACCCAGATTAATTTTTTTTAAGTCTTATCATACAGGGTGATAAAAATTTAAGCATTAAGGTCCTCCCCTGGTAAAATAAAAAGCTAAATGTGTTCCAATGACACTATTTTGGGCAGCCCTCGCTAGTGTCTATCATATTAAATTTTGATTAAATTATTATTAATACTTTAAAAGTTATTCAAGAAAAACCGGTTTCCGGCGGTGTCCTTCAGATTCACATATCTCCGTAGGGTGGGCCTATAGGAATAAATATTATAGGAAATTGGCATGTTGTTTTTTCATGGTCTATCTGAATCCCAGATATTTCCCACGTTTTCCCGGACACCCATAATAATTTTAAGTTAATTACATTATCTTTTCAATTCTGATTTTGGTTTTCTTTAAGATTTACTTTAATATTATGATGATTATGCAATGATTCAAACTATAATAATTAATACAAATTTTTCGTTGCTGCACTTCCGCTCAGAATAGACGTAACACTTAAAAACCAGCCGGAAATCATCTGCGATAACTCATGGGAACCACAAAAATTGAGGTTCTTATTCGTAGTAATAAGAGATCGTTTGTGACAGGTTTGACCAGATGCGTTACAGAGTGTGTTTTCTTTGAACAATAGTAATATAATAACCTTTACTTTTGCCCAAAAAATTCAAAGCTTGGTTATCTGCCGAAAAGGTTATGACGATCCAAACATTGGGGCTGTCATGATGTAAAAACTGTTAATGCTGCTTCTCCACAAATATAGTGCAGTTTTGCTGTAGGAGAAATACAACTAAAACTCTATAACTCTATAAACGTTTCTACAACCTGGTATCATTCATAAAATATTTTATTGTGTACATAATTGGTGTTAAAGGCCCTATAATGAGTTCAGAAGGCGGCAACACTTTTCCAACACCGAGGGATCCTACCAGAAAACCTTCAAAACCACTATTCCATACGTCAAACGGTCGACTTACCCTGAAAAAATAAATACCCTAACCCATCGTTAACCCCAAGTAAGCCAACTGCTCCCAAAAGAAAAACTGAAAAATTTGCGGTTATATAGGACAAAAAAAACCTCTGGATGCTTCTTGTGATGTGTTACCGCCCGCACACGCGTCACTTGGGACTATAGGACCTAAAACCTAAAGTAAGATTACGCAAAATCTTAAACAAAGCGGGACACTGCATGCTATATACCAGGTGGGGAACCAAAAACGAAGTCGACATTCAAAAAACTTACTACAGTAGAACAACGTATACAGAACTCTCATCCAACTCCTCCTCAACTCACACTAGGCTACTAAGCACCCAATCAGCCAATTTCCCCTGAGTAACTCAGGGCCGGTCACCTGATGCTTTCAACAACGCAACCACTCACAAGCGTCAAAATCGGCACAAACTTCGCTGGACACATTCGGCAAGAAAGCCAAAACTGGGAAAAAACCATGAGCTATAAGAAAATAAACTAAAGCAAAGAACCAACGGGATGAGGGTCGGATCAATAACCCTACACGCAGCTACTTATCTATGGATATTTCAATCGGGATACCACGTACGTTGGATGTAAAAGTGGCCGCATCACCCATCACGAGAATATTTTTCTTTGAGATCTCAGGTTCCCACTAGCTCTCACTACTTGTCGGTAAGCATGGTTGCCTATTATAGAAAGATTTAAGAGAATCAGTCTTAGCAATTTTATTTACAATTGATGCCGTATTGTAGAACATACAACAAACATAATTCTATTTTCCTAAATAAAATAACAATTAATATGTAAAAACTGCATAATGGCTTTAATAAGGATTTTATGAGATTTAATTAGTTCCGGTGGTGGAATTACAGAGACCGGCGTCTGAGGTCGTTCTCAGTCCGGTGTCGGCTTTGGCGGCCAGGAACTACCGATTTGCGTTGCTAACTGCAAATATTAAGGTCCCATACGTGTTTTATGACAGAAAAGAAAGAATTTTATTTCGGAAGGGAAAACTAAAAAATGCAGTTAATTAGTGTATGTGATACACAACGTGAATGTGTGATGATAATGGACGAGTCTAATTATAATCGTGGAATTTCAGGAGGTGTTGTTTTGAAGATGAGTAACTTTTTTCTTACGTTATCTTGTAATTAGGTTAGCAAATGTTAACTTAAGTAATTAAAGCAAGGGTTTGGTAATTTGAGGTGAATTGAACGCAATGAATTATTACTAAAAATGCCAAACGCAAAATAAAGCTTTATACTAAAATGAATTCAATGAAACGTGACCTTGTACATTTATTGGGTGAATTGGGTAAACTTGTGCATTTTGTTTTAATATATGTTATGGTCGAAATTGGCAGTAACACGGAAGTAACAGATAAACTGTAATTTGCCGACAGCTCATTCGTTGGGGGGTCGTATTATTAAATTTTGCGCGTAATTAGAATAGCTTAGCATAGAAAAGTCACGATAGTGGGAAGGGGACGAAAAGGAAAGGGTTCTCTACTTACCTGTAGGTAGTTAGGCAAACTGTCTAGCTCAATGTCGGTTCGGGTGGGGTTGAGAGAAAAGAGATGTTAATACCGGCGCCAGATGCCACTCCTCTTTAGTAGAAACAGTCACCACTATCCTGACTTTTGAATAGTGATGAGGAAAGAGATGAGTAGGGAAAACAGGAAAGGAACACATCAAGGGAAAGGAAATAAGAGAGCACTGTAGCGTAACTAGCAAAACTATAACATAACATGTGTGGGTACTACTCCACTCAAAAAGTATGTTTAAGAGAACAAAAAAATGTTTTTAATCTAAATTACTCAACTAAAATGTATCGTGGAACATAGGAATGAAAATTTTACTAAATAAATAAAATGTCGGTCACTACGATTATTGACCAGAATAAAAAATCAGTAATAACGTTCGCAAGTTGATCAGGTTCGGTTAAATTTGAACCTATCCAATTATTAATTTTTAAACACAAAAATAAAATCTAAAATTTAAACGTTTCCCTTCATACAATGAAAGATCTTTCATTGTGTTGACCTGAAAGAAAAACATACCCAGTAACGATGTCCGAAAATACTCACACTTAATAAACTGTACTTGCTGTAGTTGTACAATATCCAAAAACAACCGTAGCTATAATTGAGAAACTCGTAAAACCTAAATTAAAGTTCAAATCGCCTTTCGGCAGAACAGCTCAGTTTGCCCATTTTATTTATTTAATAGCAAAATAAACTACACGAAAAGAAGACTAACACTGGCAACTGAACGTTCCCTCCAAAGATTAAATATACACAGTAAAATGTTTGATTTAAAATATAAAAAAAGAACTTTACTGAATTCGTTCCATTATTTCAGGCATCACACCCAGTATGTATTAAACAAAGTTACAGATATGGCACAAACAAGCAATACCAAAATTTACAGGTAGATAACCTTTGAGCTAGGTGGTAGTGTATATTAAACCAAAAGGATAATTAAAAAGAATACAGGAGCTATTAGCTATTATGACGTAATTTCTATTGCGCAACTCCACAGTAAGAAAAAATAAATTGGTAGCTAATTGTAATGGTACGGGTGTGGTTTCTAATTTAGCAAAAACTGAAAAGTTACTTCTTCGGTCGGATATCATCATCGCTATTCTGATTTTATTAACAGCAGCTCGGAATAATTGGACACTATTGCAGCCGTACCAGTCTCTCAGGTTCTTCAGCCATGACATTTTTCGACTACCCACGCTTCGCTTTCCTTTTATTTTGCCCTGCATTATTAACTGTAGCAGAGAGTATTTAGGTCCTTGCAAGACGTGTCCAAGGTACTCCAGTTTTCTCTTCTTTATTGTATACACAACTTCACACTCTTTATTCATTTTGCGAGTACTTCCTTATTGGTGATTTTATCCGTCCAGGGTATGCGCCACATTCTTCTATAGCACCACATTTCAAATGCTTGTAGTTTATTCAAGTGGTTTTTCTTTAGAGTCCACGCCTCAACTCCATGCAACAGCACAGAGAATACACAGCACCTCAGCAGTCGCGTCCTCAGTTCGATATTAACATCCCGGCTACACAATACTTTCTTTAATGCTACAAAAGATAACCTTGCAGTTTCAATTCTCGTTCTGATTTCCAACATTTGATCTACTTTTCTTCTATCCAGGTCCCGAGATATTTATATCGGCTTACTTTTGAATATTAGCGTTTGCAACACTCAAATTCAAGTTGACCTGTGGGAGTTTTGTGATCATCATCCATTTAGTTTTATGTAGGTTGATTTTCAATCCATATTAATTGCATCGATCATTTAGTTTTCCTAGTAAATGTTGTAAATTGTCGATGTCATCTGTAAATAAAATTGTGACGTCTGCATAACGAATGTTATTGATGGTCTCGCCGTTGATCGTTATTCCTGCCTCTTCTTTCCCTAAGGTTTCGTTAAAGATCACTTCGCTATACATATTGAACAACAACGGGGATAGGATGCAACCCTGCCTGACTCCTCTGCTTATAATAATATCTTCGGTTATTTCATTTTCTACTTTAATGTTGGCCGTTTGACCCCAGTACAGGTTGTTAATTATGCTGACATCCAGCGGATCTATGTCTTTCGCTTGTAGAATTTGTAATAGTTTGTCATGTTTCACTTTGTCAAAGGCCTTCTCAAAGTCAATGAAACATATAAACATGTTCCGATTCATATCTAGGCAGCGTTGACAAAGTACGTTGATGCCGAAGAGAGCTTCCGTATTCCGAGGCCTGATCGAAAGCCAAATTGACAATTGCTTATGTCTTCCTCTAATTTTTATAAATTCTATTGTGTATAATCTTTAAAAATAACTTTAACACGTGATTCGTAAGTGCGATTGTTCGATAGTCTGAACATTCTTTAGCATTGTATTTCTTTGGTAGCAGTATGAATGTGGATTTTAGCCATTGTTTTGGGATGATACCGGTCCCGTAAATATAGTTGTAAAGCTCTACAAGTATATTAATTACTTCATCGTCAAAAGTTGTATGATTTCTATAGGTATCTGATCAGGACCCGCAGTTTTTTCGGTTTTCATATTCTTCAAGGCATGTATTAATTCTGATTTTAAAATTTTAATATTTTGTTCTCCATGTCATGTATAGGTATAACAATGTCGGTTCTTTCATCATAAAATAGTTCTTGAATGTAATTCTTCCACCTTTCCAACTTATCCTTCATTTCTATCAAAACTTTCCGTCTTTATCTTTAATTATCTTATTGCTGTTCTTGTTTCTTTTATAACCAGCTATTTCTTTGACCTTTTATACATGTGAAAGCTGTCATGTTTTCTGTCCAATTGTTCAATTTCTACGCATTGTTCCGCCAGATGATCTTCTTTTGCTTTTTAATTTTCTTTTGTATTAATTTATGTAGTTTTTATATTTGTCTGCGTTGTTCTTGTTTTTCGTCTGTCATTCATAAGTTTTAAAATTTCTTCGGTCATCCAAGGCTTCTTCTTTGTTGTTGTAGGTGTTAGATGTTCTTTGATTGTCTTCAATAGTGCCTCTTTAGCGCATTTCCACCTTGCATCTATATCACCTTCTTGTAATTGATCTTCTATGTGCTTAATTTGTTGGTTTATTGTTTGAGTACTGTATTATATATTTGTTTTTCTTTAACAGTTTAGTATCAATATAATTGTTTTTCTTTTTACGATATTTTTCATTTTCACATTTATTTTTGCTAATACAGGTAAGTGACCTGAATAAATGTCAGCACCAGGATATGTCTTTGTTGATCTCTGGAGAGATTGGGAAATGCCGATAAGGTCCTAATCTCAATGATAGAAAAATCCGAACCTGCACCTCCTCGTGGTGGAAGGCGGGTAACGCTAAAGCAGGTAGGGACCGAATAACCACCGGTATAAGTGGTCACCCTCCTAAGTGGCCAACAGCTGCGGGTGGAAGAGTCAAGGGAGTAAGGGCACTCTTTTGCCCTGGGGTCAAGAAATTGACCTCAAAGGCAGAGGAACTATAAATTATAGTCAACGGCATAAAGATGCTGAAGGCAAGGGGAAACCACTGCATTAAAGATCTACGGATATCCTTATTAACAAATCATCATCATAATCATGGCAATGTTTAGAGCTAAAAATGAATCCGGAGTAAGTCCCCCAATCGGATCTCCGGGGGGGGGGACAGTTGTGAACAAAGTTATGAAACTCTCAACAAAAGATATTAGAATTGCTCATGGAATGCAAACAGTTTATATGCAACAGGAAAATTAAATAATGTAATACTGGAAATGGAGCGACTAAAAATAGATATACTTAGTATTAGTGACACCAGATGGATACGAAATGGGTCGTACAACATGAGTAACAATATAGTATACTACTCAGGTAGCAGTGACTCACAACATAAATATGGAATAGCTATAATCCTAAAAAATCAATAGCAGCCTCAGTTATAAACTTCACACCGTACTCCAACAGGACTATGCTGTTGCAGCTGATGATAACTAAAGGTAAAATGAATATAATACAAATATATGCACCAACAGCAGACAAGGGGATTTAGAAATAGAAGAATTCTATACACAAATAGAAGAACTTTTCCGAAATGTTAAAAACAAAGATTTGACAATGGTTATGGGAGACTTTAATGCAATGAAAAGTTACTAAAAACACTTAAATATAAAATCGACAAATGCTTTAGCAATTTGTGTCGTTAACAGATACCCACCAATATAATTTTGGTCAATTAGCTTGACTTGCAAAATTTGAACACCATATAAAGTAAGTATGATGATATTGTAATTCTACTAATTAAGTCGATATTATTATTTTATAGTGAGTAGAATGTGAAAGAAATCACTGTCGAGTAATCCCAATATAAAGCGTCGGGAAAGTACGTACTCAAATTCATGTGATAGATAAAAATAGCACTCTGACCTTTGTTGTTAGGGGTTAAAGGATTACACTAATGTAGTTACAGCAGAACGTGGTGCAGCCGAATCCAAAGAGCAGAATGGAGATAATGGTTAAGCGCCTACAAAAGAAGATGTAGCAAGTAGAACGTGCAGATGTTTTACAGCAATTGTCGAAGTTAAATTCCAATCGGTAACTTCAAGATATTTAGAGATAACTAGTAATTACTAAACCATTAGATGATAACAATTACGTCTTAAAAGGATAAGGTAAGTAAGTATTACACAAAACGAAGGTTTTATTAATTACCACTTTTGTTGTAGACGGGCATATTTGAATGGTATGGACTGTTTTCCGCAGTCGATCGAAAGGATCTGTCATCTTACCCAAATTTTAGCAACTAGAATATTTCTTTAAAACCGCAGTTAGATGCGAGCAACAAAACTGAAACAGAGTATAGAGAAACCAAGTATGCTTTGTCGTAGTTATTTCTTCTAGATTATACCCGATATAATCGTGATTAGAAATTTCTCAGAAGAAATGTTGAAATTCTTCTAGCGTTGCTAAGATGGCGATCAATAAAAATTTCAATAAAGAAAGTTCCAAATTATTGTATCTTTCATGCCGCCATCTGACGAGAATTTCATACATTAACCATTATATGCTATTAAATAAGTAAATACCAAAGTTACATTTTGCCATTGGAGTATAGAAGGCGTACATGTTTACTTCTTGTAATTAAATTTATGTTGACGAATTTAGCACGTTACAAACTTTAGCACGTTATAAATTTTAGCACGTTACAAACTAACAAAATAGGGTTAAATGCCTAATTACGAAGGTACACAGCTTGTCTGAACACTCAAATAACTTGTTTACCTTTATCGTAATTGCAGGTGGATCCGTAGATCTCCAGGTGATACGCTTAAAGGCTACAAAACAATATTGGTAGGTGCTAGCAAAATAATGCCGTGCTCCTAAGACAACAACGGGTCGTTATATGCTTCGATCACTCAATAGTGACGTTACTTTATGCTCTAATACGTATAACTAAATAAAGAAGATATCACACACACACACGCACGCACGCACGCACGCACGCACGCACGCACGCGCACGCGCACGAGCACGAGCACGCGCACGAGCACGAGCACGCGCACGCGCACGCGCACGCGCACGAGCACGAGCACGCGCACGAGCACGAGCACGCGCGCACGCGCACGCGCACGCGCACGCACGCACGCACGCTCGCTCGCACGCACGCACGCACGCACGCACGCACACACACACACACCCACACCCACACACACACACACCACACACACACACACACACACACACACACACACACACACACACACGGAGATATATATATATATATATATATATATATATATATATATATAAAACGACGCTTCACAAATATCTTCGTGAATTTCGATAAGATTCTATTGTTTCAATCGGGATGATACTAGCTAGATCATTCTTCTAGACCGTTAAGCTATTATAAATTACTTGATTATAGCAAATGTCGCACATGCAGATTTACGAATTTAAGTAAAATAAAAGAAATTCACAAATCAATTTATCAGCGTCCGCCTGAACGGATATAACGTACACAGTAATGAAACAATCCTGGGATGAATACGCTTTAACATTGGCTTTTAATCCCCTTATCTGTGAATTAGCCAATTATATCCATTCCTTACTTCAAAATATCCACCGCGCGAAAACGATAGCCTTTCGACACTGAATCGGAAAAAAAATCATCAATCATCAATCCCAAATGCATTCCCAAGGTGCCTCAGTGGATTATCATCGAAACATGATCTGTTTGTGACAAAAACATCCCTGCGAAAAAGCTCTTTGTCAATAAAATTTATCTACCTTCCCCGAGACACGTGGGCGCCGTATGTGGTATAGTCCATCTTCGCTAATTATTTATCGCAATTTGCATGGGTGTCCTCAATATAGTCTTTAAAACCCTACTAACCAATTATGAGGGATTTGATTATGGATGTCAATTCGCGTTAAAGATTATTTTAGCTCCGTACACGCTATACTCATTCTTACTCAAAACATATAACGGTACGCCAAACATCACATAAACTTTCTTCTGTATTTTCTTAACCACACTTGCTAACGTAACACAACGGGAAAAATAACACAAATTTCTTATCATAGCAACAAGCACTTAATTGTAACGACTTTACGGTGGGCGGGAGGGTAACTTCGGTAAAAAGAATTCACTTATGTTGATAACCAATTCCTTTTAATTAATACTTATAATGAGTGATCGTTCGTGTTTAAAGATAACAAAATATAAACTTTTCCACTTGCAATTACCTAAAACAAAGCTCTATTGGATCAATAGAAATTTTTACTTCTTCTCAAATTCGACCTTTTATTCTACGCCCTACGAATTATTAACACTCTTCCTGAAATCAGTCACCGAGACAAGTGGTTTATCTTCTTTCATGATTTGTATTGAATCACAATTACCAAGTTTGCTTCTATTTATTTATAACTAGTGAGATAAAGTCTGTAAGTCTTTTACGTTTACTTTTACTTCACGGCGATTTTTAGACATTGAAGACTGGACGTGAGTTATTTTGATATGACATATTGTTTGCTACCTTGGTTTTACACTGACCACATGGAAGTGGCTGGATGGATTGAGTAGCCCTGTAACTGCCAGTGCCCGTCCTAAGCCCGAATAAAGGACAAGGGTTGGGCGTGGGGTTAAGTGCCCACACCGGAAAAAGTACAAGTTTTGAAGTAACACGATATGCCTCTGAAAAGGATGGACCTTAGGAAACGACACAGACAACGGACATGGAATATGACTGTAGAAACATGGAATGTACTCAGCTGGTTTAGATCAGGTGCAGCTAAGAGGACAACCCAACAACTAAAAAGTAGCAAATAGAAGTTACAGTTTTTCAAGAAATAATATGACCAGATGAAGGTACGGCGACGATAGACAGACACACAGTTTGTAACTACGGCACGGAGAACAACAAACACGAATTTAGAACAAGTTTGGCAGTGAATACAATCTTCGTGAAACAAACAAGCTGTACACTAATATCAGTGCATGCAACAATAGAAGATAAAGAAGAGAGTGTTAAATGACCAACTAGAACAAACAATAGACCTAGTCCAAAACAGGATATGATGGTATTTCTAGGGATTTTAATGTGAAAATCGGAAGAGAAAACCCTAAAACCATAAATAATAACAACTACCAACGTCTAACGAACCTATCAGCGACTAATAACCTAATAGTAATGTCAACAATATTCTCCCAGAAAAACATTCATTAAGATGGGTATCCAATGACGGCGAAACAAGAAACCAGATAGACCATAAACTATCAAACGCAACATATTCAAGAAATGTACTAGATGTAAGTAGCCAAATGAGGTGCAACATCCGACCATTTCTTGGTGAAGGTAAAGTACGCGCAACGATAAAAACGTAAGAATGCGGAAACGAAAGCAACGGAAAAGATGGAACACCGAGGCACTGAATAGGAGAGAAACGTACACACAAAATACCGAACAGAAGTAAACTCACAACTAAAACAGAATACTATACAACAAGAAACAGGGGTAGAAGAGTTCTGGAGCAAGATTAAGGTATCGATAATAGGTGCAGCGGAAAAACGTTAGCGAAACGAACCACAAAAGAAAACTGCGGTATGACACGTAATGCCAACTAGCACAAGACAATAAAAACAAAGCCAAATTAAATGTGCTATAATGCCCAATCGACGAAAACACCCAACAACTCATACTTAGAGCGGAAACAAGAAAACTCATAAGAAGGAAGAAGAGAGACGCATACAATACAATCACAACAAACATGAAAAGAGAATCAAATACAAACAATAGCGAGGAGTTATACAAGGAGATTAAAAACACTAAGAAAGGCTACAGGCCTCGCACAAGCATATTGAAGAAGGAAACAATGATCTCATAACAGACAGAACAGAAATTCTGGAAACGTGGAGAGAATAATTTAACAACCTGCTGAATACAAATGACACAGCCAACATCGCAAATAAGGCATACCAGAGAGCAGAAGAACAGGTAGAAATACCGCCACTAACCGAGATCAAAGAAGCAATTGATCAACTGAAGAACAACAAAGCTCCTGGCGGTACTTATAAAATGTGGCGGATAACAGCTACAGTAACTGATACAAATTCTGGCGGAGGATATATAGAGATCAGAAACACTCCCAAAAGAATGGAACGAAGGTATAATAATCCCAATTCATAAAAAAGGAAACCGGTCAGTGTTCAAACATTATAGGAGAATGACGTTACTATATATAACCTACAAGATGCTGTCAAATATAATGAGAAGCAGAATAGCTTCATACGCAAAACAGAACCTCGGGGACTGCCAGTGCGGTTTCCGAGCAAAAAAATAAACTGTAAACCAAATATTTACAATTAGGCAACTTCTGAAAATGAGCTGAGAATTTAACAACAGTTTATAGGTTTCCGACAAGCATATGAAAGCATTGTTGGGGATAGTGTGTGGATTGATATGGAAAGCGTAGGTGTACCAAGCAAGACTATTAATCTAACTAAAATATTTATCGAGAATTCAAAGGCTAAAGTCAGAATTGGTAAACACACTATGGGAATGTTCTCTATTACCAGTGGTTTAAAACAAGGTGATAGTTTGCGCCGCTGCTCTTCAACATAGTATTAGATGTGACCATAGGGAAGCTAACATAAGACAGGTAGTATTCTCAAAGCAGGCCCTGGAATGATTCTGACGGCAATGACACTGTAGGGAGTAGGACTATTAAGGCAAGGGAAATGGTTATAAGGATAGAAAAGGAAACCAAAAGAGTAGGTCTAAACATCAATGAAGAGAAAGCGAAATAAATGCACGTCAACCGCAGAGCAGTTACAGGTACAATAGCGCAAAATATAACTATGAACACATAATTTTAAATGTATAAAAGAATTGCAATATCTAGGCCCCACCATAACACACGACAACGATGCGGGCAGTGAAATACGTGCACGAATATAAAAAGGTAATAGGCGCGTCTATGCATTGCAAGAACTACTAAATTGAAGGGTTCTGTCTAGATCATCGAAAAATCAGAATATATAGATCAGTAATCAGGGCAGTCATAACATACGGCTCATAACCTGCACCATGACAACGCAAAATACGGAGAAGAATATATAAACTTTTTTAGGTGAGATAATTAGGAAATATTTGTGATTACTACTGTAATGGGAATAACAGTACCGAAATTTGCGTGTAAAAATGCGCGACAGCTTTCGCTTTATCGCTCTTCCGAATGGCATTCCTTAAAAATATCTACAGTTTAGAAGCCAAGTACTCGGTGGTCTCTATATTCAATATTGAATGTGTTAATATAAATTTGAACGTCAGTAAATACAATATAGTTGGTGTCATTTTTAGTGGGCTGGTGGCAGTCGAGCGGAGTAAGCCAAACTCACTGCTGAAAATATAGACTTCAGACATTTAAATCGTCACTATCTAAGGCTCTAAGAATCACGCAGCTAGATCCTTTCCTAAAGAACTCAACAAAAGTTTTTAAATTCATGTAGAGGAAAAATGCAGGTCTTTACGTAAAGCACACTCCACATATTCTGTTTTCTTTGAAGTACAAAAAACAAAGAATTCAGTACTCAATCTGTTAAAATCAATGTGACAGCAAAAATTACCTATACGATCGCTATGTATGACTTCAGAATTTCGGAATTATACGTAGGTTTACTTTAGGCATTCCTGGCTACTATACTGTGCAATTCAGGCGAAGGAAATAGAACAATTGTAATTATTTGTTAATTTCAGTGTTTCATACGATATTTTAACAACTTCCAGTTGCAGTTTAGAAATATGCACACCGTTATGTATTCTACTGTCTTAGTAGCGCCAGCCTCTTTTTATGTAATCTTTTGCTAATGATAATTACTTGGATTCAACCTTCCTGTCATACGGCATTAATTTACCAAACGTATCCAATTATTCACTATAAATATTCACAATAAATACACTGAAGATATGTGTTGGTTTGTTTGTTTAAAACCTATGTCTTTTTATTTCGAGTGTAAGATTTTCATAAATTAATCGGCATCTTGCCTCATTACATTTCTTATACGAACCTTAAAACGTCTATTCGGTGCGAGAACGAGGCAACGCAATAAATATGAATACAAAAAAAGCAGTGCAGTGCAATATAATGCAATAAAATAGACTGCATTGCTATGCAATGCAATATAATACAATAAAACAAAATGCAACAATATACAACAGAATGCTATAGAATACAATATAATCCAATAGAATTCAATGGACTATAACAGAATATAATGGAATACAATGGAATATAATGGGATACAACGGAATACAATATAATACAATAGAATACATTGGAATACAATGGAATACAATGGAATACAACGGAATACAATGGAATACAATGAAACTATGGAATACAATGGAATACAATGCAATACAATGGAATACCATGGATACAATGGAATGCAACGGAAAACAATAGAATATAAGGTAACAAGAATACAATAAAATACAATAGTGTAACAAAATACAGTACAGTACAGTACAGTACAGTACAGTACAGTACAGTACAGTACAATACAATACAATACAATACAATACAATACAATACAATACAATACAATACAATACAAACAATACGATACGACACGATACGATACAATACAATACAATACAATACAATACAATACAATACAATACAATACAATACAATACAATACAATACAATACAATACAATACAATACAATACAATACAATACAATACAATACAATACAATACAATACAATACAATACAATACAATACAATACAACACAATACAATACAACACAATACAATACGATACAGTACACTACGATACGGTACGGTACGATACGATACGATACGGTACGATACGATATGACACGACACCACACCACACGACACGGTACGACACTACACGACACTACACGGTACGACACGACACGGTACGATATGGAACGACACGGTACGGTACGGTGCGATAATATACGATATGATACGATACGATACGGTACGACACTATACGAAGCGATACGATACGGTACGGTACAGTACGATACGATAAGATACGATATGATACGATACGATACGATACGGTACGGTACGGTACGGTACGGTACGATACGATAAGATACCGTACGATGCGATACGATACGGTACTATACGATAAGACACGATACGATACGATACGATACGATACGATACGATACGATACGATACGATACGATAGGATACGTTACGATACGATACGATACGATATGATACGATACGATACGATACGATACGATACGATACGATAGGATACGTTACGATACGATACGATATGATACGATACGTTACGATACGATACGATACGATATGATACGATACGGCACGGTACGGTGCGGTACGGTACGATGCGATACGATACGATACGATGCGATGCGACGCGACACGACACGACACGATCCGATCCGATACGATACGATACGATACGATACGATACGGTACGGTACGGTACGGTACGCTACAGTACGGTACGATACGATACGATACGATACGATACGATACGTTACGTTACGATACGGTACGGTACGGCTCGGCACGGTACGGTACGGTACGGTACGGCACCGTCCGATGCGATGCGATGCGACGCCGCGACGCGACACGACACGACACGGTACGGTACGATACGATACGATACGATACGATCCGATACGACACGATACGACACGATACGATGCGATGCGGTGCGATGCGACGCGATGCGATGCGGTGAGGTGCGGTGCATTGCGGTTCGGTGCGGTGCGGTGCGGTACGGTACGTTACGATACGATACGATACTATACGATACGATACGATACGGTACGGCACGGTACGATACGATAACGATACGATAACGATACGATACGATACGATCCGATCGATACGATACGATACGATACGATAGATACGATACGATACGATACGATACGATACGATACGATACGATACGGTACGGTACGATACGATACGGTACGATACGATACGGTATGATACGATACGACACGATACGATACGATACGATACGATACGATACGATACGATACGATACGTTACGTTACGATACGGTACGGTACGGTACGGCTCGGCACGGTACGGTACGGTACGGCACCGTCCGATGCGATGCGATGCGACGCCGCGACGCGACACGACACGACACGGTACGGTACGATACGATACGATACGATACGATACGATACGATACGATACGACGATACGATAGCGATGCGGTGCGATGCGACGCGATGCGATGCGATGCGATGCGGTGAGGTGCGGTGCGGTGCGGTGCGGTTCGGTGCGGTGCGGTGCGGTACGATACAATACGATACGATACGATACTATACGATACGATACGATACGGTACGGCACGGTACGATACGACAACGATACGATAACGATACGATACGATCCGATCCGATACGATACGATACGATATGATACGATACGATACGATACGATACGATCCGATACGATACGATACGATACGATACGATACGATACGGTACGATACGATACGGTACGATACGATACGGTACGATACGATACGACACGATACGATACGATGCGATGCGATGCGGTGCGATGCGATGCGATGCGGTGCGATGCGATGCGATTCGATGCGGTGATGTGCGGTGCGGTGCGGTGCGGTTCGGTGCGGTGCGGTGCGGTACGATACAATACGATACGATACGATACTATACGATACGATACGATACGGTACGGCACGGTACGATACGACAACGATACGATAACGATACGATACGATCCGATCCGATACGATACGATACGATATGATACGATACGATACGATACGATCGATACGATACGATACGATACGATACGGTACGGTACGATACGATACGGTACGATACGATACGGTACGATACGATACGGTACGATACGATACGACACGATACGATGCGATGCGATGCGGTGCGATGCGATGCGATGCGATGCGGTGAGGTGCGGTGCGGTGCGGTGCGGTTCGGTGCGGTGCGGTGCGGTACGACGGTACGATACGATACGATACGATACTATACGATACGATACGATACGGTACGATACGAGTACGATACGATACGGTACGGATACGGTACGATACGATACGGTACGATACGATACGACACGATACGATGCGATGCGATGCGGTGCGATGCGATGCGATGCGATGCGGTGAGGTGCGGTGCGGTGCGGTGCGGTTCGGCGGTGCGGTGCGGTACGACGGTACGATACGATACGATACGATACTATACGATACGATACGATACGGTACGGCACGGTACGATACGACAACGATACGATAACAATACGATACGATCCGATCCGATACGATACGATACGATATGATACGATACGATACGATACGATACGATACGATACGATACGATACGATACGGTACGGTACGATACGATACGGTACGATACGATACGGTACGATACGATACGACACGATACGATACGATGCGATGCGATGCGGTGCGATGCGATGCGATGCGATGCGGTGAGGTGCGGTGCGGTGCGGTTCGGTGCGGTGCGGTGCGGTACGGTACGATACGATACGATACGATACTATACGATACGATACGATACGGTACGGCACGGTACGATACGACAACGATACGATAACGATACGATACGATCCGATCCGATACGATACGGTACGGTACGATACGATACGATACGATACGATCCGATACGATACGATACGATACGATACGATACGATACGGTACGATACGATACGGTACGATACGATACGGTACGATACGATACGACACGATACAATGCGATGCGATGCGGTGCGATGCGATGCGATGCGATGCGGTGAGGTGCGGTGCGGTGCGGTTCGGTGCGATGCGGTGCGGTACGGTACGGTACGGTACGGTACGATACGATACGATACGATACGATACGATACGATATGAAACGATACGGTACGGTACTATACGATACGATACGATACGACCCGATACGATACGATACGATACGATACGATACGATACGATACGGTACGGTAAAATACGATACGGTACGATATGATACGATACGATACGATACGATACGATACGATAAGATACGATACGATACGATGCGATACAATACAATACAAATCAATCATGTTGGGAAATCCTTTTATTAAGTTTCTGAACCGGATTGGATAGATATGTTCCATTGAAAACTGTTCCACAACTAAACAACCACTTTGCATTTGAAGAAAAGTTTAGGCCATATTTTCCAAAACTTCAAAAACAGTTTCTTTGGTATATTTGCTTCACTAAAATTTGAACTCCACAAAAATGTGTGGATGTCTATCAACAGATGAACGAAGGTGTATCGCTAACTTTAGCAAAAACTATATATTACAACAAAAATCAATCTCAATAGGCAACCATTCCAAAGGTCACTCAAATTAATTTTTAGAACTTATACCACCGAAAGGCTCCTGCCAATACTTATTTAATAATCGCATCAATTGCAACATTTTAATCTCACGGCAACATTTCAAAACAAATGATGAACTCCATGTTAAAACTGCGAGACCTCATAAATACAAGCTTATCTTACAGTTGCTGTCGATTCACAAAATATTCGAGTGACTCAGAACGCATATTTATTTCTACTTACAAATTAACAAACCTTCTTCGTTTACAAGGCCAGCTAACGAAAAGTTTTATACAACTGCATACCAGTTTGATACTCGATACACTGTTTATAAAGAGATAATTGTTACGTTACACAGATTAAACAGGCAAAATAACTCCTGAATGGAACTAATATTGAATTCTTCTGTAAAAATTAGATAACATCGCCATAGTGGCCTTTGTAATAGTGCGGTTTTCATTTGGTGGAATTATAAAGGGAAGAGGTTTTCGAAATTTATAGATAATTTATTTTCCGTTTTTGAAATAATCATAATTTTTGTTTCATATGCACAATTTGCCGCAAATAACCACGTTTTTTAAACAAGATTAATTTTCCAATTCTTTATTGTTCAAATCACTTAATACCTCTTTTATTTAACTTGTCACTTGCAATAAAAATAATTAGATTTGAACGCAAAGCATTTGTTGTTAACTATACGGTAAAAAAAATTGTTCTGCATACACAAAGAAGGAAATTATCCATATAATATAGTTCAAATAAATACAATATTTGAATGAATGTAAAGGATTCCGAATGCCTAAAGCAAGGATGCAGGTGCGCGTGGGCGCTTTCAATTACAATTCTGGCAAGCTCTATCTATACACAATGCGATAGGGCGGGTCAACAGGTGAAATGTTCTTTCATGCTTACTATAATTAGATACGTGTGTGTTCAAGGATCAAATCATTTGAGTGTTTGTCTACTTTGTATTTTCATTCATGTAAATAACATTTAATTCTATTTGCAATCGCTGTAATTAATATCTTGCTAATAGAAATGCCTTCATACTAATAACCATGTCAATTCTAACACAATGTAACTCTTTGGCATCAACGACTAGATGTATTATTAATACAGCTTTCTAACATTTCAGACAATGACTTTTGTTTTTACAGTCTGTTAATGTAATTTTCTCGTTACTACAACTTTTTATTACATTTTCGAACGCGCACCTAAATTTTTTTGAAATTTCTAAAAATTGTGGGTTTCAGGTTAACAAGATGTAATTGTAATAACAATGCAATTTTTGTAATAGGCCTCTTTTAAATCACGACTAATGCTTGCGTGGTTGACTATAAAAAAATGCAGCTTGGACAGGATCACGGGATACTTAGCCCGAAGGTAGGTGTGAAAGATCAGACGATCGCCACTTAATTATGTATCTGTAGGGTAATATATGCCCCACTTTTGGCAGGTATCATTACAGCACTGTAGCGAGGGCGGCAGGTGACTCTATAGCCACTAGCTAAATAAACCGATCAAAATATATTACTCGTTTACACTACATACTAATTATCTTATTCAAAAGTAATCGCTTAAATAAAATTAAAAGGTATACATTAACTTTTTTCTTCAATTATAGGGCTATCCTTATTAGGCTTTTTTGTATCACAATTTGTCATTTAGGTCATATACAAAACGCAAACGAAGGCCTTTAAAATCGCTCAAAGGAATGCGGATCTAAGGCTGTACATGTTGCCCAACTAAAGTTTTCAAGTTATAATTTAAAAACGTTTGAGAACGCAAAAGCATATTGGTAAGAAGCCCGTTTTTTATTATATGTTAAATTGGGGTTGTCAGTGGATTTAATATTCGTTTTTGAACTAAAACCTAACGTGAATGAATACATATATTATATACGAGTTTCTGAAGTCAGGATTGCCAAATAGAGATAGATCCACGTCATAAATACAATGGGAATAGTAAACTCAGATTAAGTAGGCGTTCAGATAATAAACGCATTATACTCCGGATATATTATTAAATAACAATTAAGCTTATTTCGTGTACTTTTTAGTTGAGATATCGTATTTAGGGTGAAGCTTTTTTTTTGGTGTGCGATTAAGAATTCCCACTTGCAGACTGTTTGGTTTGTTCAAGTTAGCGGTCTTCTAAGTGCTAAAATTGTGTAAAGCAATGGGGTGTCGTTTTCACTTTCTCTAATCACTAATTATAATGCTATAGTTTGATTCAAATATAGTTGGGCATCACTCATTCTTAAAATTACAGGACGTAAGTAATCATTAAATCAGCAAAGTATCTTTTAGTTAATATTTTTATCGGCAGATGTCTCCACATAAATTTCTATAAAATCTCAAAGAAGCTTGAAAATTATTGAATATTTTTTATATTTTAAACTAAACAAATTATCCATTATATCCACTTATTGTGCTGCGACAGTCCTAAATACATAACTTATACATTTGTAAGCAAACAAATTTTTTTTTGTTTATCATAAATTAAATCATTTCAGGTGGAAAAATTGATAAAAGTTGCAATTAGTTTGTTATTCTAAAAAGTTATAACAACCCTTCTACTGCTTTGTAATCGACATGATTCTTGTAGATACTTTACGATAACATGAATATCGATATCGATGATTCGAAGTTCAACGAAATTATAGATGTTTAATATTTTAATTTAGCACATAGTTTAAATAGATTTCATATTGCTTCAAGTTAAATGAGAATCAATTTATATAAAACAGTACATGTATTCAGTCCGCCTATTGTAAAGTTTTCAATATGTTATATAAAAATTAAAATGTTTATATTACATTGAAAAAAAATTATTCACTATCAGTATCACTCTCGTTAGCAGGTATAATTAATGGTTGCACAAACTCAAAATGTTTCTCAATTTCCCACTACTCGGCATGTTGAATGCATTTCTGCCAATGTATCTCATCAATTTGTTGCAATGATTCCATCCATATTTCTTTTAGATTGTCATCGTTAAATTTGGAATTATATCTTCCTATATTTTTGCTGTAGTGTTCTTTGCAGTTGAATTGGATTAAATTAACAGTTCGTAATACTGTAACATGCAAAAATCGATATTGTACCTTTTCGTGTCGACTTTAAGATTCTCTCTGGTTACTGTTTGAAAAATAAAACTAAATAGGTATCTGTTGATTGAACATTTAGGATTGCTATTTAATGTTTACTCGTTACTTATTTCTCAACCATAATGATCTAAAATTTCTACATTTGTTGCCTTCACCATTTACGTTATAAATCATAAGTGGTTGAATTATTCCTTTTATCGTATTTACATTTTCTATTTCATAAAAGCTCTACTGGTACCATTAAGTAATTACATATTACTGAAATTTATTTATTGGAAATACGTATAAATAACATTTTTATTATTACAAAATTTGATAAGAAAAGTTTGTTGAATACCTTTTCCTAAAGTGTGGTTCATTCTAAAACGGTCATTTCGTGTGATGTGAATAGATTTTAGAAAAATTTCTCTTATTGCTGTTTATTCGGTTAATCACCAGTTTTATATAACAATATTTCATAGAAATTAATATAATCCCTATTGATGCGGATGTAAAAAAAATGTTACTTGCACAAAAGGAGTAAGTTTGCTCTGATTTTTTCAACTTCGTTGTAATTAGAATCTTTCTTTCATATTTAAAATACCATAATTAAATTAAAAGAAGTATATTTAACCAGATCGTGTTAAATTATCACATAGAGCTCGTCTTAGATCTATAGAGGTAAAACTACGTTATACGAATAAATTGCCATTATATATCTTACCTTATTTCTAGTTTGTTTCTTCTCGTCTTGCGTTCTCTTCGTTTCCTTTACGTATTCGTGAAATATCCGTTAGTGTACTTTTCGCCTCGCTTTTGGTTTTGCTATAATGTTTTCTTAATTGGTACCGCTCGTAAATGACTGGTAGCTGTGCTTTAATTACTTTTGGTACTTTTGGTCTCGAGGATGGAATTTATGCTTTACTGACTAAGATTCAAGTATTCATTCAACACTAGGTTAGATTATTCCGTTATCGCTTGTACTAATAGACATTGTATTCCTGAGTTTACTTTCGAACCTATCATATGTTATACGCTGCATTAAGTAGGAATCACTACAGCCTCTACAAAAGATTAAGTGCATTTAAATTCACCCGATTACAAAGTGTTTTTAATGAACTGTTTACCTTTGTTGCGATGTCTTTCTCATATTGATATCCGAATCCATTTTAATTTTCCCAAAGATTTCAATAAAGTAGAATTGTTATAATTTGATCAACAAACCATTAGCTAATATTTCGTGCACATATTTTAACCCAAATTTAGAGTAATTGTTACCGATCTTCTACATCAAACACCCAGTGTTGTGTTATCATTTAGCATCCATCCGTTGTATTACTTTATTAGCTACTATTTACGCTTCAGTGCGCAATAGCAGAAATTCGAAGCATAAAGTGTGTATACCGGTTGTAGATGTGGTAAT
Source organism: Vesta saturnalis (assembly GCA_036346205.1). Lineage (NCBI taxonomy): Eukaryota > Metazoa > Arthropoda > Insecta > Coleoptera > Lampyridae > Vesta > Vesta saturnalis. The sequence continues at coordinate 191,962 of JARFJB010002504.1, read as the reverse complement.
ATTTATGTATTTAGGTCATACATTTGCGAAGTAGAACGTGTGATTTTAAATTTATGGTTGTTAGCTTTTAAGTACAAGTTTTCTTTCATTAGAGATAAAAGGTTCAGATCATCCATTCTCTGTAGGTGTCCATATCATTGTAGTTTTTTCGTCGCATTTTTTTGTGTTATCGTTTGTTGGTTTATTTTGCTTATGATTTCCTCATTTCTAATGTAATCTAATTTGGTTTTCCCCGCTATCTTCCATGAGTACTTCATTTCAGCTACAATTAGTTTTGGTTTGTGTTTCTGCTGTAATGTCCATGTTTCACAACCATATACGATGATTTTAATTGTTACTATGTTGTACATGTCAAGTTTGGTTTTATATTTATTTTGATTTTCCCAAAGATTATTTTATTTAATGTGTAGTACAGATCGCTTTCTTTTTTGATTTTGTTGGCTATTTCCAGGTCTATTCTGCGTCGTTTTATATTATATTTCCTGGAGCACTTCTTCTATAGGTTGATATTTATGTAGAAATTGGTTTTGATGCTCTTTTTCTTTTTTATTTATATGCATTACTTTGCTTTTTTCCACATTAACTTCCATCTTTAATTTTTCAATTTCTACGGTCCATATATTTTTCAACTTCTGTATTTTATTTCTTTTATCTCCTATAAGTACCAGGTCATCTGCATATAGCAGGCTGTCCATTCTAATTGGTACCATATTCCTGTGCCCCACTGTAGTCTGGAGTTTCTCTGTTTTTATTCTTGTGTTTTTCAGCAGTCTTTCCATTACTATTATAAACAGCTATGGACTTAGGCTATCTCTCTGCTTTAAACCCTTCCTAATAGTCAATGGTTCCGAGCTGTTGCCATTTATTTGTACTCATGCCTTTGATTCTTCGTCTAACGAGTTTATGACTTGTATTCGTTTTTCGTTTCCTATTACTTGTCTTTGTATTGAATCAAATGCTTCCCTTAGAACGATGAATGCGAGAATAAGTTCGCCTGTCTCCATTTTTCCTTATGTCCGTCGTTTGTCTTTTCTCTGTGTAAGCTGTTTTGTTCATCTTTTAGTTTATGCTCTATGTGTACCTTTAGCTTATTTTGTGTTATTTTCGTATATACTTTGTAAGCCACCGGTGTTACGTATATTGGCCTGTAATTGTTACGTTGGGTCTTGTCGCCTTTTTTGTGTGTGTATTATCATGTTGCTGTTCCATTCCTTAGGTATGGTGTTTGTTTCCCACGCTTAAAAGTCTGTGTAACCATGTTATTCTTTACTCACCCATTTCTGGGTCTGCTTCTTCTGTTTCTATATTACAGGTCTATACATCCATTTTTTCTTATATTTTTATTTTTATTATGTTGTTTTATCCTTTACGTCTGAATCTATCTTTTTCCTTTTTTCTCTTAATCCTTATATTTATTGTATTCCAAAATTTTCTATTGTTGATTCTGTATCCTTCACTTAGGTCGATTCCAAATTCCTCCCATGTTTTTTGCTTTGACTTTTTCACTACTTCTTTTACCTCTCTTCTCTTTTTACTATATTTTTCTTTGTCTCTTACTTCTTTCATGTCTATATACTCTTTCCATACTTCTTCTTTGGCTTGTACTGACTGCATCCTTGACTTCTTATGTCAACCACCTTGCCCTTTCCTGTCCAGCATTTATCCTCTTGTATTCACATATATCTATTTTGCAATTCAAAGTTGTTTGTTTTTGTCTCTATTATTTGTCTACATTTATCCTTGTTTTCGCATTTGCTAACTTATTTATATTTATTTTATTAAATTGTTTTATCTTTTCTGTGGTTGGTTTGGCATTTCTCAATTTCCCTATTACTAGTATGTGTTGTGCGCCTATTTCTGCGTGCGCTTGCACTTTTATTCCTTTTGTGCTTTCTTCCATTTCCGCTGAGTATACTGTATAGTTTACGATGCTACTTGTTTGCCTGTCTTGTGCGACAAAAGTGTTCTTGTTTTTGTTTCCAACATGAGTCACCCATTTTCAGTCCATTTGCTATACAAAATTGCAACATTTTATTCCCATTCTTATTTAATTCCCTTTCTACATATGGTTCTCTACATCCCAGTCCTTTATGTATGTCCTTTGTAGCTTTGAATATAATTCTGCCATTGTATTTTCTTCAGTTCCTTCTATTGGGCTTTATATCTAGATTATGATTATTTATTCTTCTAGATTCGCTGTTATGCCGATGATCCTCGATGATACTATGTCATCCTTCTATATTCGTTTGTTAATCTCCTCTGTTACTATTATGCCCACTCTTTCCTTTGGTCTCCGTCCTGGATTCATTCCTGAGTAGTGTAGAATGTGGTAATCGTTTATCGTTTTTTGCCCTTTTCCTGTTTCCTTTACTTTGATAAAGTTCTTTGTTGTCTATGAATGTTATATACCACGTTGCTATTTTCACGTTTTCTCCTTCTTGGCTTTCCTGTTCTTCGTTGCTTTCTGTTTGTCAGGTATTATTGCTTTTCGTCTCCCTATGATCAGTGCGGCTGTCAGTTCCTGCTAGTGCTTTTAATTTGTTCGTTTCTGTTTGTGTTTGGGATGTTCCTAATCGTTTTATTTAAGTCATCCTCTTTTGATCCTAGCTTTTCTGTGTGTAAGGGTAGCAGCATCGCTTGTGCCCAAGTTTTGTTTTTTGGTGCCTATCCTTGGGATAGGCTTCTTTCTTTATATGTGGATCTATCTCTTTCCTTTTGTTCCTCTACTTTTTTGTTTATTTCCACTTTCCCTCTTTCTTTGCCATTCCCTGTTAAATCTTCTCTCTTCCATTCTTCTCCGTTTATTATTAGCTTGATCTTCCTGATTGCTGCTCTTAAACTCTTTTTCCTGTCATCTATCATATATGGGAGTAGTTGTTCCTTCGTTTATCTTATCTTTTTATCAAGATCTACATTTACTTTTATTTTTGTTACTTATAATCCCCCATTTTCTCATAATTGTTGTGATCCCTACCTTCATTGGCCTACTTTCATTTCCTCTCCGTTCACCTAGTCTGTTGATGAAATCTATCTCATTTTCGTCTATTTATATTTCCATATTCTTGCTTACTATTTCCAGTACTCTCCCTCCTAAGGTATTCATATCTTCCTCTTTGTCTTCTGGGGTTCCCAGGTTTATTTTTCTTAGTTCGTTTTCTAGCTTCCCAATCCTCGTTGCCTGATAATGTATGGTCTCCTTTAATTCCTTTATTTTTCTTGTTTGTTCGTTCATGATTTTATTGATTTCTTGAAATTTTCCTTCAAACTGCATTAATTTGTTCATAATATCAGTTAGTTATTTCTTTTGCTTCTGCCATGTTTATTCTTCCCTTTGTGTATCCCTATTTCCTTAAAAATTTTGTAATTCAAATTTACGTATTTTTACCTTGGATTATACTCGCGTGAAATTTATGTATTACGGGCCTGTGTTGTTGTATGTTATTAAATTACTATTTACGTTTCTTAATTGCTAAACTAATTTGAATTTGTTGTTTGTATCTTCATTTCGCCTTCCTATTCTCTTCTTTATCGTCTCCTTGCTTTATTTATTCCTGAATACACTTTATTTTAATAGAATTTCAGAGAGTTTTCATTAACTTTTGCGCTACTACTTTCCAGGACCGGAATTCTCTTGTTCAAAATATTTTATTTTATTACATACATATCACATTGGGAGTTTAAAGCCACACCGGGCATTTTTTAAAAAAGAAACACAAAAAAACGTAATCAATAAGAAAGGTATTTCTGCAACACTCTTAGTTAACGACTAATGTTAATTATATTTGCGTAATTGTAGTGTGGTTTATTGGTGCACATCCCATTATAATTACTTTATTTACATAATTCTATATTAAGTATAAAGTTTGATTCAAATAAAGTTGGGTATGACTCATCGATGTAAAACTTTATAATAAAATTACACATTTTTATCTCTCTCTAATTACGCAAATATCATAATTAATATTAGTCGTTAACTGAGAGTGTTGCAGAAGTATCTTTCTTATTGATTACGTTTTTTTGTCGTTCTTTTTTAAAAAATGCCCTGTGTGATTTTAAACTCCAATTTGATATGTTTGTAATAAAATAAAATAGTTTGAACAAGAGAATTCCGGTCCTCGAAATTAGTAGTGTAAAAGTTAAAATAAAGTGTATTCAGGTATAAATAAAGCAAGGAGGCAATAAAGAAGAGAATAGGAAGGCGAAAGGAGGATACACCAACAAATTCAAGTTAGTTTAGCAATTAAGAAACGTAAATAGTAATTTAATAACATACAACAGCACTGGCCCGTAATAAATAAATTTCACGCGAATATAATCAAGGTAAAAATACGTAAATTTGAATTACAAAATTTATACGGCAATAGGGATACACAAAGGGAAGAATAAACATGGCAGAAGCAAAAGAAATAACTAACTGATATTATGAACAAATTAATGCAGGTTGAAGGAAAAATCCAAGAAACCAACAAAAACATGTACGGCCAGACAAAGAAAATAAAGGAGACCATAAATTATAAGGAAACGAGGATTCGAAAGCTAGAAAACGAACTAAGATAAATAAACCTGATAAGGTTCGGAATCCCAGAAGACAAGGAGGAAGATATGAATACCCTAGGAGGGGAGAGTACTGGAAATAGTAAGCAAGAATATGGAAATACATATAGGAGAAAATGAGATAGATTTCATCAGCAGACTAGGTGAACGCAGAGGAAACGAAAGTAGGCCCATAAAGGCAGAGGTCACAACAATTGTGAGAAAATGGGGGATTATGAGGAAAACAAAAAAAACTCATAGGAACAAAAATAGAAGAGAATGTAGATCTTAATAAAAAGATAAGATAGACGAGGAAGCAACTACTCTCATATATGCTAGATGCCAGAAAAAAGAGTTTAAGAGCAGCAATCAGGAAGAGCAAGCTAATAATAAACGGAGAATAATGGAAGATAGAAGATTTAACAGGGAATGACAAAGAAACACGGAAAGTGGTAATAAACAAGGAAGTAGAGGAACAAAAGAAAAGAGATAGATCTACAGATGAATAAAGAAGCCCATACCAAGGAGAGGTACCAAAAAGGAAAACTTGGGCACAAACAATGTTACTACTCTTACACACAGAAAAGCTAGGAACAAAAGAGGATGACTTAAACAAAACGATTAGGAACATCACAAAGACAAACAGAAACCAACAAATTAAAAAGACTAGCAGGAGCTGAGATCCGGACTGGTTATAGGAAGACGAAGAGCAATAATACCTGACAAACAGAAAGGAACGAAGATCAGGAAAACCAGGAAGGAAAAAACGTGAAAATAGCAACGTGGAATATAACATTCATAACCAACTAAGAACAAGAAATAATACAAGAAATGAAGACATACGACATACAAATATTAGGGCTTATCAAAGTTAAGAAAACAGGAAAAGGGAAAAAAACAATAAATAATTACTATAATCTACACTACTCAGGAATGGATCCAGGAGGGAGACCAAATGTACGAGTGGGCATAACAGTAACAGAGGAGATTAAAAAACGAATATCGAGGTATGACCTAGTATCATCGAGGATCATAACCATAAAAGCCAATCTAGAAGAATAAATAATCATAATCTAGATATAAAGCCCAATATAAGAAACTAAAGAAAATACAATGGCAGAATTCTATTCAAAGGTACAGAACACATTAGATAAAATAAGGGTATAACATAACAAAATAATTGTAATGAGAGACTGGAACGCTAGAATAGGAAAGGACATACATAAAGGACTGGGATGCAGAGGACCATATGTAAAAAGAGAATTAAATAAGAGTGGAAATAAAATAATACAATTTTGTACAGAAAATGAACTGAAAATAGGTGACACATTTTGGAAACAAAAACAAGAAGACTTTTGTCGGACAAGACCGGCAAGAAAGTAGCATCGTAGAATATAGAGTATACACAGTGGAAATGGAAGAAGGCACAAAAGTAATAAAAATGGGAGCAGACGCACAACACATACTGGTAATAGGGAAATTGAGAAATGCCAAACCAACCACAGAAAAGATAAAACAATTTAATAAAATAAATATAAATAAGCTGGCAAATGACGAAAACAAAAATAAATGTAGACAAATAATAGAGACAAAAATAATAACTTTGAATTGGAAAATAGATATATGTGGATACAATAGGACAAATTTTGGACAGATAAGGACAAGATGGTAGACAAAAGAAGTCAAGGATGCAGTACAAGCCCAAAAACAAGCATGGAAAAAGTATATAGACATGAAAGAAGTAAGAGACAAAGAAAAATATAGTAAAAAGAGAAGAGAGGTAAAAGAAGTAGTGAACAAGTTCAAAGCAAAAAACATGGATTCGAATTTTTTAATGTTCCGGGTTTTTTTTAATAATTAAAGATGTTGCTAACGTCAATGTACAATTTATAATATACGAGGTGTGGCAAAAAGTAATGAGACTCATTTTTATTTACCGAAGTTTTAATTTTTCGAAACATCAACGTTATCGCCTTCAAAGTAGTTCCCTTAGGCAGTTAGACACCGATGGAGAAGTTGTTCCCACTGTTGGTAGCAACGCTGAAAGTCTTCAACCGGTATGGTCTGCAGCATTTCCCGTTACACTCGTTTGGATGTTTTCTAAAGTCCCGAAAGGACATTTTTCAATTTAAGAAAAAGGAAAAAGTCACAAGGACTGTCAGGTGACTAGGGAGACCGGGAAACCACATGAATGCCTTTTGAGGTTAAAAATTGTGTTATGGAGAGGGCAGTGTGACGTGGGCGTTGTCATGACCTTTCGCATGTGAAAATGTTCAGTCAAAATTTAATGGACAGTAAATCTGTTCAAAATTAATTGTTCACTCATCATTCTTAATGTTAAACGATGGTTTGATCTCACAAGAGTGTCCACACGTTCGATGTTTTCGTCGGTTTTCGAAGTTGAAGGCCTCCCTGAACGGTGCGGTGCTCATCTTCAATGTGTTCTCTGCCTTCCAAAAATGATTTGTGCCAGCGAAAACTTGATCTCGGATAAAGAATGTTCCCCATAGCCCTGTTTTAACTTTCCGATTCTCCAAGCTTAACACAAAATTTAATGGCACAACGTTGCTCCAAATTTCGTTGTTCCATTTGGCGTTACGCACAACCGAAACCGAAACTTCACTAATAGCAGTCACAAAAATCGCGTAGTGAACGGAAGGAGTTGAAACTCGCACTGAGCTATGGGAGGGTACTTATACACGTGCTCTATCAAGTACAACAGCGCAGCGTTGCCAGATCGCTTGCAGTGTTGACAGTCTCATTACTTTTCTGCCACACCTCGTATAATTTATATTCATAATATTCATTCGAATGTGTACATATCGTGTTTCATTTCATTATAACAAATAATCTGTTTAGAACCGCTCGTTCTTTTTTACTTTAAATCTTGTAGCAAAAAGCAAAACTAATTATTCCCTTGTCTGAAAATAGTAGTTAATGGTCTTGCTTACTTGGTTATTGTTTGGGGGGCCTATACATCCCCAAAAGTTTAGGTAGGCATGATATAGAATAGGACGAACACTATGTAAGTATGTAACTACTGAAATGAAGCGATAATCGCTGACCAACAAAGCTACACAGAATATTCTATTATCACCGTGTGTAGATTAGTAGTAGAAAACATCTAGTGTGGAACAAAGCACGACCTTCCACCCTACCAAGTGGAAATGAAATAGTTTTTTGTAATATTTCTTTAAATTATGCATTCCCTTTTTTAATACGTCCATAACGAAAATAGGCAACATTGTAAAAATAAAAACAATAATCTACGCCAGATGGACGTTTAAATCTTTAAAATCCCAAAGCCGCCCGCTTCTATAAAACACCGATAACACCATTTAAGTATTTTCAGACCTCTTTAATTAATTTTTAAACTTGGTTTACATTATATTAGGAAACTATAAAATTAATCGTTATACAGATATTAAAAAAAAACTTAAGCTAATACTTAAATTATATATATATATATATATATATATATATATATATATATATATATATATATATATATATATATATATATATATATATATATATATATATATATATATTAGAATTTTTGCCACTAATTTACGCATCGTATCAAAAATTGCATTGAAAGTAATTAATTGATATGTTTAAAGGTCTGTATGTATTTTTATATCTTGGAAATATACAGCTGTGAGAAATGATTGATAATAACCGAAAGCTGCTACTAATGCACCCCCCTCTCTCCGCGCTTAATGTCTCCCAAAACCTACTCAGCTCCAGGAGAAAAGAAGACAGCCTGAAATACCAAATTTGGGGTACGTCAGTGTTGTTCGTGGTTACTAACATACATTCACTTACACACACGCGCGCGCACGACACATGCGCACGTATTTACGCCCGTACACACGCACTCATGCACGCACGCACGCACGCACGCAGCACACACACACACACAACACACACACTATATATATATATATATATATATATATATATATATATATATATATATATATATATATATATATTATATTTATAAGAATTTTTTTTAAACTTGTAATTAAACGTAAAATTAATTCAACGTTTGGGAACGTCCTTTGTTCCTTTGTCAAGAATTTATTTGACAATTAAATAAATTCTTGACAAAGGAACAAAGCACGTTCCCGAAACGTTGAATTAATTTTACGTTTAATTACACAAGTTTTAAAGAAAATTGTCTTATTTAAACATGAATACTTGTGGAAATCTAAATAGAAAATATATATATATATATATATATATATATATATATATATATATATATAATATATATATATATATATATATATATATATATATATATATATATATATATATATATATATATATATATATATATATGTGTCTCTTGAATTTCTGGACATAGGGAATTCCCATGTTAAAATAAACTATTGTAAATATTGGCTCCCTAATTATTTTACAGTAAAATGTCAAATGTAAAACTACTTAAGGAAAAAGGCTGCTTCTTATGTTACAATTGCATTTACATTTGGTTCATCCGTTTTCGAGAAATTTAGGAAAAACTTAAGGGCTTTTTCGTAACTGGTCAAGGTTGCTTTGCTTTAGACAGACACTTATTAATTAATTATTAGTTGTCATTGTAAATCATTCATTGTTCAAAACAATTCATTCATCATTAACACTTTATTTGGGACAGATTATTACTTTTTAAAGAAAAATTTGTTTATAAAAATGAATTATTACACCATTGAAGAAAAGTAAAATTTATTGTTTAGCTGCAAACGGAGATTTATTTGAACACTTGATCAAATAGTAGAAATGATGATTTTTGTTATTTATTTTCCAATTTTCATAATTAATTTGTTTATTTAGAGTATCATCTTCTTGTTTATAACAGACTTATTTTATTTGTGCTCCTTATTGTATTTATCCTGGCACTTACATGGCTTATTAACGTTACCGGTTACGAAAAGCCCGTAGGTTTTTCCTAATTTTCTCGAAAACGGATGAACCAAATGTAAATGCAATTGTTACATAAGAAGTAGCCTTTTTTCCTTAAGAAGTTTTACATTTGACAATTTACTGTAAAATAATTAGGGGCCAATATTTACAATAGTTTATTTTAACACAGTGTTTTTTTTCATTTTTACATTCTTTACGATTGTAAAGAGACAATTGAACCGAAATTAATTTTGTGTCAGAATCTGAAGTTTATTTTGCATCCAGTGGCTAAAAAGATTTACGCCTTCAAGCCGAAAAAATAACATTGTTTCTCCATGCAATTTTCTTTATTTTTTATTACCGCTAAACAAAGTTGTTTTTATACAAAAACTACAAATCCTTGGCATTTGTCAAGCTAACTGTCAAAATAATTTGTTTAAGGGTTGTCGTGTTCCTGATTTCCTACGTGTTAAGTTGCCGTTGTTTAAACTTGCTTTCAAAAATGGTTCGCTATACTTCTGCAGAATACAGCGACATGATTATGTGTTACGACGAAGCTCGACCAAAATTCTTCCAAAGCTCAACGTATCAAGAGACATATCTATTAATACAGGTTTCCAGTATTATGACATTTACTGACGTACATAGCCGTTTGGGAGAAGATTGCTGCTTTAAAAAGGTAAAAGTTGATGCCAGGGCGCACTGTTGCAAACGAAGAAGTGGTATTGCAAGTAGTAGAAAATAATCCAAAAATAAGCACCAAAAGTATAAGTACATCTGTACCGAATGTTAATCGTGAGTTAATTAGGCAAATCCTCAAAGAACAACTTCTTCACTCATTTCATTTTCAAGAAATTCATCCCATTGGAACAGGATATCCTTACCGAGTGTACAATACTGCGAGTGGTTGCAAAATCAAGAGCAAAGCTTAGTGTCATTAATTTTGTTTACTGATTAAACTGGATTTAGTCGCACTGGTGATTGAATGCATTATTGGGGCGATGAAACCCTAATCGTACCGTAATAAGGAAACACCAGTATGGGTTTGTAACGTACAAAAATAAATCTCTCTTAGATTCGCTTTAATTGGATTTACAATTTCTTTCATTTTACCTGTATATTTCGATTATTAATTCAAGATCATTTGACCTACAATGTCTTTAAATTTGCAGTATATCATAATCACGAATTGGATATAATGTGAACTGAATTTTTGTATTGAAAGTTATAAGTAATGTCATCTATAGGACGTTGACAACACTTCTACCGGTTTTACAATTATTTACTTGATGTGAATGTGTTAGTTTTACGAATTCTCGTTAGATGACAGGATTTTAGGACCCTTCAAAACAGATACGTATATTTTTATTAAATCAATCGGTAACAAAGGAATCAATAATAACAATTGGCATTGTCAAAAAAGGTGTTTTTCGGGTCCATTTTGAAGCTTAGCTTATGTCGATTCACCTTCTGACTTCTCTAAATCTGCTACTTTTTCTCCATCACTATCGGGAATACCAAGTACTACTGCTGTCTCTCAACCCACTCAACCTTCAAACATACCTTCAACCACTGTTACTCTGCGCTGCTGGAATTGCTCTGGGAGTAGACATACTTCACCATGTCCACATCCACAAAATAAACATTGTTATGGCTGTGGTAAGCCTGGTCTTACAAAAACTACTTGGCCAGGGTGCGTCTCTAAGCAGGGAAACTAATTACTGAATCTTCTAACTGGGGAGAGGATTCTATATTATCTTTAATCTCGGAAACTACTTTCTACGGTGTACATGATTCTCGTCTTGACTATATCTTTGCTGGTGTCCGTAATGATGAACTATCATATTTTAATGTCAGAACTATGGTTATACTTTTCAGGGTCTTTTGAATTCAGGTTGACAAATATTACAACGTTTAGGTCTATCGTTTACTCGTGGGTTCGTTTTCAGCATGTAATTTTGCAAATAGTAATACTTGAAATATACTAGGTCAACTTACTTTACCAATAACGGTATAGTCTAAAACAATTATGCTAGATGTATCACTGTTGCTTGAGGTACCTCATAAATTAATTTTAGGTACGGATCTCCGAAAAGCGATTAACTGCGTCCATGATCTTCTAAACTGGCCAGTGGACATTTGGTAACGACGCTTGCCTATACTCTATTTCTTTTGAACACCTAACCTCTTTCTCTGATCTTCCTTTGTATCAACAGTCTTCTCTACAAACCTTCACCGATCAAACTTTCAAAATTCTTCTTCTTTGGGGTGTACTACTCTAGTCCAGCATGAAATCCGAACTAATTCTGAACCAATCAAAGAGCGATATTATCCGCTTTCTCCTGCTTTACAACAGATAGCTAATGCTTTCGTGTCGACCTTCGTAAAGTTAACGCTGTAACGGAAAAAGGTGCTTATCCATTACCATACATTTCTTCCATTCTAGATCGTTTACGCGATGCGCGTTATCACTCTAGTTTAGACATTCACTATGCTTACTGGCAGATTCCTATGTCTGAGAAATCGAAACCTATTACTGCTTTCACCGTCCCCGGACGTGAAGTTTTTCAATTTACTAGGATACCTTTTGGTCTATACTATTCACCGGCTACTTTTCAAAGACTAATTGATCGAGTTTTGGGGGGAAACTTAGAACCTTACTGTTTCGCTTATCTTAACGACCAACTTTGAAAAAATACTTAGTAGTTTTAGAAAAAATATTTCAACGTCTGTCTTCTGCACGTCTCACTTTGAGACGAGTTAAATGTTATTTCTGCCGTTCTGAATTAAAATACTTAGAGTATGTAGTCAATAAAGACGGACCCCTAGTAGATGCAGCTAAAGTATCTGAAGTCTGTTCTATACCTGTTCCGATAAATGTTTCGGACGTACGGCGCTTAGTCGGTACGGCGGGATAGTATCGTCGCTTTATTCCCAACTTTTCTTCTGTTATCAAACCTTTAACTTCGCTTACTAAAAAGAATACTCCGTTTATCTGGTCTGCCGAATGTGAAACGGCATTCACTTCCTTAAAGCAATGTTTACTGTCAGCTCCTATCATTTCCTGTCCTGATTTCTCACAACCATTTGTCATCCAAACGGTTGCGTCTGACTTTGGTATCGGGTTGTTATGTCAACAATTCCCTACTGGTGAAGAAGTGAACAGTTATATTAGCCGATCATTGCTTAAGGCTGAAGGCCACTATTATACCACTGCTGAAGAGTGGCTGGCTGTAATATGGGACATAGAAAAATTTCGTCCCTATATTGAGGGTTCTCATTTTACTGTTATTACTGACCACCATTCGCTGATCTGGCTAAATAAATTACAAAATCCTACTGGACGTCTCTGTCGATGGGCGATTCTACAACATGATTTCTCATCATTCATCGGAAAGGAAAAGAACACGTTGTTCCTGATACTCTTTCTAGATCCGTTCCTAAAACAGATTGTATTAGACTTCTCTAGTTACTTTACCCGACCATGACAAATTGTATCTAAAAACGATTTTTCGTGTTTCTAAATTTCCTAGGAAATTTCCTTCTTGGTTTGTAAAGGACGGTTTACTTTATAAACGCTCCCAATTTTCCTCTTCTGGCTCTTAACTGATTGAAAAATAGTCGTTCCTAAGGAACAGCGCAAACGAATTCTATCTGATAATCCTGATCCTCCCAGATCTGGTCACTTTGTAGTTACTAGAAGTATCGCTAGGATTGCTGCGCATTATTACTGGCCCACACTTCGTGCAGACGTTGTTTGCATTATTCGACAGTGTGCTGTCTGTTTTGCACATAAAGTCGAACAGTCCGCTCCACCTGCTTTTTTAGCACCAAAAGCCAAACCTACTGAACCTTGTCAAATCTTATGTCTTGATATCGTCGGTCCTCTTCCTAGATCCTCCAAAGGAAGCTTTCGTTATAGTTGTGGCTGATTGCTTTACCAAATTCACTTGTTTATTTCCCTTACGTCATGCTGCTGCTTCTGCTGTTTGTCAAGTAGTGGGAGACAATATCCTTCTGATGTTCGGTACTCCACAATACATCATCAGTGATAACGGTATACAGTTTCGCAGTAAAGAATTTAATAAATTACTTTCTGATTATCGAACTACTATTCTCTTTAACGCCAAATACCATCCTAGAGCGAATCCTGCAGAAAGAATTAACAGAGTTTTAAAAATTCTTATATATTCCTATACTACTCAGAATCAACGTAAGTGAAATGCTAATTATATAGATTGGGTGTGCTATTTGTTCCGCTAAACAAGAGAACATATCTTGTTTGGTGATCTTTTAGGGCCACTACCTTCTTCGGATTCTCCACTATTAGATCCATATCGTATTGCACCTCTTGACAATAAACTTGTCCGTCAGTTTAACTCTATTCGTTGCAACATAAATAAAAGGCTGGCTAAAGCCTATCAAGCTCGGAATCTACGCTACAATCTGCGATGTGGACCTGTTAAATTTAAGCTAGGAGATAGTGCGTGGAAACGCAATTACGTCCTATCTGCTGCTGCTCGTCACTTTAATGTGAAACTTGCTCCGAAATTTACAGGTCCTTTCTTAATTAAAACAGTACACTTTTCTTCGACTTACGAATTGAAAGATCATTAGGGGAAATCCCTAGGGGTTAACCACGTCAAGGATCTGAAGCCGCATATACCGGATGACGATTCATCTTAATCCGACTCTTGTGTCCAATTAGCGACATCCTTCCTCCATCCTCCTCCCGATACTTCTCTTCGCCATCCTAGACACGCAAACGACACAAACTTCACGTTTAAACTGTTTTTTTTCCCTTGTCCTGGTTGTTGACGACAGCTATCGCTTCTTCTTACTCTCTCTCTCTTTCTCTCTCTCTCTTTCTCTCTCTCTCTTTCTCTCTCTCATTGATTTTGGGCGGTTGGTTGGGTATTGTTAGGGAAGGATATTTCAGAGGTTACATTCCCTTCTTTCTTTTCGTCCCTCGAATGTAATACTCTGCTCGTCCATCTGAGCCCTTTTTCTATTCTTCTCTCTTTTTCTGTATTCTTACCTTCATGGCTTGGGTTTTTTTGATCGATTAGGCGTGGACCGGGATTGGGTTTAATTGGATATTAGCGCTTTTTATCCTGAGTTTAACTCAAACTTCATTTTCCCCTTACCTTTCATTTACCGTTATTTGTATGGTTCCTTTACCGAGGTCTCCATCTTGCTAGAGGGAATCTGTAACGTGAAAAAATAAATCCCTCGTAAATTCACTTAATAGTATTTGCAATTCCTCTCATTTTACCTGTATATTTCGATTATTAATTGGAGATCATTTGACCTGCAATGTTTTGAAATTTACTGTGTATAATAATCACGAATTGGATATAATGTGAAATAAAAATTTTCTGAATTTTTGTATTAAAAGTTACAAGTAGTGTCATCTGTAGGACGTTGACAACACTTCTACCGGTTTTGCAATTATTTACTTGATGTTAATGTGTTAGTTTTACGAATTCTCGTTAGAGGGCGGGATTTTCATACCTTCTAAAACATAAACGTATATTTTTATCAATCGGTTTCAAAGGAATCAATAATAACAATTAGCATTGTCAAAGAAGGTACACGTTTTTCGGGCCCTTTTTGAAAATCGCCATCTTATGACGCTGTGAAGAATTTGGAGATTCTTCAAAAATCACTGGAATTGATTTAGTGTAGGATGTATTTTGTAACAATAAAATTATAGCAGTTTTAATGGCGCTTGTCTCATTATTCTTGTTCCATTTTCTTGTTTGCTCGCAAAAGATTGCGGATATAAAAGAATTTTTCATCGTAAGATGAGTAAGACGTTTCTTAAGGTTTTCCTTACTTGCTGTTAATTTCTACCTTTCTTTGTTAGTGACTGGATTAAACGTGCAACCATAGGAAGTACTGACCTTCCGATCGATTAGTTTGGATTTTTCTGCAGTTCGAACCGCTTCTGTTTCCGTTCACAAACTTGAAAAGGTGTAATTAACGCTAATGTTACTCTGTGTAATGCTTAAATACCTTTTAGCATTTAATTTTTGGCTGAGAATTTACACTTGGATTTTTCTGTTTGAATTTTCTATTTGACAATTACTATTGTTGATGGAATGAAATCGTACTGTTCGTAACAACTAACCAGACAAGGTCCTCGCATCCGATGTTGTGTGAATATCCTTGTGCAGATGTTTCACCTACGGTAACTGTACTACGATAGGTTAAAAGTTTGCACTCAACTAAAGGTTAGCATTTTTACTATTATTTCTTCGCATGTATTGGGTTATTACATTCTTGCTGGACGTGCTAGAAGTTATAAAACTACTTTGCAATGGTCAATTTCCTAGAAGGAAAAATCATTAATCACTTGGGATAACGATAGTAGAAATTTACTTACTCACGTTATCCAATTCAGTACAAACTATACGCTGCTCGGATGTACTGATGTCTATTGAATTTAGTCAAACATAGTGTTGCTCTGTAGTTTATAAATTTCTAATACTGTAGTTTATAAATTTCTAATACTGTTTGTAAATCGGTGATCACACTCACATTCACCTTTAAGATAACCTCCATTTTGTAGTGTACCGTTAAGTTACTGCGCAGCAGGAGCTGTTTCATGCCGATGAGAACTATTATTAGTTTATACAACGTAATCTCATGCTTTGCTTCCATTGGTTTGTACGAGTTTCTTTTTGACGTCATTTAACTGGCATGTACATTTAAATTCGCTTGCATTATATTTTAAGTTTTGGGGGTTCACTGTCTAATTTTCTTATTTTTTTCTCTTCTTTTTGTCGTTCTACAGTATCTGATATGAATTAATCTATTTACTAAATGAGAGAAAGGAAGCGAGCTGAACTGTCCTCCAGAAACCTTGTTGGTATTAAATTCATTGTTAATCAATTTTGGGTTATATGAATTTTGGGTTTTGTGTGAAGCCTACTGGCAAATTTTTGGTTATTAAAATGCTTTATAAGCGTAAATATGTTTTCTCTTTCAGATTCGACAAAAATGAAAGGTCTTTCATTTTAGAAAGTGAAATGTTAAAATTTTTTTTAATTAAGTGTCATTATGAATTCTCGGGTGGGTTTGTATTTAACTAACCCCATGACTTGCCAACGTGCCTATGTTTCTTTGTGGGTCACATTAGGTGTTCACCCTGTAATTAAAACTTTGTTATCCCGAATAAGTACAAAAAAACCACTTAAGCTATACCTATGATTAACTTTCCTGTTGCTGATTTATTAGTTATTAATTATATATTTCTTTGAAAAATGTGTTTGTGATTACCTTCGCCAATTTATTTAACATAAGATTACTAGGATGAGTGTTGTGTATTTTCTTTCTTTCTTGTCACCCCTGTTCAACCTTTACAGGGGCCTCTCTGTCGTAAAGCACAATTTCCCTTTTTTAAACCTTGTGGCGCTCAAGCTTAGCTTACTTTACTCGCTTCGTGTACTGCTGCAATCGATTAACAGGCGAACTCTATAGAATTTTTTTGGAAAATGAACTGCACTTTATTAGAGGATGTCCCATTAGATATTAGAAGAGTGTACTACATGCATGACTGTGCGCCAGCTCATATTCTCAAAGGGAATTTTTAAAAAAGATTTGGAAGCAGGTGGATTGATCATGGGGGGCGTATACCATGGCCAGCTAAATCCTTTCGATTTTTCATTTTGGGAGTTTATGAAAAATGAAGTGTATGCCGTAGAAATAAATAGCGAAGAGCAATTATAGAACAGAATTGTGGCGTCTGCTGACAGATGTCGTAATAATTCAAACATATTTCAAAGATGACGTCAGTCATTACCTCGATATATATATATATATATATATATATATATATATATATATATATATATATATATATATATATATATGAGATATTTATTGATTAATTTAGATAATATTTAGTTTTTATCTACATATTAATAATTACATTAACCTTGAAAACGGAACAAATTATTAATGTGATACCTAAAAATGTACAAAGTTTTGAAAGTCATATACAAAGTGGCTATATTTCCGATTTGGATTGAAGCAGTTAGGAAAGAAAGAAATAAATTAAAAGAATTCTGAGGTTGATATTAAGATTGTAAATCCTTTCGCACAGTACTGTACGAGTGAGCATCTTGCCTTATTTCTGCATTGACACGAATTATAATTGTATTAGGAGTATTGGCTAATTATAATTATATTACTATAGGATTGATATTTTACGATAATATAGTTTATAAATATCGAATCCCTCTACAAATGGCAGTAAAATTGACATCTAGCGGTAGAAGAACTGTCTGTTTAGTTTTTTAATTAAAAAACTTTTTTTTACAAATGTCGTTAATTACACATCAAATATATCTGGAATTGCTTAAGAACTTTTACTTTTACTTCTACTTTCCCCTTTCTGGACTGTTGCATTTCTGTACTAATGATTATGTGAACATTATGATTATGATAAAAAATCACCTGTACGATTTTCGCTGAAATTACATAGACACCTTTTATCTACAATCAAAAGAATTTGCTATAAATGTAAACTCCATTATCTACACACTACCTGTGACTCATACCTCTCGCTGAAGACATAGAAACAGGTTAGTCTACCATTACATACATTTCACCTGGTTATAACGTCAATCAATGTATGATAACTATATACACCAATCTACTGCCTCTGTGCACAATTAGAAATTGTGTAGCTATTATATTGATCATAGTGATTTCAATTGAACGATTATTTAAATATATATATATATATATATATATATATATATATATATATATGGGGAAATATGACTCTTGTAGCTCTGATTTTGTAACTGTCCGTTGGTTTCTCAATGTCAGTAGCAATTGAACTACCAGGAACACTTGTTTTCTTTATTATTAACACGGACAGTTTTACATAAAGACCGTTTTCTTTAACGTAAAATCACTAGCACTAACATTTTATGTAGGGTATGCACCATTGAGCTCTACAGTCTACCCTTCTTTCAGTTCTACTTATAAATATTGCGTTGAGTAACCAATAAAGTTTACAAATAACTAATTACTTATTATTGCTCTTTGCAGAATTAAAATTTCGGTAATCTTTGATGTCTCGTTTTCTAAATTAATTACATTCATAGTGTCTCATTGAATAAAGCAATGATTTAAGTATCTCATAATCTGGTTTCTTTTTTTTGTTCATTAAATAAACGAATTTTTAAAATTATTATTCATTTTATTAAATACATAAATAAAACGTTTACCTTTATTGTATTTACTTTTGAATTTTATCATTTTCTCTTTCAGCGTCCCTTCTCTCTTTACTCCCTTTTGAATTTGTTGGGTTGTATTTTGTAAAATTCAAGCCGCCTACTATTACTATTAAAAGATTTACTCTTACCAACGTATATACCAGTGCAGTGCAAATAATAAATCTTACGATCATGCATCCAAAGTACTCTATTTACTTCGCCAGCTGCTGTGTTATACTTTCTAGATTATTCTGGGTTAAAGACTCCTAATCACAACCGTTTTGCGATATTGTAAAGGAGCCATAGATAGACAAAATTTTGGGCACCCGTTATAACGCCATGAAGCTAAATACGCCCATTAGTAAATTAGCTTGTTGGATTAAGAAGTGGGATATGCAAATAGTTCAAATGAAATCAAATCGAAGGTTTGGAGGATTTATTATTTTCTATTTTAATTTTAGACAAAAACGGTAGTAAAATGCTACCACTACAAACACATGTGAGCAGATAATGACGCAATTGCATTGCTTCAGTAAATAATATATATTTAACATTAAGTGTTAAACTGAACATTATTACGTTAGACGGTTGGCGTGAGCAGTCTGTGCACTGAATAAAAAGTCACTTTTAAGGCTGAATATTCAAAAATATAATTAAATTTGGTGGCAAGACCTAATAAAAATGTAGGTGTCTTCCTTGTACACTTAGTGTAGATATGTGTAATTACGTTTATGTTCTAATTAAGAGTACCCTTAGTGTACGTAATATTAGTAATTTACTAATATTTGTGATTAGTAATGTTAGTAATTTAATGCACCTATAACACCTGAAACATGTATGGGTTAGGTTGTTTAAAATGCTTAAATATGTACTCATAATTTACGATATAGGGAAAATTTTCAAAACAAATTAATTGCGATTAATGTGATTGTTGCCGTACGTGGAAAAACAATGGGACTCGGGAAGGCCGTCAAACGTGTTAGTGCTTCGTCACGAGGAAAAGCTCTCCATTCGCAAACCTACGGGTGCTTCCATTTCAAGAGTTAATGCTTTTAACAGGGAAGACGTTACCAAATTTTTGACCTTCTTGAGAATAAATATGAAAAGCATAAATTTGCGGTCGATCGAGTTTTTGATATAGACCAAACTGTCCTGTCGATTATTCAAACAAAAGTTTCTGAAGTAATTGGCATGAAAGGTAAAAGCAAATTGGAGCGCTGACTGCAGCTGAAAGAGGGTCACCATTGACAGTAATAGTTGCATGAGTGATGGTGGCAGATTCATACCGTCGATACTTATATTCCCCGCAAAAATATGTCCGATAATCTTATGAGTACTGCACCACCCGCGGAGTGTTGATGTTGCTGAATTGGCACTATTCACATACACGAATCATCGAAATTATGGTACTAGCATACAACAAACAAACTTCATACCCTTGGACAAAACGTTTATGGGGCCACTTGAAACCCATTAAAGTGAAGCTATTCGCCTTCGGATGTGTCATGGTCAGCAGCACCTAGGACCGAATGATATTGTAGAACTCTTTAACCAAGCGTATATTTAGTGTCAAACTGGATCAATAGCGATCGATCAATGGTTTTATTAGACCTGGGAATTTTCACTGAGCTGCAAGGAGAGCCATTGACTTTTCAACAAAAAGATGATTTTGCTCTTTGATATTACCCGGTTCCCCAACCAAAAGAAAGATGTTCAATAGGGATCGAAAAGCTTCTTCCGCCGTTGTTATCACCAGTTGACCTTACAAAAATAAACTAGAAGAATTTGCGAAGATAAGAAATGTTACACAATTGAATTGAACTCTCATCTTAACCAACAGCAGATTCCTACACCTGTCCATTTCTCGTGGGCAGGTTAGGTCGATGAAAAGATCTCTACAAAACCGGATAAAAAGAGCAGATCAAAAAGAATGAAGAATCAAAATCAGCTGAAGCAGGGAATGAGAGCGTCGTTTCTGACTCATGTAGTGGTCCAGAAATCTGTTCTGGGGAAAGACCAACTCAATAGATGATGCAATCTGTATTTTGTACGAATGAAAACTTTCCTAAGACACAAGAGCTGAACTATGGGTGCAGTGCACGTGATTACGCAGACTGCGATAAAGTGTAAACTGTGATGTGTGTCGCTAAATGCATGTATCATTAGAACCTTACCTTTCCTTTTCTTTAACCCAGTATGAATATATTCTTTTTGATAACAATATGGAACAACTTTTGGGAGGTCCATATTATCACCCCATTTTCCGCCGAGTGAAAATTGCACTTTCGTGTTTATCTGTGAACCTATCTTCAGGATATTAATTTTCCCATTAAGTGTAATAAACAGAAAATTGGTTGATGTCGATACTGCAAAAATAGAAAGGATCACGCCATTTTCTTATGGAAAGTGGCCTTCGATTAAAATGTCTAATTTTTTATATGTACTAGCTCTTGTCGTACTCATCAATATTGTTCATAGGCACAACGTCATCCTGTGGTTAGTTTTAGAAAGACAGGGTGCTAAAGTTTCAAAATACCTACTTTGCCATGTTCATTATTTTGGTTTGAAAGTACTGATGTTTATTTTATCTTCTAAATGCGCTTTTACATCTTTATAGGATATGTAGTTATACACAAAGGGTACCATTTATTCTTATCTACAGGAGATACACATTTCGCCATTATAGCTTGTTTTAAACTATATTGTCTCATTATAGCCACACAATTGCTACTGTGAAAGACTCTTCATTGGATATGATATTGTGTTGGTTATAAATATTTATTATACAAGGTGATTCATAAATTTTGTCCCAATCATCAATTCTTTTTTAAATCAAATAACGGATCCCTCTGTATGTGGGAATTGAGTTTTACTTCATTTTATCCTTTAGTTAGACAGATTAGGTACTACTTAAGATTATACAGGGCGATTAAATAATTTTGAAAAATATTAAATATAACAATAAGTTGAAAATGCTTTCTTTTCTTCATCACCATGTGTCTAAAAATTGGCTCGGTTAAGGTATATTGATTTTAAAATCTTCGAATTCAGCACATTATCGTGTTTCGTTTCGTTCGTATGAGTAGGTTTGCAGATAGAGTCTGGCAAGTTTCACCAATACATTTCAAATGAAATTGTCAGCGTTTTTAAATCCTACGGATTGTGGCCTTTGATAAAAATGTATAATTTTCTGATATGTATTAGTTCTTGACGTACTCATCAATATTGTTTATGAGTACAAAATCATCCTATGACTAGTTTTAAAAATATAGGGCCATTACGGTTTTTTTAATTATTTTGTTTCATTACAGCCACATAATTGCTTCTGTGAAAGACTCTTCATTGGATATGATATTGTGTTGGTTAAGTAAATAGTTATAAATATATATTATACAAGGTGATTCATATGTTTTGTCCTAATCATCAATTCTTTTTAAAATCAAATAACGGAATCCTTTGTATGTGGGAATTGATTTTGACTTCATTTTATCCTTTAGTTAGACAGATTAGGTACTACTTAAGATTATACAGGGCGATTCAATAATTTTGAAAATTATTAAACATAATAAGTCGAAAAACCTTTCGTTTTTGGTCACCTCGTACCTAAAGGTTGACTCTGCCAAGGTATATTGATTTTAAAATCTTTGAATTCAGCATATTATAGTGATGTTGTTCCTAAAGTTTCGTTTCAATTCTATGAGTAGATTTGCAGATAGAGTCTGGCAAGTTTCACCAATACATCTCAAATGAAATTGTCGGCGTTTTTAAATCCCACGGAAAGTGCCTTTGATAAAAATGTATAATACCACGATTCGCATATTTATTTTCTTTTATTTGATATTATTACGTTAATTTTTTCTTCAAAACGCGATTTTTGAATCTTTACAGGATAAGTAGATATACACAAAGGATATCATTGATTGTTACTTACAGGGTGATACAGAGTTCAACGTTAAAGTTTTTTAACAAAATATTTTGTTTTATAACAGCCACATAATTGCTACTGTGGAAGACTTTTCATTGGGTGTTATATTGTGTTAGTTAATTTAATAGATAAAATATATATTATACAGGGTAAAAATATATATTATACAGGGTGATACGTAAGTTTTGCCCCAATCATAATTTCTTTTTCAAATAAAATAATGGAATTGATTTTGACTATGTTTTATCTTTTAGTTATACGTATTATGTACTACTTAAGAATATATAAGGTGATTCAACAATTTTACAAAATACTAAATATGACAATAAGTCGCAAACGTTTCTTTTTTTCATTACCCTGTATCTAAAAATTATCTCTTTCAAGGTAGGTATACAGGTTTTAAAATTTTCGAGTACAGATTATCATACTGATTTTGTTCCGAAAGCAAAATATCAATAGTTTTAGTTGTCGTCACTCAGAATTCTTAACAATGTGCTACATTCAATTTATATCTAGTTAGCCCCCTATATTATAACTCTAACCATCGACCAAATAATATTTATGCAATGCTCTAACTATATCGAAACAAGCAACTACTGGACGGTTTGACACAGTTCTAGTCTTAGTTTTTGGTGTAAATATAGTTTTATACTTTAACGTGCCATGATCAATATAATAGGTTCAGTAAAAATACTATACGTATTCCTTTTCCCTGTTAATAACCGTTTTACTGACTTTTGGTACATTATACGCGAGTTAAACAATGTGTCTGGTGTACATTTCTGGTTTTCACTTGGCACAGCATGTACACATGCTGACTTGTGTATCATAATTTAAAAGTACTATCTGGACGTTACAAATTGAATGCAGATTAAACAATAAACCATAGAAGATAACATATTGGTTCCTTTAAAAAAGCCAACAGATGCTTTTATCTTTTTTGGGTTTTTAATGATGTATTTTGAATTATACAATCTAAACGTTTCATAACATAAACATCAGCTTGCTATTAATATAACAATTTGAGAAACGTATAAAGTCAACTATAAAATTAAATTTTAGTAAAGAACAACTAGATCATTAATAATTAAATATTACTACTGACGAAGATAATTGCAAGTGTTATCGAAACGTTTAGATTGTATAACGTTAATATAAATACACCATTAAAAAACGCACAGAATATAAGTATTTTACTATAGTAATGGTGAAAGTTTACACTTTCATATGAAAACAAGAAAGGTTTTTCGGCTTATTGTCATATTTAGTATTTTGTAAAATTATTGAATCACCTTGTACATTCTTAAGTAGTACGTTTGGCTAAAAGATAAAATTTAGTCAAAATCAATTCCCGTATACAGAGGATTCCATTATTTGATTTTAAAAAGAGATGATGGTTGGGACAAAACTTATGCATTATCCTGTATAATATATATTTTTACCCTGTATAATATGCAGGGTTTTCCACGGTAGGCGTTCGTTAGAAGTTTATGTGGTTAGAAACAATTTAGAAATCTGAATTTTTGGACTTAAGGGTTATTTAAGATTCTCTTTCATTCTAACATATTTTCAAGGTCATGTTACTTCCGGTTATACGGGAAGTCGCCACTAACTTCCTTATTTTAAATGGAACACGCTGTATAATATGTTATTTTGGATTCTTGACACAATTTTAGGATAAGTCTTATAAGGGTTTCCTATACCTTTTTCAACTGTTTCTTAGATACCTATCTTGATTTTTTCAAAATTTTGAATGATGTAACCCTATTTTCAACACTACTTGTCTTACTTATTTTTTACTGATGGAAAATGCTTCTGGAGTAGACAGAAGCATAAGAACTATACTTTTGAAATACTCATTGACAATTGATTTATTGCATACATGGTGTTCAAAATTTGATGAACTATTAAACAATTTTCGAAGTTGAAAAACTTTGTTAATTTACATGTGACACCCTGTATATTATTGGATGAATAGATGCAGTATTTAGTTATGCATCGTTTGGCCATAACATTACCTATACCTATTATCGACAATTTTCTTGTTAATTAATATTTTCAACTTTAATGTGATTTTTGACAGAAACTGAAACGTTTTTCAAAAATAAAGTGAACTTAATTCAAACTACACAAATTCTATTTTATTAAAACAATGAAATAAAACAAGAAGATAACAAAATTGAGAGCATAATAACAAATGAAAACATAAAACAATTATTTGAACATAACCAGAAGAAAAGTAATAAAAAGATAAAATGAATCATTACAAATGTTCCACATGACTGCCAATTTGATTTAAGCATTTTATAACTCTATCATATACTCTTTGGGAAATAGATCGCCGAATTTCGTGTGGACACATACTATTGAATGCATTGTGAACAAGATTTAGCAATTCCTCTCTAGTTTGAACTGGCCTGGAGTACACTAATTATTTTATACGACCCCAGAGGTAAAAGTCCAGGGCGTCAAATCGGGTGATCTTGGTAGCCAGTTTCAAGGTCCTTGTGGGCCAATCCACCGATCTTCAAACATCAATGTCAACTGTTGGTGTACAGCTATAGTGGAATGTGCGGAAGCACCATCCAGCTGATACCAACTGTTTTCCCTGTCACATGCAGGTAAGTATTTAGAAAATCCATAACAAATCCACGGAGAATTTCAAGATATCTCGCCCCATTCAAATTTTCATCGTACACTCTATTATCCATAACTGAACAAAAACTTTAAAACTAAATTGGAACTGGTGATTACGTTCTCTTGTTACATGAGGATTATCTTGTGCCCAGTAGTGATTATTTCGGCGATTGAAAACTCCTTCTCTACTGAATTTTGATTCATCGGTCCAAATAATGTTGTGAAGAAATCTCGGTTATTCGGTCATTTGTACAAGAATAAATTCACAAAAGTTAACTTGTCGTTCCTGATCACCAAGATGTAATCCTTGCACAGTTATTACCGAAAAGGATGCATTTTATACTTCTTTAATATTCTGTGGATTGATGTTTGTGAAATATCCATATCCAGTGCAGCTGCTGTAATTGAAGTTCGTAGATAAGCGTGAAAATAAGCTAACACGTTCACCTGGTTAACTTCATTATCTATTACTGGCTTTAAATGCGTTCGAGTTGCCCTTATACTTCCAGTTGCAATAAATCGAGCTTCAATTCTTGCAAATTTTCCAGGTGTCATTAATGGTAGGTGTGGATACCGTTCGTTAAACAACCTGCATGTTCGCCTAACAATTCCTCCACATTCACTATGCGTGTAAAACTAATTTAATAAATCATTGTTAGAATATTCTTGAATACATTCCATTATAAACAGTACTTAAAAAATACTTAAAACATTACAAAATTACTTAAATTGTACTGATTTGACATTAAATCAACAACATTGTTTTAATGCGTATCAAAATCAAGGCTCACTAGATTGCAGTTTTGGAATTTTATCGGCTTTTATAAAAAATACGGAGTTATACGAGTTATAAAATGCTTAAATCAAATTGGCGGTCATGTGGAGCATTTGTAATGATTCATTTTATCTTTTTATCACTTTTCTTCTAGTTATGTTCAAATAATTGTTTTGTTTTTCATTTGTTTTATGCTCTCAATTTTGTTATCTTCTTGTTTTATTTCATTGTTTTAATAAAATAGAATTTGTGTAGTTTGAATTAAGTTCATTTTATTTTTGAAAACATTTCAGTTTCTGTCAAAACCACATTAAAGTAAAAATATTAATTAACAAGAAAATTGTCGATAATAGATATAGGTAATGTTATAGCCAAACGATGCATAACTAAATGCTGCATCTATGCATCCAATAATATACAGGGTGTCACATTTGAATTAACAAAGTTTTCAACTTCGAAAATAGTTCAATAGTTCATCAAATTTTAACACCATGTATGCAATAAATCAATTGTCAATGAGTATTTCAAAAGTATAGTTCTTATTCTTCTGTCTACTCCAGAAGCGCTTTTCATCAGTCAAAATAAGTAAGGCAAGCAGTGTTGAAAATAGGGTTACATCTTTCAAAATTTTGAAAAATCAAGATATCTAAGAAACAGTTGAAAAAGGTATAGGAAACCCTTATAAGACATCCTAAAATTTTGTCAAGAATCCAAAAATAAAATAATATACAGGGTGTTACATTTAAAATAAGGAAGTTAGTGGCGACTTCCGGTATAACCGGAAGTAACATGACCTTGAAAACATTTTAGAATGAAAGAGAATCTTAAATAACCCTTAAGTCCAAAAATTCAGATTTCTAAATTGTTTCTAACCACATAAACTTCTAACGAACGCGTACCGTGGAAAACCCTGTATACTTTTAACTATTAACTTAAAAACACAGTAGCAATTATGTGGCTGTTGTAAAACAAAATATTTTTTAAACTATAACGTTGAACTGTGTATCACCCTGTAACTAAGAATCAATGAGAACCTTTGTGTATATTTACATATCCCGTAAAGATGCAAAATCGCGTTTTCAAGAAAAATTAACGTAATAATTTCAAATAAAAGATAATGAACATGTGAATCGTGGCATTTAAAACGTTAACGCCCTGTATTTTTAAAACTAGTTATAGGATGATTTTGTGCTCATGGATAATATTGATGAGTACATTAAGAACATATCAGAAAATTATACACTTTTGTATGCTGAATTCGAAGATTTTAAAATCAATATACCTTGACCGAGTCAATTTTTAGATACAGGGTGATGAAAAAAGGTTTTCGACTTATTGTTATGTTTAATAATTTGAAAATTATTGAAGCGCCCTGTATAATCTTAAGTAGTACCTAATCTATCTAACTAAAGGATTAAATGAAGTCAAAATCAATTCACATACAGAGGGTTCCGTTATTTGATTTTAAAAAGAATTGATGATTAGGACAAAACATGTGAATCACCTTGTATAATATATATTTATAACTATTTACTTAACCCACACAATATCATAGCCAATAAAGAGTCTTTCACAAGAGCAATTATGTGGCAAAAAACAAAATAATTAAAAAAACTGTAATGGCAAAATGTGTATCACCTTGTAAATACGATTGAATGGTACCCTTTGTGTACAAGTACATATCCTATAAAGGATTTAGAAGATAAAATAAACATCGGTACTTCAAACCAAAAATAATGAACATGTTAAGTACGTATTTTGAAACTTTAACACCCTATATTTCTAAAACTAGTCATAGGATGATTTTGTGCGTATCAACAATATTGATAAGTACGGCAAGAACATATCAAAAAATTAGACATTTTAACCGAAGGCCACTTTCCATTAGAAAATGGCGTGGTCCTTTGACGTAAGAAAAACCCAACGGGATTCCATATTACGACTGTCGTCTCTATTAATTAATAATAAGAAAGGCACTTAATATTTTTTCCGATGCAAATTTTTTTTCAAAAAGTAAGAATGTAGGAAAATTCTTCGGTGATTAATTAGTTAAAAACAAAAAATTAAATACAATGTGTTCTTTTCTGAAAATAACCGGTTTAAAAAATGCGAGCAAAATGTAAACCATTAAAACCACACCTACTTGCGAACCTCTTGATTACAAAAACTTCAGATTTTGATTCTAGTTCTTACATAAACAGCATATATTGTTATAGGTCTCTGTTATAGGTCTCTGTCTAATAATGGCAAGCAAGGACGTAAGTGCCGTAAAAGTACCATTTGATAAAATTGTTGGACATTGGCATTGGTGTAAATATAAATTTTAAAACTAATGAAACATAAAAAGTTTTTAAATTATAAACATGACAATAAAACACAACATTGTTTAAAATACTATCATAAATCATGAAAGCTTTTATATTCATAAAATTATGACGTTACACCGATACCATTGATTAATAACTTATTAATCAATTATTAAGTAAAGACAGAAGATGAGATGCTAACACCGCAAATTAACCAATGCAAGACAATTGTTAATATCTGAGAAAGTGCTAGAAATCCTTTTATAAAATATATTTAACATTTTAACAAAAACAAATCATTTAAAGTGTGATCTTATCATTTTACTAAAAGAAGTTTTTAACCGCAAAAATGAAATACAACAAAATTCGTCCAATTTTGAATAGCCTTTCGTGCACAAAATAATTAACCAAATCAAAAGATGCGCTTATTTTGCGTAATTTCTAAGAAGTAGTGATCCGTTTTCAAAATTAAGAAAAAAACGTCTACATTATTTTAGTAAATATAGGTCATGATTTTTGAGCTACTATTATATGCAAATGTTGGGGTTGAAAGTAAAAACTCGTGTATAATTTTGTAAGCAGCGAAAAGAACGAATTTGCATGCACGAAAGTCTGTGTATAAAAGTACATTCACTTCAAATTAAGTTGTATAAATATTTGTATTTGTAAGATTATTTCAAACAAAACTTAAAATTTTCGAATTTTACAAATACAACAAGTACTTATGTAAATTTTCAGGAAGAGATACTAGAATTTTACTTTACTTTATTATGCACCTATTAAGTTATTCAACATCGCCGTTTTATCGCACGCAAGGTTATTTATATAAACATGTGATGCGCTTTTAATTAAGTAACATATATAATTACTTGTTCTCTTTATATCGTTTTCAAATTCAACAACATTCACACTTAAAAATTTGGTTTAAAAAACAGTGTTTAGAGAATATTTCAATGGACGTACCTACTATTAAGCACCATAATAGTATATTACATTACACTGCATGAAAGTGGCATTGGTGGTTTGCTGAAAAAATACAAGGATGCGCTAGCATCCGAGTATTTTTTCAACGTCACCGAGTCAAACAAAAATACCTTCATGCTGAGTGATGTATTGTAGTTTTTCTGAAATCGTTTTGAAAATTATTAAAAATTGTTCAAATTATTTAAAAAAATAGAGTTGAATTAATCAGAGAGGTTTGAGAAATGTATATCAACAATTAAAAGCGTGCTGTCTTAACGAAAAGTAAATAAAACAAAAAATTAGTGAAAAAATTTTTGCGATTTGGTGTTTCTTTTCCTTTCGTTTCTGCGAATTTTCAATAAATAACGAAGTCTCTAAGTGACTTTGATAGTGAAAGGATGTTGAAATGAATATAACGGAAGCTGCAACGGCTGCTGTGGCTGAGTTACTTCCAAACAAATCAAGGCAGAGGTATGAGTAAGAATATGAAACGTTTAAAAAGTGGTGCAGCATAAAAAAAATTAAACAAGTTACTGAAGACGTTCTTATGGTATACATTGCGGAAGGCAGTCAGAGATACAGATCATCGACTCTTTGGAGTACTTACTCAATACTAAAAGCGATGCTTCTGGTAAAAGAAAACTAGACGATTTTCTTCGAAAAGCTCCTGATGCTGAATTTTTAATGATGAAAGTAAGCGATCATCATTAAGAGTGTTTTAATTGTTTAAGTGTTTAATTATATTCGTTTCAGGTTGTATTAATTATTGGTTTAGCGGGTGCATGTCACTGACGAGTTAACAAAATGACAGTTGATGACATAGAAGATAAGGGTATTGCTTTAATTGTAAAATTCGATTCAAAACTAATAAAGCAAGGCGCTTTATGATCGTTGATGGAAAGAGAAAGCAGCAAATCAACCTCAGCTTGTACAGAATATATACCGGGTGTAACACGATCACATTGTACACCCCACTTTTATCCTTTCGTTTTGAAGATAATTGATTGAAACTTGGGATATCCTATATACATAATAAGCGGCACTTTTGTCATAATAAGCAATTTTTTTCTCATTTCGATTTCGCCGGAAGTGTCACTAACTTTCGATTTTAAATGGAACACCCTGTATATTATTGCATTTTTAATTGTGCATGATTTTCTAAATCCATCGATGCCAAATAAGTGACATTTCAAACATCAATATTTTTATAATATAATTTTATTTTTCCATTTAAGTGTGCCATGACGGTTACCTTTGAATTTAACACAGGAATGTATTTCCAACAAGATGGCGCTCCTCCGCATAATTCAAGTATAGTAATTGATTACGTTCAACAGAGATTCGGAGAAAACGTAATTTCGACTAATGGTACTGTGAGGTGGCCGCCAAGGTCACCTGATTTAACACCCTTGATTTCTTTATTTGGGGTCATTTAAAAATATTGTCCACGCAATCGCCGTTACAACCCGTGAAGACCTGGAGGTACGTTTGAGACGCGCAATTAATAGCATAACGGCCCAGCAATTGGCGAACGTTCTTTGAGAAACGGCGATACGAGTTCAGAAGTGCATTGACGTTAATGGGTAGCATTTTGAACAACTGTTGTAATGTTTTGTGTTCATTTTTGTATTCCAAAGCCATCTTATGTATAACAAGATAATTATAAATAAATTGTATTTTCTTATTTTTTTGGCTGTAATTTTGTTTTTATTTATCGCACATTTTAACAATACATATGAATAAGTTCCTTAGTAATAGTATTAATAAATGGTACCACGGTACCAATATGGATTCATTTGAAAAATGAGTTTTGCCCCAAAACCCATTTTGATGAACATTATTTGCTCATAAATTACGTAATTTAGTAATTTTGACGGATTTCGATTTTCTACCATTACACGGGTCATTTAAAATAAATCGGAACCGTAATGGCACATTTAAATGGAAAACTAAAATTATATTATAAGAAATATTGACGTTTGAAATTTCACTTAGCATCGTTGGATTCAGAAAATCATGCAGAATTTAAAAATGCAATAATACGCAGGGTGTTCCATATAAAAATCCAAAGTTATTGTCACTTCCGACGAAACTGGAAATGAAACAAATCCCTTATTATGTCAAAAAGTGCCGCTTACTATGTATATAGGATATCCCAAGTTTCAATCAATTATCTTCAAAACGAAGGGAAAAAAGTGGGGTATACCATGATCCTGTTACACCCGGTATAGCACTACGCCCTCCGCATACACCACATAGACGTGTATTTGTGAATTATAAAAACGGAAAGTACAGCTTTCAAGCAGTGGGGATTCATGCCATTGGGAAAATACCGACCAAAAAAGCGGCTTTTCTTGGTTTGCCTAGTTACACGGAGAATACGGATCACTGTTTGCGCCGTACGTCGGCAACTTTATTAGTGGACGCTGGTGGCGATATAATAGATCTGAAAAGACATGGTGGATGGAGTTCTTCCAGTGTAGTAGAAGGTTATATAGCCGAATCGTTAGAAAATAAACGTGTAATCGCTAGTAGGATTCAAGACAGAATCTCTATCCCTCATAATCTTAATATTAACGAGTCTAGGACCGAAAATTCCGAACAAAATATTGCTGTCGCTTCTCCATTAAAAAATTCTACTGTACCTGGGATAATTATCTCAAATGTTGAAAATTCAACAATTACCGTTAATATCAAGTAATATTTCTTGTACTTAAGTACTTCGTTGTTAAAAAATAGTTTTTGACAAAATTGTCTATTATTATTTTATTCTATAAAAATATTAACCTACCTAATTTGAAAAGTAAAAATGACTAAGCATGAAAGTTTTACTTTCATGCCTAGGCATTAAATGCAAACTTTCGTGGTTCAAATTACTCCGCCGATTTCAGAAAAAAATTATTTATGTTGAACGCATCAGAGTATCTTGTAAAAACTGCTACGGTGCTTACATTAGTATTAAAAAAATAGTATTTTACTTCTGTTTTTAAAAAAAGTAAACAGGTAAAAATGGAATTATAAGATAGTGTTTAAATTAAAAGTGTAGAGACACCGCCCAGCTGATTTACTTCCATACTTTGAAATTTCCGGGGGTTCAGGTCTTATGGTTTACGTTATGACGACATTCTGAAGTACGTTAAGATCCCAACGGACCCATATTATTACAGTTCAAATTACCCTTTCTTGTGGAAATCAGATTGTTGAAAATTCAGCAATTACAGTTAATATCAAGTAATGTTTCTTGTACTTAAGTACTTCGTTGTTAAAAATAGTTTTTGACAAAATTGTCTATTACTATTCTATTCTATAAAAATATTAACCTACCTAATTTGTACAGTAAAATGACTAAGCATGAAAGTTTTACTTTCAAGGCATTAAATTCAAACTTTCATGACTCAAATTATAAATATATATATATATATATATATATATATATATATATATATATTTATTTATTTATTTATTATTAGTGGCATCAATTTCTGTGTATTTATAACAACTTTATATCTTGTCTAGAAGACCGTTGCCCTTTAAAAATATCAGTATTTCTTTATCAGATATGTCGGAATTCTCTTTGTAATGAATTTTCTGGCGATCAACATACTTCGGGCATTCCTTAAAAATGTATTCAACATTCAAAACACTCAATACACTCGGATTGCAAATCACCACTCATTAAGTAGCCGTTGGTCAGCTTTGTGTGGCCCGATCTAGATTTACATAGCACCATTTCCTCTTTTCGTAGAAGGTTCTTACTGTATCTCAAGTGTCCAACGAGATGTTGAAATGTTCACAGGTAAGTATGATGCCTCTCCCATGCGGCTTGAAACGGTCGTCTGATATTTTCTTTGCAATATAATTTAACGTCGCTTTGATTGCAGATACTAGCAACCTCGCTGTAAGATCCTAGAGCTGCCTCTTTGGCTAAAGCGTCAACTTCCTCGTTGTCTGTGATGCCAACATTACTGGAGACCCACATGAAAATGACTTGCTTTTTTAGTTGTTTTAAAAGCCTGCTTGCTATAAGTATGTCTGATATAATTCTGTCCCGAGCGAATTCTGTTTCTATAACCGACAGAACTGACAGCGAGCCTTTGCATATCAAAAATTTGTTACTCTTCTCCGCAATGAATATTTTAAGAGCTGTTAATATAGCATACGCTTCACAGAAGAAGATAGAGTCTTCGTTAGAAAGTGTAAGTTTCTTTACGAAATCACCATGCTTAACAGCACATCGTGTCGCATTCTGGGTCTGGGACCCGTCGGTGGACATTAACTGATACCCGATTAATCTATTTTCTACGAAAAACCTCTTTATTTTTTCCGGTGAAGAGTCTTTACTTATTTGGAATAGATCTATATTGACGTATAGAGTATTAAGCAACGAAGATTCAAATTTGCGGTAACACGGTAAATCTATTTCCTTCTCAGGTATGTTTAATTCCTCCACTATAACTGATGACCTAAACGATGAGGATCTATAACGTGTTGGTTGCATACTATGTTTATCTTGAAATATGTTCTTCTGATTGATGGACAAAATTTTGTTTTTTGCATCTATGCGGATTCAGTCTATATAACGCCGTGATCTTTTTGCGACGAAGATAAAGTGGCTCCAATCCAGAATCAGCATAGAGACATAGCCGGACATGACTTCAACGCACCAGTAGCATACCTTATACCTTGATTATATATGAAGTCTAAAGGTGTTAAACGACTTCTTTACAGAATAATATGCTACACATCCGCAGTACAATCTGCTGATTACCAGACTCTTGAGTATGCGTAGAAGCGCTTCTCGAGTTGATCCCCATCGCGTCTCTTACATGAAACTGTGAGTTCGTCAATATTTATTTATTATTTTATTTTTATTATTTATCATTTTAAATATTCTTCCGGTAATCAGAGTTTTGCTTATTATGTTTTAATAATCTTCCGTACTGTTTTCGTTTTATGGATAAATATTTTTCTGGATAATCAGATCTCTCAAATACTGTCTTCTGATGAGACGTTCAGGAAGCTTCTCATTAAAGGTTCAACCTATTCGATGATAAGATCTTGGACATTAAAAAATTTGTAACTGTGTCAATTTTATTTTCTAAAATATGAACCATGTTCAATCAAGTACAAATAAGGAACCACTAATAATAATAAAACCCGAAATTACGTTGATAATTGTGAAAATAATCTGCCCAAAGATTACTGCAAATTGGAAATTTTATTGTTGAAATCGATATTTTTACAGTATGTCCACATTTCGGCGGGATTAAGTGCGTAACTCCCTCAATATTACAGAGAAATTATTGCTAATATTTTTAGTTTTAAAGGTACAGGTCGAAATTGTCCAATTTGGCGAGGTTGTTATAAAAAATATTTACACTCTGTAAACACATTCTTAAGAGACCTTTTTCAGAGTATCAACGTGGCATCGTCAGGTTTGCACTCCGACGTTTCGTCTCCTAGATAACATCATCAGGTCAAAAGAGTTAAATATGGACTTGGATTTGGCTTTTATTATTTTTGTTTGACTTTTAGCTATTATAAAAATATTAAACGAAATTCCAATGCTGCAATGATATTGGCTAGCGCTTTATAATACCCTAAACCTACTTAAAACTATTAAAAATATCTACTTATGGAATAATTACTTAATTTAAAAATTATTATTAATTTGTTGAATAATTATTGAATATAATTAAGACACGTCTGATTATCACTAATTATGTAATATGTACCAGTACTGTAACGCTTTTTATTTTTAAGCTCACGTTAAAGCAACAATAAAAATAAATTCCTGCAGTTTTTATGCCCAACACTTGCCAAAAATTAACTGTAATTTTATTGAATTTAATTCACAAAGAGAAAAAAAAATAACTACAAAGAATGTTCAAACTGATTTCCTTCATGATCTAAACAAAGCTGACATCTATGGGCTAGTTTTCGCAATGTATTTAAAATTATCAAGAGTCATTCTTGCACTTGTACCTCATCAGGCCATGAATATGGCGTATAAAACAAAAAAAAATAAATGTCAACAAAAAACAAAATACACCCACGTACCCAAGCTAAATTAAAAAACATCGAACGCGTTTCGATAGCCAGGCTATCACCATCAGAGGTCGACTAGGGCGAACTAAGGAAAATTTCTAACATATGTACCATCAGCGAGTCACGCTTCGTTCCTTACCTGCTGAAACTGAAAGTGAAAGTTATGTTTTGATCATCATTATTCATTAGAATTTCTTTGTTTTAAAGATCTATAACTTCATAAATCATGCGCTTATTACTAACATATTTGTTTAATGACACCTTATCCACTACATGATTTTTATCAAACATATGTGAGACTACAGCAGACTTGCCCCAACGTTTGTCTGCCGTAGCCCCACATATGTTTGATAAAAATCATGTAGTAGATAAGATATCATTAATCAAATATGTTAGTAAAAGGCACGAACTTGATCGTTATGAAGGTTTAGAGATCTTCAAAAACAAACAAATTCTAAAGAATAATGATGATCAAGGACCTTTAGGCTACTCAGAACTCAATGAACTTTTATAACTTTCACTTTCACTTTCACCAGATAAGCAATGAACCTGCTGATGGTATATATGTTAGAAATTTTCTCAGTTTGCCCTAGTCGACCGCTCATGATGATAGCGTAGCTATCGAAACGCGTTCGGTTTAATTTTGTGTGGTACGTGGGTGTATTTGGTTTGTTACAGATCCTGCCACAGTTCCAGTGTTCCAGATTCTTCAAGTTCAAATGTCAACAAATTCAATTCAAATTTTAATGTCACAAAGCATTTAGTTTCTTGTTTGTATTTTCCTTAAAATGCCAAATCGTTATGAAAATCTCGAAAAATATGATGTGATGAAATGTTACAATATTTGTGGAGAAATCCTACCGATGCAGCGGATCTTTATTTTAACAAGTACGAACCTCTTATTATACAAAAATACAATATTGTTCAGTTTTAAACTTATATTGTAGATATCCAAAACGAAGACAACCTCATAGAAACATGTTTAGCCAAATTAAGGGAAACGTAATTAATTATGGCACAATTATCGCCCCACAGCCTTTGAAATTTCAACTATAGTAACGAGAAATTGCCGAAATTAATGTGTTAAGCAGCGATGCCTCAAACTTCATGCAGACAAATTAAAAAGCAAGTTGGTGTAACAAACTCAAGGGCGCACATAATTTTAAAGAAAAACAAATTTATACCACATAAAAAGGTAATAATTCATAATTTGCACACGGTTGATGCTCGAAAGCGATTGACCCTTTGCCGATCGTAGAATAAATGGCTAATTGTCATATAAGCAGTGCAGGTATTTCTAACAGACATAATACTCGGCATTGGGCACAAGAAAATCCGCATTTTGCTCATATTAGGGAGAAACAAGGACGATTTGGATTTATCGTAGCTTGCTTTGTTTTGAATACCAACATAAGATATATTATTTATCATAACACGCTTATTGGAAATAGGATATTTTGTAGCAAGTTATACCTGACTTACAAGATGGTTTTTATAAAATTCAATAATTGACCTATTCTCCACCCGCTTTGTAATTTTACTTAACTACTACAGTATTACAGTAACTAATATTTACAAAAAAAAATGCTACAATAATATTAAATTTAGAATGTATAGTAGCCCTACTTAGTCAAACTAATTAAAATTAATGTAACATATGCAAAAAAAAATTTCAATTAATACACTTGAAAATATGTTTAGAACCATTTGAAGAGCTTATAAATGCGTTTAAAATAGTATTAATAAAATTCAATAATTGACCTATTCACCACCCGCTTTGTAATTTTACTTACTAATACAGTATTACAGTAACTAATATTTACAAATATATTAAAATGCAGCAACAATATGAAATTTAGAATGCATAGTAAGCCTGTTTAGTCAATTATATTAAAATTAATGTTACATATGAAAAAAAATTATTTCAATTAATACACTTTAAAATATGTTTAGAACGATTTGAAGAGCTTATAAATGCATTTAAAATAGTTTTTATAAAATTCAGTAATTGACCTATTCTCCACCCGCTTTGTAATTTTACTTAACTACTACAGTATTACAGTAACTAATATTTACAAAAAAAAATGCTATAATAATATTAAATTTAGAATGTATAGTAGCCCTACTTAGTCAAACTAATTAAAATTAATGTAACATATGCAAAAAAATGATTTCAATTAATACACTTTAAAATATGTTTAGAACCATTTGAAGAGCTTATAAATGCGTTTAAAATAGTTTCAATAAAATTCAATAATTGACCTATTCTCCACCCGCTTTGTAATTTTACTTACTAATACAGTATTACAGTAACTAATATTTACAAATATATTAAAATGCAGCAACAATATGAAATTTAGAATGCATAGTAAGCCTGTTTAGTCAATTATATTAAAATTAATTTGACATATGCAAAAAAATAGTTTCAACTAATACACTTTTGAATACGTTTAGAAGTATTTGTAGAGCTTATAAATGCGTTTAAAATGGTTTTAATAAAATGAAGAATTGTCCTATTCTCCACCCCCATTGTAATTTTACTTAACTTGTACAGTATTACAGTAACTAATATTTACAAAAATATTAAAATGCAGCAATAATATGAAATTTAGAATGTATAACAACCCCACTTAGTCAATTATATTAAAATTAATTTAACACATGCCTTTGGCTCAATTTAACGAGATCTACTAATAAACCCTTTTTTTTCCCCTGTTTTATTTTTTTTTAAGTATTATCGCTTAACGACATGCTCTCCTTTTGCTTTTATTTGGTTTTTTTTTACTTTTTCCTCGTACCGTACAAATGCCGAAGGACTCAGTGGGAGTTTGCAGTGAGGTTGTTCTTTCGTGAGTTACGTGAGTTGTGTGCTTGGTGGTTGTATCTGGTGGTATATACGTCAATCTCATTCCGCTCCATTTCTTCCTATTTTTGCAATCGGGTTGGGTTTCTTTGATTGCTTTGGATTTGGGTTAATACATAGGTATTCTGGTTTTACCTTATATATATATATATATATATATATATATATATATATATATATATATATATATATATTTGGGGTTGGACATGGAACGGGGTTGGGATTAACTGAATATTGGGGCTTTCTGTCCAGAATTTTAACTCAAACTTCTCTCTCTTTTACCTTCTTTTTTGTTTTCTTACCGTTTGTACCTACACTCTTCTACCGCGGTCTCCTTCTTGCTAGGGGGAGTTTGTATAGTGCTAATAATCTTTCTGCGCAAATATCTCACTATGTGAGAAATAACTAAATAACACATCGTACACCCTGTATTCGGATTAAAATAATGTCCTTATATTCTGTTGTATAAAGCAATGTGAATCAAACTAATTATAATTTTATTGAATTAAAGTACATATTTACTCCATCTATGGGCGAATGACCGAATCTTCAAAGGTTTAGATCTGCTCAATAACAGATTAGTTAGTATATGGAACTACCGTTAGAGGGCGAGGTTAGGACATTCAAACACGATAGCTTTTTTTGTCAATATCAATCGATAACAAAGAAATCAATTCTAACAATTTTTCGTTTTGAAAAACGTACTACATTTCTCATGCCCTTCTTTGCGGTCACCAATTTACGACGCAATCGAACCTCTTCTAAAATTGCTAAATCAAAGATTTTTCGGATATAATTTGGAAGAATTAACTGTAACAAGAATTACTTGGGCTTTTCTGAAAGTTACTGTTCAAAATTACGTGTTATTCGCAAGAATATTTGCGTATATAAAGGAGTTTTTTATCGTAAAAGGGGTAAGCTGTTCAGTAGGTCTTC
Organism: Vesta saturnalis; assembly: GCA_036346205.1. Lineage (NCBI taxonomy): Eukaryota > Metazoa > Arthropoda > Insecta > Coleoptera > Lampyridae > Vesta > Vesta saturnalis. Next base: position 152,832 of record JARFJB010002504.1, on the reverse strand, counting down.
TTTACTTGCTATTAATTCATACATTTCTTTGTTAGCGACTAAAAGCGTACAGCCATAAACAAATTACGGATCCTCCGATCTTAAAAAAGTTACTTAAGAATGTATTTACAGAGTGTTATGGCAACCGAGATATGACACCCTCACCAAATTAGACAATTTTCATTTCGACCCGTATCCCTAAATCTAAAAATGTCATCGATTTTGTATAAAAAATCGAGCAAGAGAAAGCAGAAACTGAAAGTCGCTGGCTCTAATATTAATCCCATCGAAATGTGGACATACTGTATTGTGAAAAATGTAAAATAGGTTGTTAAGAAGAAACAACAGGAGCAATACTGTGGCGATGTAATTTTTATTAGACGTGTCTAAAATTAAATAATACTTAAAAAATGTCTCTCGAGTTTACGAATTATTCACTATGTTTTGGTACTATATTTAAAGTACGTTTATTTGTGCGCAGACTATAACACATACTCACACACCCATACATCACACCTAATTTAAGTAAGAACTTTATGTTTTTCAATTTGATTAAGGTTAGTTTTGATTTATTTTCATGTGTATAAATAAAGCTGTCGAATAACATTGTGAAAGACTGAAATTCTTCATACACAGTAACCTAGTTAATTGTTTATGAATTAACCATTTTATTTAATTATTAGCTATCAGTCTTAATAAATAATCAGTGTTACCCGTTCTGCCGTCAATAACGAATTCTTAATCGGCTTTATATGCCAAATTCCCCAATCACCGATGCTGGCGTCTTAATAGTAACCATGGACTCCCACAATCTGATAGAATAAAAAACCAGGATCAGCGTATACAGAAGGAGAGTTTGTGTGTAGCCATTTTATGAGCTTGGGGGCTCTCTCACTGACCATCCCTGGCCACCTAGGAGTTGATCCCAAGACCTTTTTTACCCCGGCGTCTTTCTCTGATAACTGTTCTCTCGTCTCTGACCTACAGATGTTTGAGATACTACCACACATGTACGTAACTTAAATATCACCAACCCTCTATGTCTAGCATCGCCTCTTTGAAACCAAGCATCCCTAAGAGGAGCGAGTAAACTTGTATAGTCTGCTATAATAGCTATTTGCAAATGTACCCCCAGTTATACGCCACCGCAGTCATAAAAAAGTACAGACTGTTGGGTTCAAGACTAAACGCAGGGCTACATTACCATCTATAACCTCTGTAATAACACTACAGGTATAAAACCCAAATTTATCTAAATCGCCGCCACACAAGTAAATACTGCAAGTATTTTACTTTTTCTGTTGGTAATTATTTTCTATCATATAAATAGATATGACCCAGATTTTATTTTAAACCGTTCGCCTTGATGTAAAAACCATAAATATTTATTGTTTGTTTCACCTGAATAGATTAAATTCTAATCTGTTTTGACTGCCAATACAAAAGTAAATCTTAGAGATTCACTTAAATGAATTTTCCAGTCAGCATTCCTGAAGGTTGAAGATTTGTTGCATAAATTCTCATTTTTTTATGTTTTTACTAATTTGAATAACGCAAACTCAATAATTTACATGACCCTAAATAATTTTCCTAACGTAAATCCAAATTCAGTTAAGATGTAATATAATAAAAATCCCAATGTTCCGTTAGTGTAATTTAACAGAATCAAAGAAGGCGCGATATATAGTGCGGTTTAATAATTATTATTATAAGCGAACCTGAACTGGCTTCAATCTTTAAAGATACCCAGTTAAGCATAAAACCCTCTAAAACAAGATCATGTTGATATTTCCAACTAATATTCCATAACTACTAATTATAGATATAGTATATAGTTTCATATTTATTTTAATAAGTGTTTCCAAGTCTATAACCGTTCCGTAAATATAACCTTTAGTATGAACCCTGCATATAGTAAACGTAAGCTTCTATACATGAGATTATCGATTTTTAAATAAAATCTCTAACCTGGTCAAGTTCCATGTATTGAAAGAAATATTCTTTATAAAAGTATTTAAAAGAAAGAAAATAATATAAACCCTGCGTGTTTTACGGTATTGACAAAACTTTTATCTAAATACTGCTTTCTCCAGAACCATATTCTTAAGTTTTTGTCTCCCCGGTGGATGCACCAAAGGCTGTCCAAAATCTGCCCAGATTAAGACCTTCCTAGTACAGAATTTCATTTGCTATTTCATTGAAATCCATTCTGTAGTTTCAAAGTTATCAATCAATCACACATAAATTCTCTTATTTACACATTACGTGCAAATCACGATATTTTATTTAGTTTAAAAGTGAAGGCTTAGTTAATTAACTAAATGTAGTTTCGTTAATTATCTAGCAACATACAAAATTAAAAGTACTTACTTTTTTTTATAAAAGTTTCTTATTTATTCTTTGCGTGTTCATATTTTGTAAGCTTTGATTTCATTAATAAATTTTTATTGCATCGTTCAAAGCTTATAAGATCTACTTTTAAATAAACAACTTTTACCAAAAAAAGATAAGTATTTTTAAACTGTAAACGAGTATTAGATAGAATTTTGACATTTGAATTTACATTGCAGTCAATACTATTCCTGTTTAACGGTTACTTTTGAGATTTTAAAGGAAGCTTCTGACAGAAATAATATAATTATTTACACCCAACGGTGTTTCTGTGTAATGTGTCAACTACCATTACATTTGAGTGAACTGCGCAAATCATTATATTTAACCTCGTTTAGGATACGAGTTTTGTTTATGCATAATGAAGGAGAACCAATGTTCTAATGGTATATGATTGTTCGAAGCGTTTAGCTTCATTTTAAGCAAATCGGTATATTCTATACACGATTCATTTGGATGTCATTTTAATTCAATGCTTTATTCTTTTAACCTCGTTTACGATTCAAGTATCTGTTTATGCATAATGAATGAGATCGAATGTTCTATGTTATATAAATGCTGCAAAAATCTAGCCTTATTTCACCAAATTGGTATTTGCTAAACACGATTCATAAATCATTTTGAATACAAACTTCTTATTAAAACTGTCAAAGGCGGTTACTAATTAGTGTAAGAAGAGCCGCCTAAAAATTTAAATTTTTTATCCCAGACCTCATCGATCACACATGAAAACGTATGGATGTCATTGTGAGAAACCATAATATAACTTACTCAAAAAGTTATAAAGTTAGAAATAAGCCCTTGATTTTAAATTACTTAAAGTCGTAAAATATAAAAATTTGTAAAATGGTAAACCTTAAAACTCACGTAAATCTTTTCGTTACCCTGATTAATTTTCAGAAATTCGGGTAAGCAGTCGAATATAACATTGCATTTTATTAAACTCTAAGCATCTATTTAACTCGAAATAGGTAGCTTTATACCATAAATTTCGATATTTTTAAATTTTAATATTAAATTCCCTGCAATGGAAAGATTTGCTTAAATTTTTAGTATGCACTTGCCCTTTTTGTTGCTTTTTCTTCGTACTGTTTCAATGTTATAGGAATGTAAAATATTTTTCGTTTTAGAAGTATATTTGTTATAATCATTTGTCTTCGTAGTTTGCAGAATACGGGAGGGTTCATATTAGATTAACTATTTTATATTTTCATAATCATTAATATTACATACTGGTCAAATACTTCCTTTAAGTGAGATTTCGCAACCATCGTCGAGTATACAGTTAGTCGTTTCTCGTGCAGTTTGTAACTCAATGAGCGTTTTAAATCGGAGTACTAGCCAATTAAATTAAATAACTTAAAGATAGCACTTATTAAAGAAAATTGGCCTAATATTATCTGAAAAATCCAAAAAAGTACAAATATACAGGGTGTTTCATTTAGAAAAATTGAGTTTTGCGATACTTTTGTAACAAACTTGAGGTAAAAATTTAGAACTCCCTGTATGACGCTTAATCAGAACAAATACTTTTGATGACTTCACCTACAAATTAGCTAATTGTTTTTTAATTACAATTTAACTGTGCACTCGAGAGTGTATCGTTATTTTTTAATTATATTTCAAAAAGAATATCAACTTCCGGAATAACTGGAAGTACTGTTAGAGCAATAATGTTTTAGATGGACTGTAATGTCGAAAAAACTCCTAATATGATTTGTAATTTTTGAGAAACGTCTAATGGCTGCTTGTCGTGACAAGCACTGTTTGTTGCCATAGTTGCGCCAAAAATCCATTCGAAAATACCCCATCACCACTTTTACTGTCAGATTAAAGTTTTATACCTAGGTATATGCTGATCCATCAGGTCTGTTGCTGTTACCTATACAGCGATTGTATGCAGAAACTAGTCCTGTATAATTTTCTTTTCAACCTGAAAACAACGTTTTACTTGAGTCGTTTATACCATGACATGTAGACATCGCTGTCACTACGTTATTTTACTACACTACTTTACCAGAATAAACCCATCCTCTTTCTTAATATTTGTAACCATGTCTCCCTGTTTCTTGACTTCATCTGACTCTTCTGCGGTAATGACCGCTTTTTGGTACTCAGTTCCTCTCATCGTTCCCGTGCCGTCGTTGCCCTTTTGTTTTAGATTAAAAAGTAAATTATAATTTGTAAAAATGTTATCAAAGTAGAATTTAAAAGGAGTGTCTTCATATCTTTGGGAAACTCATCTATCATACGCATCAATGCAGCAGCATACCTTTCAAAATGGTTTTCATAAGCCGTGTTTGCTCTTGGACTTTTTCATTGTACATATCGAAGTATACCAAATAAGCAGAGACGGAATTGAGGCACCACATCTTGTAATCAAACCTTAGGGACTTGCCTCGAATAAATTGTTTGGATGAATGTTTCCCATAATATTTGATCATTGATTAGCAATAGTCCAGGTCTTGTTCGGGAATCCAATTTTCAACAAATTTAGATACAGACGCAGGCACAAATACAGACACCAACGCAGACACTGACACGGACACAGTGTCACGTGTCTAACCTACCACGCCACATAAAATTCAAAGAAGTTAATTAGCTCGGCTTGTAACTGAGTCATACGGTTCAGATGGCAGAGCACTTGGATATCGCGGGTGTTTTCCAGCGTTGATAAAGAGCTTAGTTAGAAAGCAAGAACAAAAATTATAGTCAGAAGGGTAGAGAGAACATGTAACGTGTAAAAATCAGTATCGTATCTTTTCGGATGGATTTTATAATTTTCTCTTTTTACTGTTTGAAAAATAAAACTAAATAGGTATCGGTGACTTGATATTTAGGATTGTGATTTAAGGATTACTCGCTACTTATTTCTTTACCTTAATGACCCAAATTTTCTGTATTTAGTGCCGTTACTAGGTACGTTTTAATTCTAAATGGATTGAATTGTTTCTTTATCGTATGTACATTTCTTATTTTATAAAGCAGTGTCATCTATACGTGGGTTCTGGTTAGCTGTAAATTTATGTATTTTATAGATATCTGTTACTTTGATGAATTACCGCTAGATGGTACCATTGAATAATTACATATTACTAAACTTGCTTTATTGAAATACATCTGTTTAACATTTTGATTACAACCAAATTTTTAATAAGAAAATTTTGTTGAATGCCTTGCTCCTAAGGAGTGGTTCCTTTCTAAAACGGCAATTTTGTGTGATGTGATACATTTTTAGAAAATTTTTCTTGTTGCTGTTTATGTGGTGAAAATCACTATTTTGTAAAGTAATATAATCGCTATTGAGGCGGATGTAGTAAGATGTTATTTGCACACACATGGTATAGGCTAACTCGGTTTTCGTTGAATTTCATTGTAATTAGAATCTTCGTTTTAGGCTTAATATACGATAATTAAATATTGTGTCTTACAATAATTATGATTTAACCAAATCAGGTGGAAACATTCACACACACGTCTTCGATCTACAGAGGTAAAACAACGTTATATGCGTAAATTGATATTATGCCCCTTACTTTCTTTTTAGCTTCTTGGTTTATCTTCTTCTTGTCTTTATAGTTGATGTTGAGATTATACGTCATGTACCTTCGTCTCACTGTTGGTTTTACTACGATGTTATTTTAACTGGGACTGTGCTTCAATTACTTTTGTTTCGTTACCGGTGATATTACACTGTCATTGGAGAATACAAGGATGGGATTTAAGCGGTATTAACTACTGAATTACTCGTCCAGCACAAGGTCAGATTACTCCATTATGTATTAATGAACATTATATTGCAGGGATAACTACAGTATCTACACAAAAGTACCCTTAAGTTAACCATATTATACAGAAATTTAATAAACTGTTTACCTTTGTTACAACCTCGTTGTCACATTGAAAGCCGAATTCTTTTAACCTACGTAAATATTTCACTCACATAAGACTGTAATAATTTGATTAAACCATTAACCAATTTTGTGTGCACTTAATTTAACCAAATTTAGACTAATTATTACTGAACATCTATTTTTAATACTACTTTATAGGCTATTATTTATGCTACCGTTGCGCATAGCAGAAACTGTATGTATGTATACCGATTGTTTATGTCGTGCTATTCATACCATGTTTGTTAACTTTTAAGTACCAATTTTCTTGCCTTAGGAATAAGAGTGTTCAGATCATTCGTATCTAATTTTACTTGATTAACTACTCGTATATGCATGCTAGACAATGTAACATCAACGGTAATAAGACAAAAGTACTTCAAGCACAGCTACCAGACATTTGCCAGTAGTGCAAGTAAAGAGAACATCGTAGCAAAGCCGAAAGCGAGACGAAAAGGTACACGAGTATAATCAGCATTAACCGATGAAGTCGAACTTGGAAGTTAAATATGGATTCACCTAACCTAAAATCACACTTGTGCGTGTTTGATGTGAGTCTTCCACTTGTAGAAGGAAAATGTTGAAGTCGACTGTCAGAATTCAAGACGATTAACGAATACAAGGTAGCCACCCTCGCTGTTCACTTAAAATGTAAAATACTATTAAACGATATGTCAGACTCGATATCTCAACTTAAAATCTACAGACCGGAAGTCTGCATTCTCACATCCATCAGCCGTCTTGTATTCATTAACCGTCTTGATTTCCTTCTGCAAGCGACTAGACTTCTGGCGGTCATGTGATTTAGGTTAGGTCAATGCTCTCTCGGGCGAGTACAAATATTCTTTACGTTGTACAAGTTTTTCATTCTAAGTTAATCGCTTCTTGTGATGAGACGTGCTCTAAGTGTTTTTCTTTGTTGCAGCTAATACTGTGCGTAAGTGTGGAAAGTCTTCATTGTGAGTTAGTTCGTTGGTGTGATCGGTCGTTCTCTTGGTTGCAGGTAGCTGTGTAGGTGAGTTTAATTATTGTACAGTGCATCAGTGTTCCACATTCTCAGTCATTTGCAGTACAAAAGTGAGGTTAGGTGTATTGGTTTTTAGTTTTTTACTAGATGTGTAAGATGATTGCAGATCTAATTAAACACATTGCCGCACTCTAGGGTAGATTACAGTGAAAAGACGGTTAAAGATGGGATTGTGACATGTTATAAGGCTATTGTCAGAATTCAACATGCTATGCGTGGTGAGTCATCAATAGGTGAGAAGCAACATGTTGAGGCATGTCTACGTAATGTTAAAGTGATGAAAAAACTGATTAAAGTATAACAAAAGAAGGGACAGGGAAGAAGCTTAAATAAAGAAACCGCAAAGCATCGCGTTAGTTGGGATGACCCTATTTCGGCTTTTAGCAGTCGTATCCGGCCTGGGGTTATTTCTAATCTTAAACATAAAGACCCCAGCAGCTTTTTGATCGACTGTAAAGCTATCTTCAAAGACGCCTACAGAAAGCACTGAAGAACGATGAGGTCGTGAAAGTTAATAAAATTTTCTGTGGCGAATTTGAGATCGCTCAAGGGGAAAAAATCCTTAATGAATATAAGTATTTCACGACAATAAATGCTGCAATATATATGGATACTGATATAGAAAAGTGGTTTGAGGATGAGGTTGTGAAACCTATGTTAAGGAAATTATCAGAATTTTAAGAACGTGATAGTGGGTGGGCACTGAAAGCTGTTGTTAATTTGGGAGTTAACGTAAATAAATTCACACCTCAGCTTGGATCTTCATACATCGAGTTACCAATTCAAAGTAAGAGGAAAAAAACTTGCATCAATGTTAAGAATGATGAAGCATGCTTTGCGTGGGTAAAGGTTTCAGCTTTGTATCCTGCTGATAAAGATCCAAAAAGAATAACACAATACCCTCGTTACTCACCTGTGTTGAAGCTATAAGGGATTCAGTTCCCTTTGACCTAACTTCGAAAACCATAACGATCTCTCGGTGAATGTATATATATTAAAAAAGGATGCAAATGATTTCATCACTCTCCCAACATACCTCACTGAAACAAAGAGGGATAAACATGTGAACCTGCTCCTAATACAAAGACTATAATAGTGATCAGTCGACTAAGTACCATTATGTTTGGATTAAAAACCTTTCAGAATTGTCATCAAAGCAGTTAAGCGAAGGTAAAAGGCAAATGCACTTTTGTGATAGATGTCTTCATTATTTACGAACCAAAGACATACTACATAACCATAAGGAAGACTGTACGTAAAAGAATATCACCGCGATCAAGATGCCTGAAGAAAGTGAAAAGATGCTCAAGCTTAAAAATTTTAAAAATAAAATGCAAGCCCCCTTCGCTGTCTATGCAGATCTCGAGGGTATTTTGAACACCCTGTATACGTATTGGTTAGGTCTTGTATCTATTTAGTTAGATTCCGAATCTTTTCTTTTCTTTTCTTTCAATTTTAGTTTAAGAGCTTACTGTAGATAATGAAGATTTTGCTTGAATAGGTCAAGCTGTATGTAAAGGAATTTTAGGAATGTGCAATTGTGCATTATCTTTACTCATTGTAGATAGGAGTTACGTTTTTTTTCGGGTGTAATTACGTAATTTCATTAATAAAAGTCAGTGAAGTTTTTGGGATTTTGAATACAATTTTCAGGTTAATGCCCGAATCATATTTGGGATTTTATTAAGATAAATTCGTTTGGTTTTGTTACATAGTTTCATTACAAAGAAGTGTTGTTATCGCGTTGGTGCCGTACTATCGCATCCGTGCAGAGGACCAATTTGAGAGTAGGAATGATGGTTTTCATCCATATAAGTACTATGGGTGGGCGATTGGTTGCACTTTTGCAACAACATATTTGTGTCGTGTCGAGGGAAATGTAGATGTAGCAGTTTCTTCGCCTTCAGTCGAGGTACCATCCTATATTTAGGGGTGGAAATTTTAAGTTCAAATGGTTGATTGGTTTGTTTAATTGAATTTGTATGGAGGGGAACGTTTTTTAATATGGCGGAAAAGTGAGTTTGGAAGGAAAAGGACTCTGCCCTAAGCTTTTGTCGCGTGAAGTCGTGTGTGGAAAGTCGTTCGAACTAGCGGAATTTGGGGTTTCATAATTGTGCGAGCTCCTAGTGAAATTTCTTTAAGTAGTGTTGAAGGCTTGCAAGATTAGTCGAATAAAACCAAGTTTGGGATATTTTTGTGAAGTAACATTTCAACCGGGCTCGTTTATTAATTCAGTTTATTGGAGAATAACGGCATCTTCGAGTGCGTTTATGATAGAAATTTGGGTTCGTGTTTTTTGTAGTTCGAACCCGCGGACTATTGAGTTTCGCGATTAACAAGATATAACTAGAGAACCCGTTTCCTAAAAGTTAAGTGAACGTAGTGAACGAACACCCAACCACACGCTTTCGTGGAGAAAGGATCATCTCCTGGTTGCCTGTGTGACCTAGGTAATTCAATTTATATTGTTTGTTGGTCTTGCGACCTATGAGAATAAAATTTGGTTGTGTTTTATGTGGAATATTTTATGCATGTGTGTTAACGAAGGAACCTGTTGGAAGTAATTATTGTTGAATTTATTGTGTCATTTTGTTAACGTTTGCGGACAGTTACAGTTACCTTTGTCGATTTAGAAGCTATTTAAGGTGTTTAGGATACTATTAATATTTTATGCATGGAGGTAAATAAAATCTTACCTTAATTTCTTTATGTAAGATTTGCGTACGAACGTAATTCAGGTTTATAGAAATTTTTTTTAGGATACTATTTAACTTAAGACAGTTTTGCTATTGGCCAGAATTCAATGAAGTTAAGAGTAGACGATTATCATTTTATCCAAATTGGCATGCTGTTTAAGTTTTAATTGTTTTATTTTGAGTTAATAGATGTTTATCTTAGTTGCTATTTTGGAGCAATTATTTTAATATTAAGCCTTGACAAAGGGTAATGATATATTGCTCAAATAGGAAGCGTTGCCGAGTTTTAATGAGAGAAGTTTGGAGTTTTTTGTTTTGTTTTGTTACAAAGATTAAGTTAACGAAACGTGATTTACCAGTTTAGAAAACCTTTGTAACCGAATTGAAGTCAGTTTGGAATGTGTTATTTTGATTTGTTTAAGGAAGATTATTAAGTTAACGTAGTGGGAACCTTAGTGGTTTGTATTGAGTATTGAATTTGAATATTGCTGCACGGTGGTAAGTTTATCAGATTAAGGTGCAGATTTTGAAGCCTTTCAGGTGAAGCAGCATTGAGGACACCTGGATCTACGAGCGTTACGATTTGGTAAGTGGGGTAAGTTGGTATTCGGACCACTACGTACCGTCGTTTATTTCGCGTTTTAAAACACCCTGGTGTGTTCGTTTAGAATATCCTGGCGCCTACCGGAACCTATTGCGACATTTCCCCGATTTCGACCTTGGTAGATGGCGTATCCTACGGAGAATAAACTGCTTTTCCCGATAGACCCTCACCCGCCACGCCGAGCTAGCCGTGCAAAAACCAGGTTTATCTGTCACCTTGTCCTAGTGAGCATTTTTACCGTAACAAGTGTTCTAAAACCTATCGTAGAGAAAACTGCATACCAAAAGCACATCCCGGCAGCTGTATGGTACTACTTCAAATGTTCATACGATGAATCCCTTCCTTTTTTATAATAAGTTACCGCGCTGAAGATTGTATGCGATGGTTTGCCGATGAGATGAAACAGCTAGCTGAAGATGTCTCTACAGTGTTTTTTTGTCCATACAAAATAGACATGACGTCTCAGCAAGAGAAAAATTTTCAAGCAGCCACTTACTGCCACATTTGTGAGCAGCCTTTTACGTCAGGACAGAAAAAAGTTCGAAATCATAACCATTTTATCCTAGAAAACAACTACCGCGGTGCAGCACACTATGAATGTAACATCAACTATCAGGACACTTACACTATATCATTGATATTCCATAACTTAAGCGCATATGGTGTTCATTTTGTTATAACAGACATTGCCACCAGAATTCACGGTTATACCGATTTTATTCCTATTACCAAAGAGAAAATATATCTCCTTTACTAAACACGTCAATGAATCACGCATTAACTTTAGATTTATAGACAGTTTTCGTTTTATAGCATCATCCTTGGATAAATTATCATCGTATCTAACAGAATTTCCTTTATTACCTAAAGATCAATTTAGTCCTTTAACTAAGAAAAGTGTAATGCCGTATGATTATTTTGATTCGTTTAACCGCTTTAATGAGCTCTGTTTGCCCCCTCAACATGCTTTTTATAATTTGGAAGGAAACCTTGCCCTCAACAAATGTATGGAGTAGGAAGTATGGAGCAAATTTAACTGCAATAACTTAGGTGAATATGTAGACCATAATCAAGGTTACCACAATCTCAAGACACCACCGGGTCAAGGTTACAAAATAACTTGGACATGTTTGTACACTACTTTCCCAAGGTCACACAGTTTCAAGATTACCACAGCTCCAAAGTGAAACAAAATAAGTAGGTCACTAACACTTAACACGCACCCTACCTACTCAGAAAGCTATCTCACTTTTTCAAGGCTTGCCCATGTAATTTTTACAATTGTCTGATACCACGCTTAGAACAAAACAAAAAAAGATAAAGATATGTTAACATATTTATTTGTTGTATGTACAAATGTAATCAGTTCATTATTCAGATATATGATTTTCTCTAGGGATAAAACATTTTGATTTGGTACAAGTGCAAAAGATCATTTGCACTTCTGTATCATTACACCTGCATGGACGTGGTGCAAGTAAACGAGCGTCCGTGCAGTGTGGTGCCCATCAGAGATGCTCCTGTAGCGGAGTGTCAGGTGATCGCCATTGATTTATTCGAACTCCGCACATGAAGCATTCAACCGTATCGTCTGAAGATGCTCCTCTAGAGGACTAGCAGATGTTCAATTCAATTCAATTCAATTCAATATATATTTATTGTCCCATAATCGATATTTTACAAGTAGTATTTTATCGACATTCCTCCAGGTGTCCAATCAACGCCCTGTAGAAATGCTTACATTCCTGATTCAACAATAATGCTCCTTAACTAGAGTAGGGAAGGGGCTCGCCGAGCTCCGGGGTAGTGTGAAACCCTGTGCAAGCAATCCTGAATCAAATAAAGAACACGCTGCTCCGCTTGCTATATTAAGATGTTGGAGTCGTCGCCGAGGCGGCGGCTCCCTCATCTGTACTCGGGCTATTCCCTCGTCCTTTAATTAAGGACACCGCAGGTGCCTGTGTACGGGCTATTCCCGTACCCGTCCTAAATCGTATTGTCTAAGGTGCGGCAATCGCATCTGTGCGTAAGCTAATCCTACGCCCGTTCCTACCTTCTTATCTTTAACTAAGCTACCTAGCGGCAGCTGTCCGCCGGATAATCCTGCGGCCGCCTATTCCTAATTTAAGAGTTACTTTAAACCTGCTCAGATGCAGGTTGTGAAGCGGACTGCCCGCTTCCCGCCCTTATGTTCCTTATCTAAAGGCGTCACATGACACCTGTACGCGGCCTAACACCGCGCCCTTTCCCTATATTTCTTAACTAAGACCCCAATGGGAGTCCGAGCGACGGCTACTCCGACGCCCCGTGCCTATTTCTTAAATCTACCTTACGAAATATTTAAGAATCCTGGGCTTCCGGACGTAGCCGGCGGCCCAGTCGTCTGTGCACGAGTGATGCTCGTGCCCTCTATTTAAATTAATATTAAGTATCTATTATAAGTAAGTCGCCCTTGTTCCACGTAGTGGTAAGGGGCGGCTGTACGCGAGCGCAACTCGCGTCCGTATCATTACTCTTATTCTATTTAAAACTTCCTTCTCCCCAGAGTTGGAGCGGGGGAAAAGAAAATTTGTGCGATGGTGAAGCCTTCGCCCGTTTTAGTTACTTAATCTACGTTCTTAAAACTACTTAACTAGGATACCCCGATTTCGCCGAAACTAGAAAATCAAAGGTATCATACACGAGCCACGCCCGTGTTCGTATACGCTAACTAAGAACACCGTCCTTTCGGTGGCAGGAGTCGAAAGGAAGGTGCCTGTGCACGATTGGTGTCGTACCCGTTCCGTACTCCTAAGATGCCGCCGCTCTCGGTGAACCGAGAACGGCGGCATCTGTGCACGAGTGAGGCCCGTGCCCGGAAGGCTACCGCTAAGGATTTGCATACGCCGGCTACAGTGGGCGGCCGCAACTCCTGTGCGCGAGTGAGGCCCGCGCCCTCGAGAGAAAGCGCTAAGGGTCCGCGTTCGCCGGATACAGTCGGCGACCGTGGTCCCTGTGTGCGAGTGAGGCCCGCACCCATACATGCATAAGGTACGCGCCCTTTCCGACGACGGAGCTTATAGTCTCCGTCACCGGAAACGGCGCCGCCTGTACGCGAGTGAAGCTCGCGCCCTCGACGCTACTTATCTAAGTCGACGCTTTTCCCTTGAAGGAAATGCGTCGACTGTACGCTAGTGAAGCTTGCGTCCGGTCAAACCTACTCAAGCACTAGCACTTTTCCGTCATTTCCGCAGGATAAACACTGTCACTCGCGGTCACTAGCACTAGCACTTTCACTAACACCGTCGCCCCCACGTCGCTCCGACTCCGTGGCTGCTCCGGTGGTCCTTATTTGCTACTCCTTCCCATCGATTCGATGCCCTCGGAAGATCGGCGACGTCCAATAAAAAACTTGGCAACTTCCACTTGACCCGAAACGATGCCGTGGATGGACCTTCGTTCGCCCATCGTTTCCTTACGAGCGACATCCGGTTGACGCAAGGTCCGCACCGTCCTGCGGCTTCTTCCGCCCCGCATCCCACCCACGGCAACCATTCGCAAGACCTTTACGTGGTTATCGGGGATCCGTTTCTTCCGCCTCTCTTCCGAGGGGCCTACCCTAACACCGGAACGTAATTTAGATCCGGTGGTCCTTAAAATAGTTTGTGCGCGACATGAGGAAACTTGATGCCGCACGCGCGCCCGCCACTGTCAAATCCGGTTTATATATTGTCCCAATCGGTAATAAAGTCATAATCGGTAATGTGTCACAATAGGTAAAAGACGCGATTTTTAGCAATAACGACCCGGATTACACTACTCGCGCAACGTTCGGTTTAAGTCTCTGCACTTGTTTCGCGAATTTAGATAGTTCCGTCCACCATTCCCGTTCGCCCGCCATCGCCGTGATTTCCTCCCACGTTTGTGGCCACCGTAGGCCCGCGCCGACCAGTCTCGTATCCGCCAACCTTCTAGCGCCTTCCTCGATCTCACAATCGAAAATTATGTGACCGAGTCTTCGGTGGCGTGCCCGCACGCACACCGTTCGTCTTCGGTCTTCCCGAATCTTTTAGGTAACTTCCGGTTCCGCCGTGCCCCGTTACGAGCTGGACTGTAAAGGGGTCCAACTCGGGTGTAGTAAATATCCTTTGTGCGACGTCCGGTAGAAACCTGAAGGTTAAGCGGCCGGTCGCCGCGCCGGTCCATATTCCCTGCCATCTTTCCATTGTCCTGTTTAACAGTAACCTCTTTACCGTGGTCATCGGAATCTTGGCGTAGGCGATCCGCGCGTTGTCGTCCCTAGCTGCTTCCTTTGCGAGCCGGTCTGCCCTCTCGTTTCCGGGGTTTCCGGCGTGTGCCTTCACCCAATGTAGCTTGACGGCCGACACCGCCGCTACCCGACGTAACAGTCGCCAGGCCTCCGCCACGAGTTCGGTAGGCCTAGAGACGTTTGTCAGAGCGAGCAGTGCGGCTTTGCTGTCCGACAGGATGGATATTTCCGGACGTCTCGCAAATGTCCCAGCGCGTACCCTAGGGCTTCGACGATCGTGACCAGCTCGCCCTGGAAGTTGCTGCAACCCTCGTCCAGCCTTACTCCGCCGCTAGCTATTTCCTCCCCTCGGTATATTACGTACGCCGCTCCCGTTCCCCTTCCGATGCCGAGCCGTCCGTGTAGCACCTGACGTCGGCCGCTCCCTCCTCTCCGATGTAGAAGTCGGAGGATGAAGCCACGTCGGCCGGATGCCCCAGTTCGCCGGCGTTGACCCTCGTTTCGGCCGTTCTGTTCGCGTATCCTAGTCCGCCGAGTACTCTCCCGCTTGCCCTTCCGCCTCTTCGGGCCGCTGCACGGTCTCGTTCGTCCTGTAACAAAAAATATAGCGGCAATAACGTGCTTAAGACTAGTACTGCTTTGGTTGATACCGTCCTATACGCCCGGGCCGTCTTCACGGCCATCGTTCGTTGCGCGCTTAAAAGTTTATTTCGTTCCTTTACGCCTAGTCTTTCCCCCCAAATTTCTGCCCCGTATAATACAGCCGGCTGTATCGCGCCTTCATGTATAGTTTTTAGTGCCGCTCCCTTGATTCCCCAGGTTAATTTCGCGGCCGCTCCTATTTTATTCCCTATCTGTTTTCCCTTTGCGCTCGCGTATTTAATGTGTTCTTTCCAGTTTAGCCTGTTATCTATCAGGACGCCTAAATATTTAATAAACTCCTTGCAGCGAATTCTTTCGTTACCCAACCTAAACGATGGTTTCTGCTGGTTTATGTGTTTCCCGTAAAATACCCCTTCCGACTTATTCGCGTTAAATTCGAGTTTAAACTCGCGTCCCCACGCGACTAACGTTTCAAGTGCAGTGTTCGTTACGCTTTTAACCGTTTATATTGGGCGGCCGTTGAGATTAATAACGTGTCGTCGGCGTATCCCATTAGGCTGCATCCCGGAGGCAGCCTGGCTCTGAATATAGTGTCATATATTATCTTCCAATATACCGGCCCGGTACAGCTTCCCTGTGGACATCCGCGTTCTACCCGCCTCCTCGCAACCTCGTTGGTCAGTTGCACCTGCGCCGTCCTGTTCTTGAAGTAGCTTCCGGCGATTTTGATTAAATTCCGGGCTAGTAGGAGTCTCTGCATCTCCCATCCTATCGCCGGCACCCAGGCGCTATCGAAAGCGCCTCGGATGTCAAGCGATATGACGGCGCAGTAATCCCCTCGCTCTCGCCGCTTTAACTTCCCGGAATGCCTTCCTTATCGCGTCTACGGTGGTCTTTCCCGAGCTGAATCCAAATTGATTTGGGTTAAATCCTCCCGCGCTATTATTCTGTCCAGGGCTTTTCCTATGACTGGAAGTAAACTTATCCGGTAGCTTTTAGGGTCCGTGGCGTCGCTTCTTCCCGCTTTCGGAATGAATCGCATCGTTTGTAATTTCCAGCATGCCGGAAATATTCCCTGTCCAAACACGAGTTGAAAATCTTCAACCAGACATCCGGCGTAGCGTCCAGCGCTTTTAACGCCGCGTCCGGTGGGATCCCGTCGTGTCCCGGTGCTTTTTTGGTGCTCATGCGTTTCAATGCTTTGCGGATTTCCTCCGCGGTGATGCTTCGGTCGTCCGGTCCGCACATTCCCGGTGTTTCGTGCGCCTTCCTTATTGCCCGGTGAACCGGCTCGTCGCTATTGCGGTCGTCCGTCGGAAAGAACGTTTCCAATAGCGTCTCCGCGGTTTCTAGAGCGCCTGTCGTCATCGACCCGTCTTCCCGCCTAACCGTAGTTAGGCCGCGTCTTCCGTTTGCTTACCCTTAGGATCCTATACGCCGTTCCCCAAGGGTCCTTTCCGGAGTTTTGTGCGCAGTACTCTTTCCACTTCCGCGTGCGCGTTTCTTCTATCGTTCGTTTATACCTTGCTCTTATCTCGCGAAATTCCCGTATCCTTTCTTCTTGTCTTCCGGGATCGTAGTGTGTCGTCTCGATTTACGGGCTAGCCGGTTAACTTCCCTTCTCAGGGTTGTCAGTTCCGGCGTCCACCACGGCACGCTCTTTTGCGAGGCATCGAAACCTCGCACGCTACCCTTACAGCTTCGTTTAATTTAGCTGCGCACTCCTCCAGGGCATCGTCACTGTCGATTTGAGTTGCTATTTCCCTATGTCGCCTATTTCCGCTCGATATACGCGGTCGAACTCTTCCACTTCGCCTTACCGTTACAGTACCTCACGGTTTGACCTTCGTCGCTCGTTTTTCGTCAGTTTCCATGATCCACGTGATTAATTTGTGGTCGGACAGCGTTTCTACTTCCGTTACGTTCCATTCGCGCGACGCGTTATACATTTCTACTGTTCCGAACGTGGCGTCTATGTAACTCGTTCCTCTGGGACCTTCGAACGTCGGTCTCACGTTGTCGTTATACGATATTAAATTCCTAGTTTCGATTATGTCACAAATCGCCTCGCCCCTCGCGTCTTCTTCGTGGGCCCCCCACAGCGGTGACTTCGCGTTAAAGTCTCCCGCAAAAATCGTGAGTTTTCCGTTTAGCGCGCGCGTAACCCGATCGAATTTAGCCAAGAGCTCGTCGCCGTCGTATGCGCTTCCCGTCGGCGGTAAGTAAACCGACACGGCGTAAAAAGTAAGATTTCCGGCGACGGATTTTATTTCGCACGTGGTGATTAGTTCGTCCGATAGCTGTCCGACTAACGTCGACGATAACCCCTGTCGGTGATGTACGATGCAACTCTTCGCCCCTTCGTTGGTTCCGCTGGTTACCTCGTACTCCGTTGGGTATCCTATTATTTTTCCGCGGTACACGTGTGGTTCCTGTACGAAGCAGATGTCGATATCCTCGTTTTTAGGGTTTTACTAGGTTACTAGTCGCCCTTTACCCCTGCCCGCGTTTAATTGCGCTAGTCTCAACGGCCGCCTTACGTGCGCTCCGGTCGTTACTTTATTGTTTTTAGCGTCCATAATCGGACTTTAGGGTGATACTTCGCTTTAACGCCGCGTGACTTCCGCATTCAAAGTCCAGCACCGCGTGGCGTTCGTCAAACCTTTCGCGGCGACCTTCGTTTGCCCGCATACATTGGACACATCTAGTCCTCTACGAGCGACATTCCCTAGCCCTGTGCCCTACTTCCGCGCATCTTCCGCAAAATTCCTTATCCCTACAGTTTCTAGCCTGATGCCCTGTTCCCCAGCAATTATAACAGTGCAGGACCGAAAGATGGTCCTCCACCGTCACGCTGCTCCATCCCAAACACACCTCTTTCCCTACAATCTCTTTACGGAGCTCAGGGTGAACTTCAAAGATCACGTCTGCGTAGGGGTTGCGCCCTCTACCGCCTAACCTAAACCTTTCCTTAATTTCCTCTTTAAATCTATCTACTCCTCCTCTTTTAGCTACCAGGTCCCCGTTGAATTTTGTTATTTTGTCTATTATTTGGTCCGCCGTTATTTCCCTGTCTACCTTTCTGAAAAGTACACGAGGGTGTCCTTTCTTGATTTCACGCCCCTGTAAGGATCCGGTCTCTTGGATCGCTCGCGTAAGCTTTTCCGCGTCCCCTTTCCTACGCAATCTACAATTACCCCTTGTCTCGTCTGCCGTACCTTTTTAATCGCTATATTTTCCGCCGCGGGGTTAACCCTTTCTTTTAACATTTTCCCTACTTCCTCCGGCGTGGTTCCCTCGTTAATTGCCATCACGCTAACGCTAAACGCGTTCCTGTTAACGGGTGGCGCAATTTCCGTTCTGTTCGAAGGGCCCGCGCGAACCAATTCCGCGTAAGTAAGACCCTCCGCTAAGCTCGGTGTAGCACGCGACCCATTTCCCTGTCTTGACGCTTGTTGCTTTTCCTCCCTGATAGATTTAATTTCGCGATCCTTTTTGCCTACCGCCGTTCTTAATTCGTCGATAATCCCTAGCAATTTACCCATTTTTACACCTATCATAGTCAGGTGCGCGCGAACCTGCCGCCTATTGCTCACCGGAAACGACTTGGACCCGTCTTCCGGTATCATGAAGGACGCGTATGAGCAAAGAGTGCTAATTTCGCATTCTAATATCTTTTCCGGTGTGAGTGTCTCAATATTTCCAGTGTCGGCGTCTAATGCCTCGACGATACGACAGTTAATCGTTTCCTGTTCCCGGATGCCGCTCCTCAGGATTCGGATATTGCGATCCGTTGTATTCTCGTCGCTATCGCTGTCTACCTCCGCCACTGGGCCCTGTTTCGGGCAACTAGCCTGCCTACCCCTAGCTACTAGCTTTCCTCGCATTCCCTAACGTTTTCCGTCGTTTCGCGGATCCTAGTTGTTAAACGCGTTTTCCGCTTCCCTGCCCGCTGAAACCCCTCATCACTATCTGCGCCATCCATGTTTTATGAAAGATTTTATTGTAGATTAACCGTCACAAAATGGCGCGGGCACGTGACCACGTTACCCACGCCTATCCTACTTGCCAATTGCTTTCTCGCTTTTCTTAATTAATTTTGTGTTTCTATCGGAAAATTAAAAATATATTTAAAAGCGACCGGAACAAAAAAGGGGGATAACTTTGTACCACTATAAAGAATCGGATGTAAGGTTCAATTAAAATATAAGGAAAAAAGATGGCGACCGAAGCCGCGTACCCAAGCCGCTGACGTCACCCTACCGTTGCCACGCCGGCTGCAGTTATTTACTTAAATTAAACTATTTTAGAATTTACTTGTGCTGTACAATAGAAATCTGATAAATGTTTTTAAAGTATTTGTGTATTTTTATAAAATCAAATATTTAGTTTATATAGAAATTTCCGCTATACAAATTTACTTAGGAATGCGGGCTTTCCCTTAATGACGTGACGTCAGCGGCGTGGGCACGTAATTGCGTGACCCACGCCAACTTTCTCTTTCTCTAAATTACTGAAAATGTGCGTTTTTCCGATAAAACAACCAAAATTCTATCCAAAATCTACACTAAAACGACAATAAATATGTATCTATCCGTAAATGCAAAAAATATTCCCTATCCTACAGTTAAAACAATGATAAATTTGAAAACTTACTCCTGTTTCTTCGGGAAACCGTAATTTTCACTTTTAATCCTAACTGCTGGGCCACTTTTTCACTTTATTTATTAAAAATATAGTCACTATTTGTTAACACAGTCACAATCAGTTAAAAATGTTCACAAAGTGGTATGAAAATCGTCAAGTCACAAAACTTTCACCTCAAGCGCGAGCTCCCGCGAACACGTCTGATCGGAGTGAAAGTCGAACGCGAAGTACTAGCAGATGTTCATCAGCGGTACATGATGGTATACTATCGCAGTATCATTGATATATTTGAGAATATACACCGTGTGGTGCGTACCTGTCTGTCTCCCTCTCCCTCTCCCTCTCCCTCTCCCTCCCTCCCTCTCCCTCTCCCTCTCCCTCTCCTCTCCCTCTCCCTCTCCTCTCCCTCTCCCTCTCCCTCTCCCTCTCCCTCCTCCCTCTCCCTCTCCCTCTCCCTCCCTCTCCTCCTCCCTCTCCCTCCCTCTCCCTCTCCCTCCCTCTCCTCTCCCTCTCCTCTCCCTCTCCCTCTCCCTCTCCTCCCTCCCTCCCTCTCCTCTCCCTCTCCCTCTCCCTCTCTCCCTCTCCCCTCCCTCTCCCTCTCCTCTCCCTCTCCCTCTCCTCTCCTCCCTCTCCCTCCCTCTCCCTCTCCCTCTCCCTCCCTCTCCCTCTCCCTCCCCTCCCTCTCCTCTCTCCCTCTCCTCTCCCTCTCCTCTCCCTCTCCTCTCCCTCCCTCTCCCTCTCCCTCTCCTCTCCTCTCCCTCTCTCTCTCTCCTCTCCCTCTCCCTCTCCCTCTCCCTCTCCCTTCCCTCTCTCTCTCCTCTCCCTCTCCCTCTCCCTCTCCCTCTCCTCTCCTCTCCCTCTCCTTCCTCTCTCTCCCTCTCCCTCTCCTCTCTCCTCTCTCTCCCTCCCTTTCTCCCTCCCCCTCTCTCTCTCCCTCTCCTCTCACTCTCCTCTACCTCTCACTCTCTCTCCCTCTCCCTCTCTTGCCCTCTCTTGAGGGAAAAATTACAAAAACAACTGTGGAGCAAAACTCAACATTCTGTATTATAGGTGTTTTGAAAAAGAAGAAACTACATATACAGCGATAATACCATATATACAAGGTTACTTCAGACAAAATACGGAGGATAGGCAAAATACAAGATACGCACTTCACCCAAATCGACCAGAACACTCAGGGGAATGCTAACCAAAACGAAACCACACAATGAAGATCAGAATTCCAAGAATTGTATTGTGTATACAACCTACCTCGCGAATACGGCAGAGCATACACAGGTGAGAGCACTAGACTACTCAAAGTGAGAACACAGGAACATATGAACAGCGTCCGCAAGGGCAATGCAGGAAGATCAAGAATCGCCGAACATGTCTGGCACGAAGATCACCGCATCCAATGGGATAACATACCGATAGTAGCATAGGACGAAAATACAACTAGCCTGAAGCTCAAAGAAGTTACGCCACAATATGCGCAATAAACTACTGGGCAACCATAGAACAGTTTAATTTATATACATAAGTTCTAAAAAATATGTATTAGATTACTCAGTGGCTCAGCGGTAAAGGTGTCAGACATGTAAGTGAAAGGTGCCAAGTTTGAATCTGAGAGTAGTCAAGCGCTTGGGAAAGAAATCATAACATATGAATTCGAATCAAGTGCGAAAACAGTCCTTCTCAGGACTAAGCCTGATGACAGCAGCAGAGTCCGTTTCCAAACGTCGCGCTCAAAAAGCAAAAACTGTGGAAATAGGTCGATAAACTCAACCAAAACTCAAAATTTTAGGTCGAGAGGAAAAATTATTTAGATTAAGCATGGGTACCCCTACATCATATTTAATAAAAGGTATACTTATTAGTATTTACGTAGATTTGATTAAGAGAACAACTGATTGTATTAGTTAAAAAACAATGTTGTCTTTTATGACCATTGTAAAGAATGTACAATATCCGTTTTATGTAGGTAATAGACGTTGAAGGCCTGAAGACTAAAATTTACTTTTACAAGATTCAACAATTTTCACGGAAGAAGCGTCTGAACAGCGCGAAAAACTATGTTACAGCGCGGAATTAGTTTCACTTTCAAAATATATCTGACAAATTTCAAGTCATGTTACGGTAGTAGCTTTTTTTCCTTTGACGGCGCTATCACACTCTCCCTAAATTTCCATGGCCTGCTCTAATGCAAAATAAGATGAAACAGAGTATAAGTGACTTAAAGGTTAAAATTTTATATCTACTAACACTAATTAAATAGTTCCCCGGTTCCTTATTTGGTCTATATTTGTAACACAAAAAAGCGAAATATATCTAAACGTGGAGAATACCTTAAATATTTGTGAAAAGACGTTATTCTAAAATTATAATGGAACTAATTGTGAAAAACAATTTATGTTGTATAAAAAAGTATTGTTTTAGAATTACAGAACCAATATACAAGAATACAAAGAGTAAGCAAGTTGGAATGAATTAGATAAAATAAATAGAAAATTTCACTTGAACATGCGGAACATTCTGGCTTATGTAGCCGAATCTTATACCTGTTTTTGTTTTTATTTCTGAGCCCAACCAGGTTTAGAATTTCAGAATACCATTCCAATTTGTATACCTAACCTAAATTCCCTTAAGCAAAATAAATAAATTATAATTTACTGTAAACAGAAATTGAGCGTTAATAGAATAAGTGCGAAAAATGTCTGAAAAGGAACATTGAAAAGTTTTTATAATAATTTTTTCGATTACCCATCACTCCCTCTTTCGGTGTTTAGAATGAAATCTACTACATGGTTTATTAGCGGTCCGCAAGTGAATATACCGTCCGGGAATAGATCGAGAAAAGTTACCCTTTTTTGTATTAATTTTCTGTGTTATGTAATTGATGAATAGGTATAAGTTTTGTTATGAATGAATAAGCTCAAAATTAAATATGTAATTAAAAATTATTATTAATTTAATTAATTTTAATTATAAGTGTTGCTAACATTCCAAATTATATATGTGCGATATGTCCTTTGTGTACAATCCATAACACCTTTGGAAAAAAAAATAAAATCACGTTATTTTAATACAACACAGTGTATATAAATATGTATGTCTTTATGATAAATACAATAAAAACATTAAATTTTAACCTATCACATTTATTTACAGTAAAAACATAATGCAATTATAAATAAGAAATACACTAAACTGACTGCTTTATGTACATTATTTCGAAATATCTGTATTTAAACACTATATCGAACCTTAGACATAAAATTTTTACTAGTTGGTACATGAATACTTTAAATGTGATATGTGTTCCATTAATTTAAATAGAGTTTTCTTTCTACACAAATCATATATTTTGTTATTTATTTCATTATTTAGTGTTAAAACGTATTCACATGAAAAAGCGTAGAATGCTACACGAAACTATACTACATCAGTAACTATTTAAATCGGTAAATGATTGCATTGCAATAAAATAAGTAATGTAAAGAGGTTATTAAATATTTTAACAACTTAAGATACTAAAAAATTACCTAAAACATTAGAGAAAAATTGTATGTAAACGTACACAGATACTACAGAAACGTTTTCATAGCCTCTTAAAGGTTCCCTGCTCTACTACAATACTAAAGTTTCATGTGTCACTGCCGCATACGGATACGTATTGGATCTTACAATGGTCCAGTCCAGCCTCCAGCTTGCGGCCATTAAACATTATCACCAACTTGACCGCCAATGAAATCGCAAGAGAATATCATTACCTGGTGGGTGGTACGCGACATATCTTATTGGGTGTCAATAGAGATTGGGGGATCTTAAACAAAAGAAAAAAGTTCATGTATTAACCTCCAACTTTCTTTTATTTCTTTCTTATGTACATAAATACCAACTTCATAAAAACAAACCCTGATTATACTGTTTAAGTGAAATGACTAAATTTGCGATATAAATTTTGATTTATTAATAGTGACATGCAGCACTTAATTGTTGAGACTGTGAGATTGCTTAGCAATTTATCCTTACTTATAGGTACTAGATTGTCGTAAGTCAAGTAGCTTAAAATGCAGAGAATTAGAACCACAAGAAGCATACTTATTAGGTATCTTAAAACGCATTCGTTCCTGAGAATAAGAAAATAATTACCACGCTCAGCGTGAAGTTAAGTCATAAATGGAGTAATGCGCTTCAAACAATTTATTAATTGGACAAAGCTTTTCCACATTACTGTACAATAAGTATTTGATCTGTTTTTTTGTGACGCATGAAGAATTTTCTCTATTAGAACTTTTTATATTTCTAATCGCTTTTTTGAAAACTTGCACTTAAACGAGTTTCATTCCTTAAAGGGCTTTAACTAAATAGACAATTAAAAATGTACGTATATAATTGTTTGAAATAATAATAACAATAATAAGGTATAATTGTAATGCTTTATTGTTATAGGAATTTTATTTGTATCACTTGCAATTCAATGATTAATTTAGTTATGAATAAGTTTTCTAATCAGTTAGTTGTTGGACGAGAGTAATAATATACCCACCGAAATCGAACAAAATATTAATCTGTTTACGCAAAAATATTATTTTTTAATATTCGGTAACCTTAATCTTAATTATTTATTTAGTGAACTAATTAATCATAGTACATGCTAATAATTCCATTATTTATTGAAATTAATGCTTTATTATGTTAGGAGCATAGTGAAAATTTATGTGGCATTAAAGGACTTTACTAACGACCGATGCCATCTGAGATTGATTTGCTAATGATTTGGTTTTGTTAGCCTCTCGGAACAAGAGCGATCCATTTGGAAAAAGGTACACGCGGCGGACCATGAGACTGTATATAAAAAAGAACGGCTCACTTGTGTGTTATGTGGATAATGTGGAATGTGGGATTACTTAGAAATGATACTGTGGTATCTGAACATATTTTATTCATTATGCAGTATTAGAACAACGTTCTACATAGTACATACCTATATACGAAATTTTTCTAATATTTTTTAGAACAGTTAAGCGTTTATTTCTTGCTATCGCATCGTTCTCGTTTTCTTATCACACCCTCACTTGTTGATTTGTGCGGTTATTTCAAATCAAATAATTTTCATTATTCCTTATATTATTATGTATTATTGGTCTTTTTGTACCTTACTGAAGACGACAACTGCAATTGACGTATATTTTATCTAAAATATACGATATTATTCCATCAAAGATAAGTATTTTAACTTATGAGTATACATCGTGACT
>JARFJB010002504.1:7500-110000 GCA_036346205.1 Vesta saturnalis | reverse complement strand
TATAGATATACTGAGAAAATTCCAGGTAAAAACTTTAAGATCAATCGGCAATGCACCGTGGTACGTTCCAAACGAGGTCATACGCCGTGATCTTAAAATTCCCACAATTAACGAAGAAATACAAAGGTATAGCATCCGATATCGTGATCGTCTAAACTGTCATCCAAAAGCATTAGTAGAGTTGTATTATAGCTATAATCAGTCAAACTAGTTAAGTTTTAAGGAAACTGTTAATGAACCTTTTCCAATATGTTATATATATATATATATATATATATATATATATATATATATATATATACATATTAGTTAAGTAACCAAGTTAAAATGTTTACTGAATGTCAACTGTTGACAAATGTAAAAAAAATTAATAACAAAAAATATTTATAAGTGGGACATTTTTTATGGCCAACCGATATTAAAATGTAATCGAAATTGATATTTTATTAAAGTTAAAATCTTCTCTAAGACATTTTTCAACTTATATATTACTATGTAATAATTAATACAATTAAATATAAATCTTTAAAAAAATTATGGCATGTTCATAAAATACGACATACCTTTCAACAGTACTGCCTCTATAATTACGCCTTTTGATTATTACTGTTACTTTTTTTACACCTTCGCTAAAATGTCTAATTTTCTTCATCAACCTATCATTAAGCTAATAGCTGTTGACAATGTATAATGAAAGGACAACGAACTTCGTTATTATGAAAGGTAGATTTAAAAAAAAAGTGTATCTAAATCAAATACAATTAGTAATTGCATTACACAAATGCCAACTACTTATACAGTTTTGACATATGTGGCTTTTGAACTTGCATAATACTGCCATCCTTAAGACAAACGACGTACGTGACATTTTTTGGCAAATCGAGATATTGGTATTTTTGGAATCTAAATTGTTAATACTACGTACAAAATGAATAATAAACCTAATTGGTTTTATTTAAAACAAGCGAAATTGATTATTAATTATCACGTTTTGTGACGCGCAGCAATTCTTCACAGAAATACTAGTCAAGAAGGTCGTATGTGTTGATTCGTAGACGCATATGATATTCTTCAGTTACAAAAGCTAGTTATAAACGCCACCTGTAATCACATACTCAGTTTTTCACTAGTGTAAGTTCGCATTTGGGAGATGCGTTCACAATTAGTGACCGTATGTGTGCACATACGGCAATTTTGTCAGTATTGAACGTAAAATACTTCAAGTAGTAAAACGCGGCATATTTGGCTACAACACATACATCGTTCTTTCTTCGGAGTAGAAGGATAACGGACCGGTCAGTTGAATTGAAATATTGTAACGTCGAGACGTGTTTTTTATCCCTGCATTTTGACCACTCGTTGTATCACTCGTTTCTGATTTTTTACTCCAAGAACAGGGTAAGTTCCTAAATATGTTATAATTACATTTATTAATATAAGAAATACTGTAAATTTAACCGTTGTGCGACCTTATTTATTCACTGAAATTATCGAGTGACACCGAAAGCTGGTTTTGTTCTGGGCCAAGTGAAATTTTATTCTCTAATAATTATAATTACTAAACAACGGTTAACACATTGTCTGCCCGAGAGGGAGTTAGTAACGTTTCTAAAAAATTAATTAAGTGTTTGTGTTGCAGATAAAATTTTTTGAGGGAAGATAGTTCCACTGCTAGCTACAGCTACTACTCTTGCCGAATATGCATCTGGCATCTGCCCGAAGTGGCAGAAAATAATCCCGTTATTGTAATTTTGTGAGTAACGGTGCCTTTGACTGTTTATCGCATCTCATAGTTAAAGATTTGTTGAATGTAATAATTTTGAATGCGTTTGAAATTCATGACAGTTTAGAAAACATGATAACAGATGAAGATGTCAAATGCAATTGTAAAAATAATATCATTATGAACATCTCATTTATTTCTCAGAAATAATGGAAGAAAACATGGCAATCTATACTCGAAACATAAATGTTGAAGACGAACATTTCATTAATTTAACGAATGTTATAATAACAGGAAAATAACAAACTTCCGCCATTAAACAGGCGACACAGGTACAATAGGCCTTATTGAATATTCAACAGCCAGGACCGCAACAGAAGTAGTAACTTAGAAACAATAGAATCTGCCATCTACAAGAAAGGAAGCATTTGTGAGAGGTGAAGATACCCTTACAAAGTTAGGAACCAGCAGAATACGAAAAACATTCCAAATTTCTAAAAACAACAGTACTGAATTTTACCTAAAGGAAAAGATTAATCGTCATCAAGTCAAATCCTGTGACGAATGCAAAGATGGATGTTGTGAACAGTTCAATCAAGATGACCGATGATGAACACAAAATATTGGAGAAAAAACTTCGAACAGCAAAAACAATTTATATTGACTTTTACCGATAATTTGTCTATAATACTAAGGCGCAACATTGAAGAAATGTGCTGTAAAAAAATATCCATAGAAATTACTATTTAAAAGATCATTCTGGAAAATTTTTGCTTACCTCTTTAGGCTATACGCCCAACATTGGTAAATTACTAAGAAATTTAGTAAGCGCTCCTAAAGACTAACGCGGTACTTGGAAGAGAAGAACCAATATTGATAAAAGTGTCACTGTCCAACATATAAAATCATATTCACCAAGCGCGTCACACATCGAAGAGAGCACGCGCCTAACAAGCTATATCTTCCTAGTGACATATCAATTTCAGATATGTACATAGATTTTTCACAAAAACATCCTCACGTGGAAGTGTCCTATGAATTTTATAGGAAACTTGTCACCAATGAAATGAAAATTTCATTTACAAAGTTAGGTAACGTGCAGTGCAAATAATGCGAAGCATTTTAACTTCATTATACACAACACAACAAAGACAACTTAAATAGCGGATGTATTTTGCATAAGGAGCACATAAATCATGCAAATGAAACTAGGAGGGAGTACAAAAAAGACAGTGCCAAGAATAATGACAAAACTACAGTATGCTATTCTACCGACATGCAGAAAGTAATCATGCTGCCTCATCTGGATATGTTCAAGCAAGTTTCTTTTACCACAAGAATTATCGTTTTCAACCAATCTTTTGTCCCACTTGGAAAATTAGGTAATCCAGATCAGCCATTTGCCGTTCTGTGGCATGAATGTGGGTAGGAAGGAAGAACATCGTAAGCACTTACAATGCTTTATTTTAGTTGGTGCTTATTTCAATAATTTGCCTTATTTTATTAGGTATGCTAATGAATGAATTTTATTTTTACTTTACTTTGGTATATCTACACACCCTTGATATTACAGGAAGGTGCATACTGCCGTCTTAAATGTTGCTTTAATTAAAAATTACTAAAAATCTGAATAGAAAAAAAAACAAGGTAATGAATCAGTATTATAAAAAATTCAATTCAGGATTTAACTTAATGGAATATATTTTCCAGTTACAATTGTCAGAATACAATACAATCCATGTGATATACGATTATTCTTCAAAATATTTCTTAATTACCCACTTTCCGATTCACTACTTTGTTCATCAAATTTCTATGCTATTTTTAGAGTATACAAATGTAAACTTTCACGATCTAAGTTCATAATTACCAACTCTTGCCTTTTGGCTTTAAATCTTACATGTAAATTGAGCAAACTTTATATGTTTCACATTAACATTTACTAATCTAACGTTTCACTCTTCATTTTCAGAATGAATAATAAAATTTTATTATTCCTACTTTGATATTTGCTGTAATCAGCGAAGGGTAAGTATCCAAGGAAGTCTTAAAGGTAGGAGAACAGTTGAATTTACAAATCATATTCTCATTATTATTAGAAAAAAAAATTACTCTTGCTGAATCTTGTATATGCGTGCGTGAGGACATTCTTATGTATACACTGGCACGTATATTTGTGGACAATTGTGAGAGAACGTACATGTACTGTGAGAGAACGTACATGTACTGCCATACCTTTAACAACTACGTCAACTTATACGTGTCATTCTATCGTAAAGAAGCTTTTTTTAGTTTGAGAGGCCTTGCACTGCTATACATGTAAATATACGCCCTGAAATCGCAAAAAATCAGCGCTATTCGCGTATATATACAAGGAGTCGTTTTTATATTCTCGGACTAGGCATGACAAGAGTAGGTTAGAACAACAACAGAAATTTATTTTTCAATATAGGCCCCTTGCTTTTCAATACAAGTATTACATCGTTTCAATAACATCTTTAACCAATCATAAAAATATTCTTTTGGTTTGCTCTTAAAACGGCTTTCAACAGCCGCTATAAGTTCATCATTGTCCCTAAATTTTCTTCCTCTTAGAGTTTCACTTTTCACTTTAACATCTCTGAGGCGATGCATTAAGCTTGCATAATACTCTCCTGTGATGTACCACCCTTCTTCAGATAATCATTCATTAAAACTCCTTGGCAATCCCAAAAAACAGTTGCCATTATTTTTCCTGCAAACGAAGGTTAGATTAACGTCTACAATGAAAGGATTGATATCATTGACACCCAACGACCTCGCTCGTCATGAAAATGCGGGTTGGTTTCCTATCTCAAACAGTACACTAACAAGTGCGTTAGGGTATTTTAATGTTTCTGTCCCTTTAGGAATGCAACTTGGCTTTACAGAAGACGACAATAATGTAATTTTGAACATCAGACAAGAATTGTTTTTCATTCACAGTAACATTGATACCGATGCAGTAATTTCAACTGTTGCAGATGAAGTACTAAAAGTTAACATAGATAAAATATGTTGGAAAGTTCCACACATCATTCCAGCATTAGCGGAGTAATTGGTATTGACGAAGTACATTGATAAAAATGTAAATACTTGAGTAGCATTTAGAAGTTGGGAAACACATGCATGGGTAATCAAAACATCGACTAGTATAGAAACACCTAGATACATTATTATCGGATTTCAAATGGGGCGAGAATGTAATGTTTCTCAAGATATGAGCAGATTCGATAAATGTGCACTAAAGAACATTAGGGTATTCCTTAACAGGGATCGTTATCCGTATGCCAATTTAAACGTAAATTACGATAATTGCTTGGCTACATTGTTTGAAATGTTTGCTAAATTCCAAATGTCATGTTGTCAAAGAAATGGTCAACCATTACTCACACCTAATTAATTTACGGCAGTCGCAACATTAATAGTGGTAGACTGCTCGAATCAAAAAGAGACATTAAACTCTAAAGCAGTAGTACTTCGTGTAAAAATCGAAACAGCAGTCAACATACAGGCGAATACGACAGCATACTGTGTTATACTCCACGATCGCTTAGTTACGTATAACGCGTTAACCCAAGCAGCAAGACAGCCGTAATACGATGCCCGTCATAGTCGACGTACAAGGACATAAAATTTCAAAAGCTTTATACCGAAAGAACCCGCAATGTTTAATTGAACACAAAGCGCACACTACATGTTTAAATCGTCGTATCCATGGCATACGTTAGATGTGGAGAGTCGCCGTCAAGCTACTTAGTTAATGCATAATCAGCATTAATTGGGAAAAGGGCATACACCACCACACAATTTCGCAGAATTCTCAGTCGCTTGACTCAACCTACAGTTACTATCTACGTCAAGGGTAGAGAAAGCGGATTACATCAGAAAATTTGTTACACAAACCGTTATATAACTTGAGGAACATCCTGTTCTTCTTACTTTGCAACCAGTTTGTTATTATCATTGTAAATCATTATGTCACTGCGCTCTGTCTAATGTATACCATCTGAAGATACTTATATAGTGCAGTAAAGCTTTTTTTTAATAAAATTGTAAATATGTATTTTGTTTATTTCTTCTATATATCACATAATATGAGTACATTCTGTATATATTTTCTCTGTAATGAATTATAGCATAATATTAGTCTATATTCAACTAAAAAGTTACTACATGAATTATCCGACGAAATTCTGATTGGTTAGCATCCAAGATTTCCACTACTCTTTGAAAATACTATTCCAACACCATCCCGACACGCAATATGTCATATTTCGTTTGAAAGGGCTTTAATTCAGTACTTTCTCTACAGTTCAGAAAGTACAACCCAAACAATTCAACATTACATTTCAACGAGAAGTGTTTCTGCAACTGAATTTGTATTAGTTTCAAAACATTCACTTTAACGTCACCCATTAACGTCTGCACATCCGTATGGGTATTGCATGGTGATAGTCTATACGAAACAATACGTTGTTTAAAAGCATTGCGAATCACTTCAACCCCAGTATCAACGAGTAGACACATTTAATTTGTGCCTATTGCTTGTAAGGTGTCTTTGATAAGCATATCGAGGAACATCAATCGAACAGTCAGTGCAGTGCACAAATTCAACACTTTCGCTACTTTTCTTTTCTACTGGTTCGCTGCTTTGGTCTGACTTACGCTTCCGTGAGTTGTTCAAACCCGATGGTCCTGCTTCTGCAAAGGAGTCATCAGCATGTCTGTGTTGTGCATTATTCTTTAAGTTGTTTAACCATGATGGTCCAGATCTGTTCGCATCGGAAGTACTTGGTTGCGCCACATTCCTAAGTACGGCACGGTTTTGCGGTACAGCCTGCTGCATCTCTAAAGGTTGGTATCCTTATCCAACACACAGTTTTTGATGTCGCTGTAGAGAGTCTTTTCTTGAAAATTTCTTCAGACGTTCACATTGAAACGTTTTATTTCGATCCGTAACAGAGAGAATGTATAAACAGTGTATAATTGAACGGGTAGAGTTACGTGTTTTGTTATAATTCCTTTTTTTTAACTGTTTATTGATCTGTATTGGTTCGTAGCATTTATTACTATCATGTATTACAACTGTTAAAAAGTAATCATATCCAGCGATGCGAACGAGAACGCAACGTAACATATCGCGAGGAACAGGATTATATGTATGATGGATTTATCAGGTTGAGGGATAGAGTAGTGTACGAGTAAGGAAACCATAACAATGATAGTCGGGATAGAGTGTTGCTGAGCGCACATATTCCACCCAGCATTGTATCTCACCCTGCCATGTGCTTTGGGATGAAAGCAAGGTATTACCCCCACCTGTTTCCCAGAAACTCGCAGTTCATGTAAGGCTCAAGACACTATGGATAGAAGATACTGAGTTTTCCACTATATCCCTGATCGGTTATTGTGCAGGTAAGTATTATATGGGTGCTGCAGAACTCCCAGATACTGCTAAGTGATTTAGCGACCATTCATTATCTTTAAAATAAGCAGCACACACAGGACTGAGGATACTCTCTGACGACTCATCCACTTCCTCCACTTGTAGCGAAGAGTTCATACGACTCCACTCTTCAGCGAACTCTGCGATACAAGTAGGGCTCAGGACAATATCAGAAATGTGTTGCCTGACCTCTCCTCCTGCCGTAGAACTACTGAACGACCACTCCTCCATAAATTCTACGGTAGAAGCAGGGCTCAGCAAACCTTCAACTAGATTCCCTAATATTCTGCCCTCTGCATACATTGGAAATGTGGACGATTGCTCATCTGCAACGCCTGAAGGTTTCAGAGTAATAGGAGATTCCTCTCTCCACAGCACCGGTTGCGCTACAGAGCTTGACGATGAACGATCTTCCGCAAGTGGAGACCATTCATCCCCAAACTCTGAAATGCAGCCTGGACTTAAGACATGGTGTAATACTACCTGATCTTCACTCACGGGTGACTGCATCCTCTCATACGGCTCACGTACAGGTTGTAGGGTGAGCAATATTTCGTCCACGTCTGCCTGCTCGCACGTGCGTGATAATATCACATTCAAATCGTTCGCTGGAGGTGGTTTATCCAAAAACCGCAACGCTATTTCACAGTCATCCTGATCGAAATACTGCCCGCACTCCACCAGGTCACTGGAATCACCGCCTTCCTGGAGTAGCTCCATCACGTCCTGTGTGATTCGTATGAGGTCGGCCTCACACCAACCTCCTTAGAATGGGAGTGTCATCCCGCGGTAGTATCACAACGTGGCTTATGAAGTTAACTCGTCCACCCATCTCTACGGGACGATCATAAGCCACGCATGCTCGTGACCTACCTAAAATCAAAAGAATGTAAATTAATCATCTGTGCCAGTAATACAAGAAAGCGCTTTCTTACCTCTGTTTACGGTTGACGTATTCTTCACTACGGTGGCGGCTACACTTTGGTTTACAGAATCTAAAAGCGATTACTATTATTAGTATACAAAAGATGAAAGCCAGCAAAATAACTTTTGTAAACTTTACAAGTCCCTACAGATTTTATTGAGAATTATTCTAAGTTCACAAAATAACTTTTGCAAATTTTACAAGTCCGTAAAGATTTTACTGAAAAGTCCACAAAAATAATTCACTAATATAATAAGCACCTACCATTACAAGAAGACATGATGTAACACCACTGTATAACACTTGGAACCTTTTCTCGTGATGTATAATAATTGAATGACTCTCTAGTGGAATAATTGAATGACTCTCTAGTGGAACAACCTACTCTTATATACAAAATACAGACCTTGAAAGATATCCTCTAAAAGTGCATTTGACGTTAACCTCCCTTCAACTCCCACACTTCAGGATTCCTCGCCCTCTTCTCCTGAGGTTCCCGCTTTCTGTATCCTCTCTTATTATCGTGGACACTCAATCCAGAGACGAAGAAATTTATGAACTGACGACCGTAGTCCTGGACTCTACAAGATTACAATCTTGATGCGGATACAGTAATACTTGATATGACCAATGCCGAAATCATTGCTATCAGTGATGAGGACACACCACTACCTATTGACATCGACGAATATAACGATGATAGTCATGACTTCGTCAGCATATCATCCAGTGTTGAGGGAGTATGTTCTTCCTGTGCTGGGAACGATTACCTGAACACCGGTGACTACGACTCCGACGTAGACATGGACCCTGCCTTCAGCTATGATTCCGACGAGTACGACAATGACCTGTTACGACAACAGCGACTATTTCGTAAAACACGTACTGACTTTTGTAACGAAATCATCGTTGAAGAGAGTAGAGATGAGGACGACTTTATGGACACTCTCAATAACAACATGCAACGACTAGAACGTAGCGCTCAAGAACTGTCAGACGAAGTACAACAATTAAGTGCATAGGAACAGATACATAACAGCATACAGGACGAGGACAATGACATTGGCAAGGTTCCAGACGCCGCTTCGCGAGTCCAGGATCACGGAAATAACGAAAACAGTCACGACGATATGCACAGCAATGACAGTACCACTCAACGCAATTCTGCGTTCACGGTATGTATTGTCTTGATACAACTTTGTATGTATTAATAATTCTTTCTTTCATTACAGCTGACAACCATAGTGCCATTCGTCTGGAATTATGATGTCATGATCGCAGAGAGCTCTCTAGAAGAGCAGCTCGACCGGCCCACACTAGGCTTGTAACATTATACCTTGAGTGGAATAGTGTTATAAGCCTAGCTATAATAAGTAGGTATGATCACGCCATGGTACAACTGGAGATGATACTGGAAACTGTCGAAGAAGTAGCCGGACTTTACGAACTCATCCGAGTTCGTAATGCAGCTCTTCCATAACTAGTCTTTGCAAGTGATCGAGACAGTCATAGTAAGTATAACTGACAGAGCTCTCCTTCTACTTTTGATGTATTTCCAGAAAAACGTCGACCCCAATAGTGCGCCCCAGACCAGACAGACCAACATTAACTGACTGAGCGCGGCGACTACTATACAGACAGACAAACAGACATGTAGACATACAGACAGACAGACAGATATATAGACGGAGAGACGGACAGACAGACAGACAGGTACACACCACACGGTGTATATGCTCAAATATATCAATGATACTATGATGGTATACCATCATGTACCGCTGATGAACATCTGCTAGTCCTCAGAGGAGCATCTTCAGACGATACGGTTTAATGCTTCATGTATGGAGTTCGAATAAACCAACGGCGTTCATCTGACGCCCGCTACAGGAGCATCTCCGATGGGATCATGTAATAAAATTAAGGTGTGTAACATAGGTGTAGTATACAAAATTTTGAAATAATAATAAAGTAAGTTATCCAAAAATACTAACCTTACACCACTTATAATTGTGCCTTTGGCTCATCGGTAGATTAATAGGGTTGGTTCACTAAAATTATTTGCTTTATTACCACTTACCATTAGTAATAAAGAATGTAAAAAATGAAGTTATCTCAGGCGCCAAATTG
Organism: Vesta saturnalis; assembly: GCA_036346205.1. Taxonomy (NCBI): domain Eukaryota; kingdom Metazoa; phylum Arthropoda; class Insecta; order Coleoptera; family Lampyridae; genus Vesta; species Vesta saturnalis. The sequence continues at coordinate 99,755 of JARFJB010002504.1, read as the reverse complement.
TCTTTTTAAATTATCGGGACAATTAAACCGACTTGACAAAAATGTAAAAATAACAATATACAGACTATGTTTATTGAATTAAATGTAATGATGAAATAATGAAGGTCTTAAAATTATTCTTAAAGTACTAAATAAAACACTACATAAATACCTTAGAAATTTTTGTACACAAACTTTTCTTTTGACAACCTCTGGTATCTAAATATGAATACGGAGAGGTTAACAGGATGAAGTCATTCTTGCGTCATCATGGTGCAATCTTGACATAAAGTTATCAGACGCACCCCAAACTGAATTTGTCTTTATAAAAATCCGTATAATTTCTTAAAATTTTTAAATCCACTTCTTATTGCAATCCATTCACAAAAAAATTGCAATCATTAAACGAAAAAATGTACGAAACCATAAATTCAAATGCGTACTCAAGATGCAATTACGTTGTAAATTGAAGTAATGATATACGTGTAATTAAAGTAAAAACGTTATTAAAACGTAAAGGAAAACGTAAGGAAAACGCCTAAAAGAACAAAATGCTTTAAATTTTATGTAAATGTATTAAAATATCTCTTACCACCAAATTGATGGCGTTTTCACATAAATTTAAATAAAATCAAAAGAAGCAGCTTCATGCTTCGACATTAAACAGGAAGTGCAAATGGAGGATTTCTAAATAGATGAATAGGTCATGCGCACAAGATATGATCAGAATACTTAACGCAGATGCGTTATGTATCAAATAGGAAATGAATACAAATTGAAAGCAGGATTATAAATATTTACGAACTAAGAAGATATGCAAATTAAGTTGCCTACCTCATACCAATATTGTAAAATAATTAAAATTTTCAAATAGTTATTCCTTATTTAAACTTTTTTAAATATTTCATGCAAATCCTGCTATCTTGATAATAGCAGGATTTGCATGAAATTTATACCTAGAGGTTTTCTATGATGAGAATCCAGATTTGATCATAGTTTTGATGTATCTTCTAGAGGGCGCGATTTGTCTATATTTAAAGCTCCATAACTTTTTTCTGTCTCGGTGTATCAAATTTCCACTCAGAAATTCTTATTTCCTAGAGCTATTGTTTAAAAAAGTTGTACCTTGCAGATGTCGCTTCGAGCAGTCGTTTTTGTGATAATCCAATTTAAATGTGTCATTGCGTATTAAAATTTATCTTCGCCCTCCTTCACACTTTATCCAGGCTTAGGGCGGCTCCATGTAATTTGGAGCGTATTTAAGGACCAACCGGCCACCAACAACAGAACTTTACACAACAATATAACAACATAAGTATGTAAGAAAGAACTGGCAAAGAAAAAGAGGAATAGGATACAAAGTCAATAACAGCTATCAAAACAGCGGACGTTTATTAATTCAATTAAGCTTGAAGTATATGATGAAAGTGACCCCCGTATATTTATGTATACAAATGTTAATTCTAGGAAAAAGGAAAAGGCCACGTATTTCATCCATCCCCAAGGGGTAGTGCGGGGTGCTCGAGCTTCCCAGCTCCTTTAGCCACAATCATGGATTCGCCGCATACATACATACATTACGTATATATGCATGGTGGGATTAGGGATGGGTGTGGTCAGGATAGTATCGGACGGAACAGAGTTAGAGTTCTAAGGGGGAAAATTTTACCCCAGCATTCGCCTAAGTAGGCGCACATGGTGTGCATATACGCAGTGACCATGTCGCTACATGTATATGAGGAAAACCCCCTGAAAGACCTCATACAATGTAGAAGGTAACGGGAATCGACCACAATTACCTCCCGCATGCTAAGCACGTCGTGTCACCACTACGCTACCAGCTCGGTTAATTCTAGGGAAAAAATTGAACTGCACCCTATCCATCATCTCTACATCTAACCGTAAAACGTTTATTGTGCTTTTAAAATTCTGTTAACCGTATCCTTAGAAACGGCAAGTTCGAAACCAATATCTCTTGTGGTCAGACCAGGACCGCCTTTAACTGGGTCTAAATTCTTTTTTTTAACCTCTGCTGTTCTAGTAGTACGATTCTGTCCATAATCAACCGTAACAGGAGCAAAACTACGGATTGCTCGAAGACGCCTTTCAACGGCGGCATATGTTTGATGGTTTGGAGCACGTCTGTTTAAAAATGTTTCTTGGTATACTCTGACCGATTCCCGACCATTTCTTTCGCAATAACCATAAACTACTGTCATATCAGATATTTCTGCATTAGTGTAGGGTACGGTCACAACGATAAATTGAAGAAGGAAATTCAAATTACAATAAATACTTGGCAATACCTTTTTGTGACTAATGACAATACATAATAATGTTTAGTCGCTACTACGATGAACTTTAGTACGCAATGAAACATTTAAATTTGCTTATCACACAAACGGCAACTCGAGACGGCATCTACAAAGTATACCTTTTTTGAAAAGACATATCAGCAATAAAAATTTCTGACTAGAAATTTTAGATACGGAGGCAGAAAAAGGTTATAAAGCTTCAAATTTAGACAAAGGGCTGATTATGGCGCCCTCTGGAAGATACATCAAAGCTATGATGAAATCTGGGTTTCTCATCATAGAAAACCTCTAGGTACCAAATTTCATGCAAATCTTGTTATTATTAAGATAGATATTTGAAAAAGAGTTTAAAAAGATAATAACTTTAACACTCATCATTTCGGAAATTATCAACTTTTGGGCTAAGGTGAATTGGGCTAGATCCTCATATTTTAGTCTCAGGAATTTATCCTAGTATTTTGTACAGACCTTTTAGAGACACTGTGTAAATATATATATATATATATATATATATATATATATATATATATATATATATATGGCTTTAAGGATAAGCGTTAATTAGACGTTTCTGTCAAACCAGACAACGGATCAATCTGAAAATTTGACAGTATGCATAAATTAATATCTACACGCCTAAAATATTTTAGATGATATACCTATATATTACCGTTTAATCGTCGATTTTTTTACAAAACATGTGCTTTTATAAACGCTGATAACCCTGAACTCTCTGGTACTAAGATGATCAAATTCGAAATGGAGTGGTGTGATACCATGAGGATCTTCACTTCGAGTTATATTTTATTTGCCTCATACAGGGTCTTTAAAAAATGCAGATACTTTGTTCACATGAAAAAAGGAGTGGAAGTCAATTTTTCAAATGGAACACCCTGTATATTTACACATTTTTGAGCTCTACATCCAATTTTAGATTGACTTTAATCAGATAATTCTATTTAGATTTCAAACCCTTTTCGAGATAAACTGTTTCAAACAGAAACTGACGTGGTTTCCTTGTATTCATCACTTATTTTTGAAATTTAACAGATTCCGTTCGATGTTCCTTCATCAGTCACAGATAATACAATGAATAAATAATTATTAAAATACTCTTCAACCATCAAATGAAACTTCTCTTCAAACAATAGTTTTATTAACGCTGACACACGAACTGAAAATAATTTCATGAATTAGTAAGTTAATTCAATTATCAGTGTATTTCAGAATATGTTCGAACACATCTCCACCTCTACTTAAACAAACATGTAATCTCTTCAAAAGATTTTCATGTGTAGCGCTTCTGATTAAGTCTGGAGTTAAACTATTGAAAGCAGTTCTAACTCTCGATTTCATATCTTCCATTGTTGTTACTGGATTGGAATAAACCATATTTTAATGAAACCCACACAAAATAATCTATTGGATTGCCATCTGGGGTTCTATGATGCCAACGAATAGGTCCATTATTACCATTCCCTCTGTCTTCGAAGATTTCTGTTACAGCTTCGCCTACTGAGCGAGAATTATGGGGTGGAGCACCATCCATCTGGTACCATACACGTTCTCTTCCTGGCCTATTACTTAAAATCATTTGAATTCCATTTCTCAGTAAATCTTCATATTTTGTAGCATTCAAATTATCATCATAAAGCTCGATATAAAAATTGACTCATTCTTTATGGCACAAAATACATTTCTTGAAAACCCTTTGTCGAACGACATGAGGATTTTCTGGCGCCCAATAATGACTGTTGTGTCTGTTGAAAATTCCATTTTTGTAAACCTGGCCTCATCTGTCCATATTATATTGTCAAGAAAATGTTCATCCTCTTGGGTCTTGACAAGTAACCATTCAAAGAATTCCACTCTACGAGGCAAATCAGTCTCTTTCAAATGTTGGACACAGTAGCATTTATAGGAATGCCATTTGTGCTTATTAAGAATGCGATAAATTGTCACGTAGGGTATACCTATCTCCCTTTCAGCCTCGTGTAAAGAAGTATTTGGAAATGCATTAAAAATCCCTAAACTGTTATGTCATTGTCATCATCATCCGCTTCAGGCTTCTACGTATGATTTTTGGACGAAAGGTCGATTTATCACATTATTATTCGCCTTCGGAAGTTGTGGATATCTTTCGTGAAATACTCGGCATGTTCTACTTGCAATTCTATTGCACTCACCATGAATAATTAATAAATTCAGGAAATTTTCATTACTGTAACCTAATCTTGATATTTTTCTATTAGAATTAGTATCGCAATTAGTCAAAACCACCAACGAAAGTTTGACGTTTCAAAATTGGATCATTTATTTTCTAAAGCACATCATTAAAAAATATTAATTTGCAATGTTGTACGGTAAAGACACTCAATACCTCAATGCATACAAATTGTAACTTTTTCTAAGGTACATATCAATTTCGAATTGACTGATTTGAGACTGTTGAAAAACTAAATCGAAAAGAAATTGTATTAGCTAGTATAAAATAGATGTTAAATCTTAAAAATAAGTGATGAATGCAAGGAAACCACGTCAGTTTCTGTTTGAAACAGTTTATCTCGAAAACGGTTTGAAATCGAAATAGCATTATCTGATTAAAGTGAATCTAAAATTGGATGTAGAGCTCAAAATGTTTAAATATACAGGGTGTTACATTTGAAAAATTTACTTCCACTCCTTTCTTCATGTGAACAAAGTATCTGCATTTTTAAAGACCCTGTATGAGGCAAATAAAAATATGAATCGAAGTGAAGATCCTCATGGTATTACTCCAGTCCATTTCGAATTTAATGGTCTTAGTACCAGAGAGTTCAAGATTATCAGCGTTTATAAAAGTACATTTTTGCAAAAAAATCTAAATTAATTTATATCTCTTAAACGGTAATAGATAGGTATAGGAAAATAGTACATGAAGTGGTTGACAAAGTAATAGGAAATCATAATATGATATTATATACAGGGTGTTCCATTTGAAAATCAAAGTAGTCGCTACTTTATGGTAGAAGCGGCAACTCCGCATCATCTAAAATATTTTAGGCGTGTAGATCATATTAATTTGTGCATACTGTCAAATTTTCAGGTTGATCCGTTGTCTGGTTTGCCAGAAACGTCTAATTAACGTTCGTCATGAAAAGCCCTGTATACACACATATATATATATATATATATATATATATATATATATATATATATATATATATATATTAAAATGTTTTCGTTTGAAAATATGCGGGTCGGGAAGCTTATAACGATCACCCTGTATAACCAATTAGCAATACTGAGCAGCAATTAAGTAAAAATTTAATTAGTCGTTTATCAGTAGAATGGAAACCTTATTTTTATCGTTAGTCTAAATCTCCAAAACTATGTAATTTCAATGTTCTAGATGACAAAACGGGTTTCATTAAACAGGGAGAATCAAAAATGAAATTAAATATAGGAAGTTTTATTAAAAAAAGATTATTTTTCCTGTATCACGTGTTTAGCACGCCCTGTAGAATACCAAATATTTTTATCTTTATCATCTCGACACTGTTTTTTAATACAAGTATTATCAGTTAAGCAACTTACTTGGTATACTTTTATTACCGAGACTGAAAAGTTACCAATGTTTCCGCTGTTATTAAAGAGAGCTTTGTGTTGCGCATTTAACGACAACGTAAATACATATGAAGAAAAAGTTGCTTTATTTTTTGTTTCCTTTTAGTGCTCCATTTAATAGTTTGTTTTCCTTGTCAATCAAAAAATGTAAATTTGTGTACAACTGACTTTCTTAATTATTTGTTAAAAATTCAATATTACATATTTAATATTTAAAAGATATACCGAATATTAACAGATAATTGATAAATACTTCACAGCTTTGTCCATTTACAAATATAATTATTTTTGTCAGAATAAATATTATAGGTAATATTCAATTTTATACCAAATGAAGCAGCCGACTTAGTTAAAATATAGGTTTGAGGTATAATAATTATTTAAGTGAAATTTTTATTTCGCACGGTAGAACATTTTCACATTTTCTTATTAAATTATTGTAACGTAACTAACATGCACTAGCGCAGAAAACCTCTGACCGAATATTGATAGGGAAGACAAGCAGCCCATCCATCAATATCTGTCCACCCCTGGCCCTTGCAGACTCAATGAGCTGGAAGGCCTCGTCAGAAGTGTGAATCACTCCGCATCTCATCTGCAAGTCAGATAAGAGAATGATGATTCTTCAGCGTTTGAGAGCCATCACATACTCCAGATGGCGTTTGTGTCTTTGTTCGATTTTTTAGATACGTAAGGAATCGGGGTAACAAGAGGGTGAACATGTTCCGACAATTTGGACCATTAAACAATTTTTTCCTTTATTATTTTGAATAAAGACGCGAAGCGTTGCTGAATGTATCTAGAATTTTATTTACAACCCAAAATCAGTCAATTGCGTTTTGTTTTACAATCAAACTTAATCACTTAATTTATTTAATTTTATTTATAGAAGAAGGGACAGATAAATGGACACCCTATAAATAATATAGAAAATAAAGAAAACCTTTAGGAAACAAAGCTTTGTAATAAACCCTATTTAGCACCAGTGCATGTGCAATAAATCAAGCTACTCGCCCTTTGCAACTATACACTCGTTGACATAATTTTTTTTTCGGTGCCTAAAGATCAGTTTTAACGACCATACCATTTTAAATGGACCGAATATAGTTGCCTCTTCTCACGCCTGCTAATGATGGCGCCACGTGCGTATTAACTGTGATTGTTTCCGGTTGACCGAAAAGAATTAAAAGATCGAAAACTTATACAAATCGGGTAAGAATTCAAGAATTTTTATAAATTAAACAGAGATTACGAAAACAAATATAGATTTTTTTTCTTAGAGAACTAAGTTACTGAAGACTTGTCCATTAAAGAGATATACTTAATTTATCACGCAACATTAAAAAATCGCCCTTATCGTTTAGTTATAATGTTTATTTTCGAGGGTACGAAAGCTCTGAATGCACGCGTGTGCTATTTGTTAATGTTTCCATAGCAGATTTTTAAAATGATTTGTATGTGTTGCACCTCCCTAAGCTACTATATTCTTTTTTAGACCTTTATATGATCTTTTAGATACATTATATCTTAACTTCTTTTGTTTTCCAATATTTTTCTTTCAATTCTTTTGTCTTTCAAAATAATAATCTAACCTAACGGTTTCTTGATAATATTCATAAAGTTAATAGGCTAGTCAATTTAGGAATAAAAATCGGAAATTTTAGGTACAGTCCTAATCGCATTTATTTGTTGTTTTTTGGATCGCTGAACACAAATCTGAGGTTTTCTGACCGATATTGTGCCCGGAACATTGTTTTTTTTTGCGAAAAGGTTCCAAATTTTGTCAATTGTTTAGGTTTTTGGGCTAATTCTCGGAAATTATGTGTTTTTTGAAAAAAACCATGCTTCGTAAAATTAAAATAAATAAAATGAGCTACAAGTTTCATACAAAATCATTCTTTCTACGACCAACCGCTACGCCCCTAGAGCGCACTAAAAAATGGCCAGAATTCCCAAAAATAAAAAAAAAACGCTAAATACTGCCGTGTTACATCAGGTTTCCGTGGAAACGACCCATGTTACGACAATTTTGACTATTTATGATAATAAACACACATAAAAATAAACTGTAAGTGTGTCCGCCTGAAAGGCTCGCCTGAAAGAAATATCCGTCTAAAATCAAATCGAAAAAAATTGGAGACAAAAATAGTAAAAAACGTAGAATTACTTATAGTTACATTTAAATTAAGATTACTTGATACATAGATAAACAGTATAATGAAATATACAAGAAATTGTTTTGATAAAAGTAATAATCTCATAAACAGGTATGGGTTGGTTGGTTGGTAGGATCAAGTAATTCGATCCCTTCGGGTTAAAGGTCGGCATTCCATCCGCTCCTTTTTTGTAGGTGGGCCCGAGAGGAGATAGACAGCTGCTTCTTCCTCCTCCACATAAGGCTTCGTGAAGGGTAGGAAACCGAAGGCCAAGTTTCTCTTGGAGATCCAAGTCTTCAGCCTCGTCCGCTTGTCGGTCAAGGGCCGCCGATGCGTTGTTGCATCATCTGTGAACGCAGTTTATGCATAGATCAGTGCAACTTTATGCAGCTGCAGTTTTGTGCACAGGTTTTGGTGCACTTGCATGTACAAACCTAAGTAGTTCGGGGGATCAGGGTCCAAAAGAGTTATAATTGGTTTGAGTCCGTTGGTGGTCCTTTTCCAACCCCACTCCTTTGCTCGCTGATACCCATCTATTGCTGCACTTGATAGTAAACTCTGTAACTGTGCTGTGTTGTTGCAGCTGCTGGGGGTGGAGGCGCAACTATCTTTACTCACGCCTAGCGGCACAACGGTTGGTTGTGTAAACAATTATTATATATAAAAGTTATAGTACATTTTGTCTGCTTCAATTTTGCAAAATGTGGTCTTTTCGAAAAAACGCATAATTACCGAGATTTAGTCCAAAAACCTAAAAAAATTTGACAGTTTTTCACAAAAAAAAAACAATCTTCTGAGTATAATATCTGTCAGAAAAGCTCAGATTCGAATTCAACGACCCAAACATAAGGAATAAATGTGGACTGTACCTAAACTTCGATGTGCAACTAATTAATTAGCTCAACGGGGGGGGGGGGGTTATTACCATACAGAGACTAATTTGGAACATTGGTGTTTTAAAAAATTAAGTAGCATAGTTTTCTGCAGCCAGAAGCGGATTAATAAACATTCCAGTCGAAAAGTAAAATGTATATACGTTAAAATTTTGAAATATTTTTTGAATCTGTTATTAAAATAATATGTGAGGGCTGTATTTCGATAGAAACTTCTTTTTAAAGGTCACTTGTGTTTGTTTCTACGTGATCGTCAATAAATATGGCACGCAGTCCTCAGTAAAAGTCTGTACGGTATTATCTATCACGAAAAGTTAGAATACAATGGATCAAGATCATTTTGTTATTCAATTTACAATTTTTGGTTATCTGACTTCTTAAAATCCCTGATCAACAAGATCTTGAACTCTAATTGATTGAGCAAATAGACAAACTTTCAAAAATTGTACTGAAAAAGGAAGTAAACAGCGCTCAAAAATACTCGCTTAGACTGCAATGAAATTTCAGAAAATATTAAAGTAAAGCTACCAAAAAGATAACACCAGGATAACCACTAAGTCGACTGCTGGACAATGTTGAACACGATAATGTGATGTGAATGTGATCAAAATGATGTTGAAGGAGTTTAGCCAGTAGTAGAGGAGCTGTTCGTTGTCACGATTATGGGCAGGACATGGAATATGTGGTATAGTTATATAAGCTGTTATAGCTGGTCTAACGTATTGTGTTCGGGTTTCCATTCAGCAGAGAACTAGATTTGCGGATTTTGCACTCTCCTTTACTTATAATACTTTGTTGGTAAAATCTTAAAAAAAAGGGGACTAAACGTTGCTTACATTTATAATACAATGTTTACCTCGTGATTCATACATGTAACACGAGTTACCTCAAAGTTACATGTACGGAAATACTTCTGCTATCCTCTGATAATGATTACCATACAATAATAAATTGTAGAATGCCAAAATTGTAATGACATGTTTAAATAGACGTGGGTAACCAATAACTATAGTAAACCGAGACAAACTTCCTTAAAATAATAACAAATGGTCCGCTCCTACCTTCAGCCAGAAGATCTGCACCCTGAACGCTTCCCTGGTAATGCTTTGTATTCTTACTTATTTGAATTAATCCTTTAGAGATCACATCACTTGGCGGAACTGGGTTTTTGGGAAGTACTGGGGGAATAAATAAATAATCCAACTGCTTCATTAGTTTTATTCCGAACGGCAAATTTTTTATAACATTTGCAAATTTTCACCGAAAAGCCTAATTAAATTCATTTGCATTATGTACAAAAACAAATACAAAATTGAAATTCAGTTTGGACTAACTATTGTGGTTATTCTTTGTAGATAATTTGACATTCTAGAATTAATTAATCATATCACTTTCATCACATTAATTGTAAAAATAAACTAAATGAATGATCGTCAAGCGACTCGGGTAACGTCCGATATTATCCACCGAAGGTGAAGTCGAAGATTACTGTTACAAGAAACAATGAACGAAAATCTAGATGGCCGCCACTAAGACACCATTAGTAGCGAGGGATAATCAGTCTAAACAAATTTTATTTTTATTTCCAGTTCTTTGTTTCATGGTAACACTTGAATCAACATTTTCTTGCTAAACCTGCGGTTTCTAAGACCGACCCTTCCGATTCAAAAATATTGCTGCTCCTTCAGTTCTCTTCGACCTGAAAATAACAATAACCGTAACGGTTAAGCACGACTCCCACAGTTATCTAAGCTCTATGTCTTCTGGCGAATTTCCTTCATCATGGAAGTTAGAAAATGTTCAACCTATTCCCAAAAAAGGCGATACGACTGGTCCCTCAAACCAATTGCCCATCAATTGCTATCACTTCCCAATTGCCCTCACTTCCATTTTGTCTAAAGTCATGGAAAAGGCCATTAACCCGCAACTACTCTCTTTCTTTGAATCTAACAAACTTCTTAGTGACCACTAATATGGTTTTAGGCAGAGTCATTTAACAAGTGTTCTTTTGTCATACATAACTCAAGTTTGAAACAATACATTAGAACAATACGGTAATACAGTTGTAGTTACTTTAGCTATGTCAAATGCTTTTGAAAATTTGGCATGTGTTTTCTTGCCAAACGCACCTTACTCACCAATTGAGCTTCTGACTTTTTTGATTTAAGGCCAATAGGTATAGTAGTTGGTACATAAGACTAATAATATTAGTCATTTCAATCAACCGATACTTACAACGTATCATTGAATCGTAAAGTACTAATCTAGTTAAATTTAATGCTAACAATTCAGCCTTGCCTTAGATCCGCCAAAGAAGATCGATCACTTCTAGTTCTAAATATGAGTAGCTCAAATTTTCAAACTTACTACTAAAGCAGCTGCAAGCGAGATAGGCTTTTGTACAGATCTTACCTTACCTTACCTCCCGACCGCTTTTTCTGCTATATAAGGCCCAAATTCGGACTCATCTAGAAAATAATTCTTACTTCAAAGCGGTTAAGCTTATAAATGATCCGTCCTTAACTTTGGAGGAAGTCACTTGAGCGTAGAACAATTAATTTACATCTTTCTTTGTACTATAGGAATTGAAACGACTATTGTGATGTCCAATTAGATTTTGTAGTACCACTTCAGGTCACCTCTTGCTAGAGCCACTAGTTTCGTTAGTTGGCAGCATTAATATATAGTATCAATTTTAAGTCTTATCGAACGGGCGCAATCTAGATTTTTCTACACGGTTTCTAAAACCTGGAATGATTTTTATAGTTCTTGTTTTCGTTTCATTTACGTTATAACATAGAAAGTTATGCAATCAACCTTTCTTCACTATCGCTTAATCGGCTCATTACATAATTTTACAATGCTTGATAGTTCCGCGAAGATGTGTGTGTATGTGTGTGCGTCCGCGCGCGGTGTGTGTGTGTGTGTGGGTGCGGGTGTGGGTGTGGGTGTGGGTTGTGGGTGTGAGTGTGGGTGTGGGTGTGAGAGTGGGTGTGGGTGGGGCGTAGTGTGGGTGCTGGTATGAGAGTGGAGTGGGTGTGGGTGTGGGTGTGGGTGTGGGTGTGGGTGTGGGTGTGGGTGTGGGTGCGGGTGGGTGTGGCTATGGTTATGGGTGTGGGTGCGGTGGGTGTGGTGTGGATGTGAGTTTGGATGTGGGCGTGGGTGTGCGTGTGCGTGTTCCTGTGCGTGTGCGTGTGCGTGTGCGTGTGCGTGTGCGTGTGCGTGTGCGTGTGCGTGTGCGTGTGCGTGTGCGTGTGCGTGTGCGTGTGCATGTGCATGTGCGTGTGCGTGTGCGTGTGCGTGTGCGTGTGCGTGTGCGTGTGCGTGTGCGTGTGCGTGTACGTGTGCGTTTGCGTGTGCGTGTGCGTGTGCGTGTGCGTTTGCGTGTGCGTGTGCGTGTGCGTGTGCGCGTTGCTGTGAACGTGCGTGTGCGTGTGCGTGTGAGTGTGAGTGTGCGTGTGCGTGTGCGTGCGCAAGTGCGTGGGCGTGTGCGGGTGTGCGTGTGCGTGTGCATGTGCGTGTGCGTGTGCGTGTGCGTGTACGTGTGCGTTTGCGTGTGCGTGTGCGTGTGCGTGTGCGTTTGCGTGTGCGTGTGCGTGTGCGTGTGCGCGTTGCTGTGAATGTGCGTGTGCGTGTGCGTGTGAGTGTGAGTGTGCGTGTGCGTGTGCGTGCGCAAGTGCCTGGGCGTGTGCGGGTGTGCGTGTGCGTGTGCGTGTGCGTGTGCGTGTGCGCGTGCGTGTGCGTGTGCGTGTGCGTGTGAGTGTGCGTGTGCGTGTGCGTGTGCGTGTGCGTGTGCGTGTGCGTATGCGTGTGCGTGTGGGTGTGCGCGTGGGAGTGAATGTGCGTGTGCGTGTGCGTGTGAGTGTGAGCGTGCGTGTGCGTGTGCGTTTGCGTGTGAGTGTGCGTGTGCGTGCGCAAGTGCGTGGGTGTGTGCGTGTGTGTGTGCGTGTGCGTGTGCGTGTGCGTGTGCGTGTGCGTGTGCGTGTGCGTGTGCGCGTGGGTGTGAATGTGCGTGTGCGTGTGAGTATGAGTGTGCGTGTGCGTGTGTGTGCGCAAGTGCGTGGGCGCGGGCGCGTGCGTGTGCGTGTGCGTGTGCGTGTGCGTGTGCGTGTGCGTGTGCGTGTGCGTGTGCGTGTGCGTGTGTGTGTGCGTGTGCGTATGCGTGTGCGTGTGCGTGTGCGTGCGCGTTTGTATCTGTGTGTGTGTATGTATGTGTGTGTGTGTGTGTGTGTGTGTGTGTGTGTGTGTGTGTTTAATGTGTGTGTAGATGTATGCTAATATCCACGATAACTCCAGAAACATAAACTTACGTACTTGAAATTTTGTGTTTAGAAAGCACATCATTTCTCGTGAGGCTGATTAGATTTTGTGAGAAAACCAGCTACATGTTGAAAGTTATCAACATCCCTAGATATAGAGCATAATGACCTATGCAATTTTTTGATGAGGCAATATCTAAATAACGATTACTAACATATTTTTATAAAAGTGAGCAGCTTTGGAATTGTTATTTTCAAGTTAGTGTCTAGATGTCTATTAACCTCTGACCCGAAATTTTAAACATCCATCGGATATTCATTATTGTTTTTGTTTGTACAATGTTGCCTATTATCGTTGTAAACGTATCAAAAAAAATAATTATCCTAAATTATCTCCACTCAACATTCCCGTATACATATGTATATACAATAAAAGCACTGCCATATTTATATAATTACATAGTACAACCCTACGAACAATGCAAAAACGAAACAAGCTTTTTGAGTTCATGTTTTATATGTCCTTCAACACCTTTATTCTACTCTAAAACAAAAATTACAATAAGTTTCTGAAGAATTTTCACTTTTTTAGGTAATGTCCAATGCCTTGTGTTTAAAACAAAAAGTCAAAATGCATTTATAAGTAGTTTCTAATGTTTAACGTTTGTACAACGTTTTAAATAAGTACACGATTTTAAAATCAAATGCGAACTAAAAGAAATAAAATAGAATAAAATTTAAAAACAATTTTAACAAAAAAGGTGGGACGCTGGTTACTTTACCAGTCCGATAATTTTGCCGCTAGATCAATAGTTATATTTATGTTTAAAGTTTATTGTTATTAAATTGTTACAGATTTTTCATTTTTACCATTTTTGTCCATTTTTAGTTTGATATATAAGCTAAAACTTTGTACGTTTTTCACAATTTATCTTGATTCTGCAGCATCCCAGTCCAACTCCTGGATAAAAGTCTTAATTTATGTAAAAATAAGTTTTTATTTAAATACCATTTCGACGAGTGCCCTGCTCAGCTGTAAATTTTACATATTATAGTATTGTAGTATCTTCCATGCATATGAGAAGCTTCAATTTAATAGCTCCATCTAAACGACTAGTTTGCTTATCATTAAAATATTTGTTTTGCGTAAAATTCAAAAAGTTTTGGCGTACCTGGTATACTCATTTGTGTATATTTTCTTGGTGCTAAATGTAATATCAATACAGACAGTTTAATTGGTCTTAAAGAAGGAAAAACCATACCTTAAGAATTGTTGCGCGCTATCTCAAATCTTTGCAAACCATCGTATAATTTTACTAAAAACTCGTTGGTTGCCGTGTGAGCCCAATGTGGTGTACAGCTAAATTTTGATAATGATCATTTGACGCCACATTGGAGTTTATGCTTGTGATGAGCTTGTGGCCTCATGTACCTGCATATGTAACAAACTCCTTTGATTTTTATATGGAGGTCGGCAAATTATGGTTTGTAGTAACAAAAAACGTGATTGTCCTGGGATCGGGTGCTATTGGTGAGTAAACAAGGCCACAAAACGGGGTGTTCAAAAAGTCTATTAGTGAAATATAAGAAAAGAAAGTACTCTTTCGATTTAAATAATAAAGAAAACTAAACAACGATTGCAAATTATTATTTTGTACACTTATACACTTCAAAAAAACAAGACAAACAATACTTTTTTGAGCATTGGTTACACCTCAGTTTGGTGCGTGGAGCCTTTGCTTGAGCAGAAACTAGTCCAATTTCTACTTTTAGTCTTTCATAGCATAAACGGCACCTTCCTCTATGATTTCTGCCAACATCTTCAAATGTGTGTTGGGTAGTATCGATATGGTCATCAGAGCTTAGGGGCTGTCAATAATTTTTTGAATTGTGTGATATTATCTTTGTCATTAGTTACTCCTTGGTGTAAAACGTACGAATTTACGAGAGATGTGCCAGGCAATAACTCAATAACACTTGAGTCCTCGTCTAAGACAAGTGTCGGACAAATCTATATAGGCCCATTATAATCAATTGCTGACGGCTGTTTCTTTTTCTTTCGAGCCATGTTTTACTTACCAACTGTGAATTGAGCTTAGTACTCAAGATAAGCACATCCCGGTTATCCTTCCATTTCTGCATCGTTATGCCAGAATTACTTTCAGCAGCTACAGCTTCTCCCGTTTCCAATTTTGTTTCAGTAGTTTCTTTAGGGTTCAGCTTACGATTCGATCGAAGGGTACCAACTTCGTCGGTTCGTTTATCCAGCAACACATGCGCTGACACACTGGTATAGTAGTTGTTCGTGTGTAGGGTCGCATTCAATAAGTTTGCAGGCAGAGTGAGCACAATATTCTGCGATGAAGGCTGACGTTCTGCTTTATCTTGACAGCAGTATGCCAAAAGATTATGGGTATATAATTTTTCCGAGCATAATTGATATAACTTTATGCCAAATTTGTGACGCTTATTTTTGATATACTGCTAGAAACTCAAGCGTCCTTTGAACCCAACAAGAGTTTCATTGATACATACAGAATCTCTTGACGATTCAATGAAAGGTAATAGAGGTAATATTTTTTGCAACCTCTCAATAATAACGATATCGTTGTTATGAAAATGACACGTCCTCACCATCAACTGAAATCTATTTCTTGATATTAGCGATTTTACTTTATTTTGGTAGAGAACATTTTTATTCCAGTAGGATTCTACGGACGGATAAGAGTAGAGTCCCATCCAAAGTAAATGTCCAATGAATTTTTTCATTTCGCTGTTAGCCTTTGGTGCCTATTCTTTTGCCCTATATTGAGTTGCATAACGGTTGGTTTCCAGAACCATCATATTGAGCTCATGAACGAATAAAGAATAACAGTCTATTGGACCTTTATTGAAATAATTTTCACATATTTCTGCATCCACACCAGTATTAGCACCTGCATAAGTAAACTTTTTCAAGTGCATGCCCGCCGCATCGCCACAAATAGGATCTGTTGAAAATTGTTTCTGTTTCATTTTCGTCACTGCTATCTAATGTTTAATCCCTTATGACCCGTTTGATGGTTTCCTTCTCGGAATCTACGTGGATTTCTCTACTGGTGCAGGCGCTTTTTATAACAAAAATATTCTTCTAGTTCGTCTTCCGAATCACCACTTGAATTTCTAGAAACAAATTCATCCGATTCTCGTAACGCAAAATGATCTTCGTCTTCATCCTATACATCTAACTTTACTATTAAAAACTACAATATGCAAGGTCCAAACAAATACCTTACCTGAAAAAGTTTTTCCAAGTTACGTTGTTCTTTTTCGTAACTCATATTCACAGTATGTAAAAATAATAATAATAAAAATAATAATAACCAGAGTAATTGATCCCAACAGTACAACCTACACAGATCTGAGATAAACATAATACTAAGGACATTACAATGATGCTTGCTTTATACCACTTTCTGACCGTGACTCAAGGTATATGTCACGCAGCACTTATCATACATTTATTACTGTTGGAGCCGCGTGTACCCAATATGATGTCTAATGGATGAAAACACGTTCCAACGAGATTTTTCGAAATATTATAGTTAACATAGGTAGTTAAACAAACAATTTTTGTTTCCTTTAAATAAAAAGTATCGTTGTGGCTGTAATGATATTTTTTTCACCATTACGGCAGTCAACGTGTTAAATATTATCAAACAATTAATTTACAATATTTTTGTAACGTTTCAATATTAAATGAGTGAAAACGCTTGAGCTTTTATTTTTAAACTCTTTTTATGTCCAAAGTTTAGATAATGGAGATTATCCAATACTTTTAATTTATATAATTTGTTTTACAATAGTTATATGTGACTTGCTTTCAAAATTGCAGATCAAATTCGTTATTTACATAATAACGTTCTAATACCCGTGTATTCATATTTAGCAGCTACAGAATAATCGATGTGAAAGAAGATTAAAATAAATAGCAATGGGCGGTTGCAAATCACCAATTTACGCAATTTTCATTTGACTGTCACATACACGCGTCGTTGTTTGTTGGTTTACACATGAATAAACAACCGTTAGTGTTGTCACACGTGCTTCTGAATGACGTTAACCCTACATTTTCAATTTAGAGACTAAAGAACCTGTGCTTCTGTAAATAGAGCGTACAATAAACTTATTGTTTAGGAGATTATAATTTGTATTCACTCAGATGGAAAATATTATGTTTACTGACTTTATTTTTCTGTTTTAAGCCTAAGAAATTATAAAGATTCTTCAGAAGTATATAATAGAAAGATGTTTATAATCAAGATAACCTTCTAATTTACTCATTAAGGATTAAATAGGAGACCGTTCTGCATTATTTTTTATTACGAGCATTACTATATTCCCCACACAGCAAAGGAATGAAATAATAAGTATTTTAGACATATCCGCAGAAAGTTTCCTGTAGAAGTTTTATGTCTGCTTCTTACCTCACACTCCTTTCAGGAATTTTCTTTTTTTCGTTTATCCTTCTCCTCTAGTCCCATATGCCTTCTTTATCAATCTGTCTTATCTAATTCTTACACATGAAAGCGACCATACATACGTACCAATTAGGGCAGTGTACTGGACCGATCTTAAATATGTCCCGCTATTAACCATTTGTACTGAAACAGTAAAATTACACGTCAGACAGTGTTACGTATGGCACCATGGTTGGTCAGTCTTACACATTCAACCTTAAATCGAGTAAATCGAGAGTTCGCTTCACACTTCAACAATGTTAATAATATTGTGTAAGAAAAATAATCAACACATGAGTACCTTCTAAAAAGTCTCAAGCCAACAGAAACTTAAATAATAGTTACAATAAAATCATTCCCACTGAAAATAGTAAAAGCATTTGGAAACTAAACAATCAAAATAAATATGTTAACTAGTTCCGCAAGATATTTGTGAGAAAATCTAACTAAATGTACGATATTAACAACCTCTATAAACGGATATAAGTTTAGTAATTAACGTATTCAAGCTTGTGCGCACGTATCTGTTAATGTATAAAAAAAATGTCTTTGATGCTGTGCTTTGAATAGTAGAAATACATGATTATAGTTATTTTATCGTTCAGTGACATATTCAACTCTATTTAATATGCATACATATGCGAATGTTACGGCACGTTTCACACATATGCACTAGGTTAAATAATTATACATTAAGGTGAAGTTACCATTCAAGATACGTTAATTAATATTAGGAAGGCTATAACGACTAGCTGAGCTGTTTAAATATCGCGATCCTTAACAGAAGTTGCCACCAACAGTCATTTTCGTCCTTCTGAAACGGCTATAAAATTACTTTTTAAATCGCAAATATTATGAGTTGAAAGACAAAAAATTTCGAAATTGCAGATGTAAAAAATAGAGAATGTAAATGTTTCAATTTCTTCTCGAGTGCGTAAATCCGATGGAAAATTGATTCGGGAAAGGTCGCTTAACGATTTTCGGGACAGAGGATTAGTGCCGATCTATTGACTGAATAATTTTGCCTCCAAATATATCTGTAGGGAAAAGATCTATCTGTTAAGGACCAGACCGCCGATTTTTAGCTAATAATTTTGTGAAGATAACTTATAGCTATACAAGCGCTGTTCTTAAGCAATAAGCAAACTGTTGATCTTTTATACACCATTCTTATACATATATTGGAATCCATTATTTTAGATCTATCGAGGTAACAGTTGGACGTACGTAAAGTAGGAACATGTTAGATTATTTTATTTACTTGTCTAAGCATTCGAGATACCATATCTCTGGGCAAAAATTCTTGTGCAATGACTATTGGAAATTTTATTTACAGAGCAAGAACGCCAAATGAAATATTGACTCTCGGAGCATCTCACGTGGGTGGATCTTGGATACGGTTCATACGCTAGGTTAAACAATGTTTAATGAGAAAATGTATGATATTTAAAATGGCATTTAAGAAGGTGTACGGACAATGTTATTAATCTCCACCCTTTGCATACATTCCAATGAACGTTTATAAGGAAGATGTGACGGCAATTAACTTAACTAATAGAATTATAGTTGTAGTGTATTGTAAATAAAAAGGAAATAAATAATAAATTTTTTGGGATAATTATACAACCTCTTTTGTAATACGTTTATAATGACATAATAACAGACTACGTCGTAATAACAACATTAATGATTTATGTCAGATAGACGTTTAAACTTTGTTGTGAGATAGACGGTAATAGCCATTTAGTTTTAGATGCCAATTTAAAAAAAAATTCTAAAGCCGACCACGTGTCAAAAATATAAATACAGTTTACTCGTGTTTAATTCGAATTTTTTAATTTTTCAGACTTATTTGGTTTTTAATCAAAAATTTTTTAAGAAAAGTTAGGTTTAAAGAGCCAGTGTTCTATTTATTAGATAACTTAACTAATGAATTATTAATTAGTCGCATTATTATTAGCGATTAAGTTTGTCAAATAACCCCCTCTTGCGTCGATGCTAAAGTACTAAGAACTTTTTTAGGTCAGAGCCTCACCATTCCCACTACTTAAGCAATAGCCAATCTCTGACCTCACGCCATTAACAGAAGCCCTCGAGACACTCTAGACAAACCATGATATGCGCTTACAGTAGCGCAGTTTGTTTTGAGGTCTTTGCCGTTATGGAAATTCTACCCCTGCACCTTCAGATCACCGAATACCAGATCCAGAAGTTTACCGCTTTGCGCAATCTCGCTTATAACCCGACCTCATAACCGACCTGGCCCTCAAATGGACCTACACCTGCACATAAATGGACATACACTAATATTTGCAGAGAACGTAACGTCGGGAGCTTAATTGCTGACGTCATTATTCACTTATCCCGCCGTACAGACTAAAAATTAATCCAGACACTTACACGCCACCTCAGTCATCTTGTAAGTGTACAGTGTCCGCGCATAGGAAGCGATAAACTACAGCAGAATCCGATTGTTGTTTCTTGTTATAAAGATCTAGATATTACAAATGACGTAATCTAAAGTGAATACTAAATTATTTCACTTATCGTAATTGTCCTCTTCATATCTAATTGTAACGAGGTCTTGAATTAGATTTATGATTAAATTGTATGAGGCAGTGCGATAAGGTAGTCCTGCAAAGGTTAACTTAAAAATATATTCCTGTTTCAATTATCTTCTAAATCTAAAACCGACAAAAGCCACACTTTAACTGTCAAGAAATTATTACAAAATTTATTCACGTAAAATCTTTCTAGAAGCCTTAAACCACTGATAGAATTTATTACAACCTTATAAATTCCTCCTAATTCTTTGTGTAAATATCCGCCCCCGTTCTGTACGTTTAAAGTATTCCCGAGTATCCCGCTAACGTGCAAACCGAGACCAACGCCCGTAATGTAGAGATCTGATATCCAATACCAACCACAAGCCTACGTAAATTTACGTTGAGTCGATCTCTTGCTTCAAATTATTGAAGATTAAACAGTTATTTCAAGACAAATTCTTCTTTTATTAAGTGTTCTGTTAATCTAGAAACCTGTAATTATTTTTGCATCCTGCCAATACAATATCAAAGAACCCGTCTTTTTTAATTATTTATTAAGAAAAGCATCCAAGTAAATTACTTTGTATTATGGTCAGTTATCATTTGAACAAATCTAAGAGGTTGTGTCATAATATTCAGCACCTGTTCTCAATATTTTGCAAAATGTGAGACTAAGTTTCACCCTTACACCCATTAACATTTTGTGAACATGGTAAATACACCCTCTGCAAAAATTTCCTGTGAACGATTGAATTATGTTTTTCTAGTTAGGATAACCCCGTAATTAATAATAGTAATCTCGCATTTGTAATAAATATATCCTGCAGTTCAAATACGTTAAAATGTATAATTCGTTTAAACTTTAATTTATTTACTTTTTAGGATTCTTAGAAAGGCATCTACTAACAGTTTGTCGTATCAAAAGAAGTCACGCCCAACCTTCAATTCTGAGCTAAAGCCGTAGTAAAATACATAAAAAGTAAACGTAGCCCATAGGATAGGTGACAATGTAAAATTGAATTTTATTTCAAAAATGTCAACGTAATTTTTTTATAAAATTGATCATTAATCAGATATTGAAAGGTTTGAACGAATAATGTAAGTGTGGTATTAAATTTATACGGTGCAGAATCTAAACCCGTAGATTACTCGGTGACTGTTATTTCACACTAGTGACTTTAAACCAGTACTTACTAAATAAAATTTTATTAGACAATTAGATCACTATTTTACCTCATATTATAGAATAGGTTGTACGTTTTAAAGCAAAGGTGTAAACGCAATAAGATTGTGGAATATTTCTGTGAATCCTGCTCTTACAACCTCGGTACAAATTGAGTAGAAGTGTATCAGGAAAACCCAGTTGCTCTGCATACAACCAAGAGCGGTAATTTGTTTTTAATTAAAAATAAAATTAGTTGATAAGGTATTCCTTATATCGGAAAGAAAGGGTTGACATACAAAATTTACTACGCAAAACAATAATTACTTAAAAACGGCTTACAGATCAGTCTGTCACTTAGAATTTGGAAATGCGTAAGCCAGGTGACTACTGTAATATGCGGCAACCTTTGAGTACGATTTTTAAAGCGCAGTGTGCTTTCAATAATAACTGGTACACTAAATGGATGTGTAACCTGTGACCCAAATGAATCAATATTTGTGCACACACGCACACACACACACACACACACACACACATGCTACCCCTACTCCCAAGCATGCTTAAGATTATACAGAAGAGAAACTAAGTTATTTAATGTAAATTAAAATTTTAGAATTATGTCGAAGTTGTTTCGTTGTAATTCAAAGAACGTACTTTACTGAACAAATGCTAATGCACAAAAAAACAGATGGTAAACATTCCTCAACGGCAAAACTTTCTAATTTTTTTATTATTTAAAGTAATTGAAATACTTAAAATCTTACAAAATATTAAATGTTCAATTGTGCATATTTACTCAGCGAACAGCATTTGCCATTTAGAGAGCGTTACGTGCTTTAATTCCATTTTTTTTGGTCTATAAGACTGTAGTGTTATCGTTCTGTAAATTCTACCAACTCTGCATAAAAATACCTAGAAATTGTATTAATAATCTAGATAGCATTTTGCTACGTGTGTGGTGAATAGACTTTCAAGTATTAGAAAATAAACATTGCCCTTTAGTGCAAAAATCAAATGAGTTGTGTTTTTGGTATACAACCGGTGATCTGGACAAATCTTGAGCACCTCACATCTGTTGTACTTCTTGTGTAACTTTGCTTACTAGCTGATTACATGCCATTTGTAGTTCCCATGGTGTGGAGAGGCCAAGTGATCACTACACAGACTGCTACTTTTGTATTCTCAAAATTGGCGAAATGAAAAGTAAAACTAACACATTCAGACCTGTTTATCATAGTTCAGAGCTAGACATTCCAGTTCCACCACAAACACGAAGTTTGAATTTAGATTCAGAAGAACAAGTTGGTGCTGAAGAGCTCCAAGAATTAGAAAACCTACTTTCCATGTAAAATGACAATGTACTGCAACGATGTGGAGTCTTAGATGAACAAGGACATGAATATAATCCCGGGGAATAGAGGCTTTTAATAGATTCCGCCAAGACGAATTTGAAAGTTGTCCTGCTTCATAATAGAAATGAATTTCCTTCAACCCCGCTTGCTCATAGTGCACAGATGATAGAGACACACAAATATGAAGCATTTATTAAAAATGATACAGAATGAAAAGTATTCTTGGCATATCTAAAATCTGGGGAAAGAAACGTCTTACATCAATCCCTTGTGAATCCCGAGAAAATATTCCTTCTTCTCTTGCATGTAAAACTTGGTTTGATGAAAAATTTCGTAAAAGCAATGGATCGTTATGGTCGTTTCCATTATCTGAAAAGTAAATTTCTAAAAACAGGTGATGCAAAAATCAAAGAAGAAATATTTGTTGAATAACAAGTAATGATAGGTATGAAGGATTCCCAGTTTGAACATATGTTAAATGAGCGTAAGGCAATTGCGTAGCAGTCATTTATTAAAGTTGCGAAAAACTTCCTAAGAAAGAAACAGATCATGAACTAGTATGAATTGGTTAATGAACTTCTTGAAAATTAATTTTTTGGATTCGGATTTTTTCCAACAAAACCCTACCAAGCATTGTTTCTCAAGCTAAGTACTCCACAAAATCATACTAAATTAAATTTTTGTGAGTTAATTGTACATACATCTTCTTTTAATTTTAAATTTTACAAAATGCACAAAAATGATGATTTTTGTATACGTAAGACAAATAGTAATATGGATTAACATTATCTTCACTGTATGACATCATGTACGCAATAAAATTTATTTTCTTATATATTACCAAGATAAACATCCTGCACATTAAGCAAATAAATAAGACAACCTTTATATAAGTAATATGAAGTCACAGACACAAAGCCTAATATTAATGAAATATTAAAGCAATCCGATTTCACAGTTTGTTATTACTCTACCACTTAATAAATTAGAGTCATAACTATATGAAGTACATGTTTGATTTCTGAAATTAATTTAATAATTCAGTGGCACTTTTGACGTCTGCCGACTCATAAATTTATGTATACTATTATTATAACCGTAACTAAATAATATTAATAGCAATATGCAGATATAAATGACAAAGATATTTATCAATGTTTACCTACTTACAATCAAATACATTTTAACTTCTGTAAAATACTGTAATTAGGACCATCATATAAGATTTGTTCTTGAAAAAGGTTTTAAAATAGAGGGATTTTTCTTATAATGTTCAGTACTTTCTATTTTAATTCTTTTTATGTAGAAAACTGTTTACATTAATGTAACGTATCTTTTTATTATTATTGAAATACATACTAATTCCTAACGCGTGCTACTTATAAAAATACTAAAATATACAATTCGTAACCAAGAAAATGTTAGTTTTATGGTTAATATTGGGAATTTGCAAACATATGCTAAAGAATTTATAACTTTGAAATTTTATCTAAATTTAGTATTATTGCAAATATGACTAAATTGCTGAAATCAAATTAGTGATGTAATAATGAAGAATAAGTAAAAAGAGTAAATTGCATAACTCAAACAGTTCAAGTTATGTTGTATTTAGTGTGAATTGCCTATTTTTATAGTTTAGGAATAATACTTGTATTAATTTTATTTGGTACCTACTACAGAAACCGGCACAATAAAGAAACGGACTAAATCTAAAAAACTACTTAAAAAGCGCATCTAAAGACATAAACCGTAAAATAAACAGCCATCAAACAGTTATATTAGTAAAAAATGGAGAATCCAACAGCGCAGAGTACAAAATTCTAGTGTTTACGGTATTGTTTATGGGGTTTGCACTGTGGGGTGTACCGCCCGCGATATATGCCCCTCGGTGATTTGGCCCCATCGCAGTCTCTACAGGGTTTCCTCACACTTTCTTACTATCCTTTGTTTTCTTATGGCCGACGTTTCTAAAAGATCTAAAATTGTAGTATTTGACACTTAGAAAGAGTATTTATCTATTATTTTGCTATAATCTTATTTTATTCTTTTATTACATTTAACAACGTTTTAATTTTACTATATTAATACTATAAATAGCGTTCTACTGGTGCATATTTAAACATAATTATTACTTGTTAGTAAATGCTAATATAATTAAAGCTTAAGGATTTGTAATGGAAAATATTATACTATAAAGTAACAGATCGATGTGTGTGTAAAATTACTTTTGATTTAAACCGATAATAACAGAACGGCATTTCATAATGTCCGTGGATTATTGACATGATCTATGAACCACCATTGCACTTTTAGAACTTAGCCAATTAGAGCTTAAAGTTATTCGCCGTATTCATTTGAATTACTATCCACCTACAGGTAAGATTATTCTGGTTAATCAAAACAATACAATTTGGCAGATATCAGAAATATGCATTTTTAGGTGTAAAAGAAAATATATTGCAAAATATAAAAAAATTCCGAATTGAGCGTGTTGTTTCAGTCCGCCCTTGATGCAATCAGTGATTAATCTAATGCTTACGAGCTCGGAAAGTGTACCCGAAGTAATTTGGTCATAGTATCCTCCGGTTTTCGTATAATGTCCGATGTCTTTTACCACATTACTTGTTGAGCACTGAGTTTCATTAGAGAGTATCTTGTGGATTATGGCACGTTCTGCAGTCGTTTCTATTTCCTCACAGTGCCTTCTCCATGACGTTCTTTTAGGTTGTTTCAGTGTTTTGTTGTACTCAGTTAGGCATGTTTTATATTCATCCCAAACCTGATGGTTTTGCCCTATTAAATAGTTTTCTAGTATATACCCTCATTTTCGTGAGTTCTTGAGTCCACCAGGGTACTTTCCTGTTGGGGACCCTCACGGTTGGGGAGCAGTTTTCCTAATATGTAGAGATAATCGTATCTGTTAGTTGCTCCACGGCTATCTCTATAACCTATATTATTATCTTTCGAAAACTGAAGTTCCGCCAATTGACGTTCTAATTCCTCTTTGTAGGACTCCCAGTTCGTTTTGGGTGGGTTTCGGTAACTTTTTATCACGCGGTATATTCCAGTGATTTAAAACCATATGTATCTGTGATCCGAATAGCTCACCTTATCGGATACATGCCAGTTTTTAAGAAACCTACTTACATGAGAAGTACCTAATGTTATATCAATTACCTCCTTCCTTCACATTGCTACGAAGGAAGGTTTGTTTTACCTATTCAATATATCTAAATTATATGCCATAGTGAATTGTAAGATAGACATACGTCTGGGCTTGGTGTTGGTACTTCCCCATACCATACGGTGGGAGTTTACGTCACAACCGATGAGTAGTTGCAATCCGGTGCCTCTGCAGCTACTGACCATTTCCTCCACTGCATCAAGGGGTGATATCTTTGGGTCATCAGAATGGAGATACACCGATCCGGGTATTAACTCCCTCGGGCCCCCTCAATTTGAGGTAATCGTTACCGCTATTAGGTTC
The DNA here is from genome assembly GCA_036346205.1 of Vesta saturnalis. Taxonomy (NCBI): domain Eukaryota; kingdom Metazoa; phylum Arthropoda; class Insecta; order Coleoptera; family Lampyridae; genus Vesta; species Vesta saturnalis. The sequence continues at coordinate 73,498 of JARFJB010002504.1, read as the reverse complement.
TGTGAACATAAATTCATTAGCGGTAATATTTATATTCTTTTTTTGGTTAATATTAGTGATGGGGACCAAGTCAGCTCAGTACAATCGGCAATCGCCACAGGTGTATGTGGGATAACCTAATCGCTTACCCCGCTGCACGTGCGGCTGCCGCCATAGGAGTCGGCGGTGGTAAAGCCATACATAAATAATCATTATTATGATATCTAATAAAACTGTTTTGTCAAGATGGTTGCAATTTTTTTTTCTCCCTTACTTTTCCCTTTTCATTTGCGTTAAGTTTAAGTTTAGTTTAACTGAGGTCAAATCAATCGTGCAAAATTAAAATTAGTCACCGTATTGGCAATAAAAAATCTATACTTTGGGACTTTAGGACATCTAATTTAAGAATTTGTTGTATTTATAATTGTGGTGCGTATCCTTTCAAACATTAAAACTTCAACAAGAATTATTTTTAATCTTCGTTGATGTCGAATGATTGAATCAAATTTAAATAAATTGAAATGCGCGCTTTGATATTTCCAAACGAAACACGGTGCAAGCAAAAATAACCTGTATGACAGGCTACAGAACGTGCGATAGGTTTGTAAGTAACCCAAATGTGGTGTTCCCGACTCCGGCCGAAGCTGCAGTGTACTAATAATTCGATCTTATCGATGAAGCCTAGAAGCGAGAGGAAAGTAGAACGAATGAATGCGATGATTAGTAACGCGACGGAATGAGTGCTGATGTCGATCAACAAACCATTCGAATGATTTTTACATAACCACTCGAAATATCCCGAGATATCCATACAATCGAACGATCGATTATTTTTTATTCGAGAGGTCCCATCGCTAGTTAATATACAGATCCTTGATTTATCAGGCTCCCTACTACACGTTAGTTCACCACCGATTGCTCCAAGGACTAATATCTTACCTCTGTTTACCCAGGGTTATTGTATAAGGGCTACATCATAACCCTCCATCAACTTGCATAAGGCAGCCGAAGCTGCCTTACGGTGCTGGAGGTTCACCTGAACTACCCTTATTGTCTTCTGGGATGCTCTATATAGGCTTGAACGTCATTTTTCTTAGTCCATAATAGGCCTTGAACCGAGCCTGGTCAAGAAACCTATAAGATACCCCATTCATTGTGAAGACCAGGGTGACTCATTCTTCTCCGTCTAGGCGCTCAGTTTGTGCCAGTCTCCAGTCTTTAGGCCTGGCTTTTGACGCTCAAGCCGGGTCATTACAACTCCTTCCTCTGATACGCCTCGTATCCACACCACCGCCTTGGGTCGTTACTGGAGGTCCTTAGCTTCGACAATAGTCAAGTCTAACCCCTCCCAAAGTTGCTCCATATTTTTCACTAACTGATTTGGCCAGTATTTGGTATTATCGTTGGGACATGTGAACCAATTGATTCTTGTCGTGTACCTTCCCTTAAACTGTCGAGGGCTCTCACTGGTGAAAGTTGTCCAGTCTACCACCTTCCCCAGTTTCTTCGTAATCAGATCCGCTTGCCCCTGATGTAGTAGGTTATCAGGATGACGTCTTTCCACCACCGCCATTCTGAGTCCTGTTGCTGCCTTCATCCACTTCCAAAACATCTTCTGAAACCAGAAAACCAGAAGATGGTTAATGTAAAATATTTATTTTTAAGTGCGTACTTGAAAATAGGAAATACTGGTTGTAGACATTATATAATTGTCTTTGGTTTGGGTTGCTTAATGAATCCAGCAGTAAATAGTAAATCGAACTTTGAATCAACTACGAATGATCTTAAGTTTTGGCCTAGTTCTCACTGGCAGATCACAATTGAGTAGCTTTACAGTTTCAAGCCTTAATTTTGGTGCATTTGCAACATATTCCGAACGTCCTATTTATGAAAGCATAACAATTTCTTTGAGGCTAAAATGGCGACCTCTAACATCATGTAAACATAATATAGGATATTGTGATTTTGAATCGTGACCCTTTTCAAAACATTTTTTTTAAATTATCAAGAATAATTTGAAGGCGAACATTAGTAGTTGCTGTTAGATCACACTCTATTTCACTTGCAAACAATATCTCACAAAGAAACATGTGTGCTAAGGTTTGCAGTTTGAATTCCGAAAGTAACGAGACAGTCAAAGCAACCGAAACACAAAGCCATTTTGCCAAAAAATAATACTATTTTTATTTAACGAGTACCTACATTGTATCAAAACAAAACAAAACTATAAACTACATTGTAACAAACAAAACTATAAACTATAAATTCGAACAATTCCAAAAAAAAATTGACGGTCACGTCAGTTTCCGAATTATAATGCACCCCGCTCAAAGTTCTCGAAGAAGCAAAAGCGTCAATCAAAAATGGCTTAGCATCCAAATGGAGTAGCGTCTGTGAGATATCCTACCAAAGGTGTTTGAAATGGTCTATAGAGAAAAAAGTAACCGTGTATTCCGAAAATATTTTACTCGCCTATTTTTCGGAATTATCTAAAAGATTAAAAGCTCCTCCTTATGATCGCATTATTCCATGATAACAGCATAGTTAAATCTCAAGAAAAACGTTGACGTCACGTATTTGAAGCTAAGACGGTGGCGTTCTAGTTCCTTTGTTGAGAGTTACGTAGAAAAAGCCGCAGAAAATAAAAAGGATATTGTTAGTAAAATTCTTCAGCCAAGTAATCCAATCCAACCCGAAAGTGGATTTGTCCGAAGGTCTGTCATTGAAAGTTTTAATTTAACAAATATTTATTATTACTTAGATAAAGTGCGTGAGAGTGGTCTGTTTCAAAACCCAATTTTAAATAAGTGTACCTTTACAATAAATATCAATAAATGACACATTGCTATCATCTAGTATAATACCACAAGAGGTTTTACCTGGGCGATAATTTTTCTATTTATCATTGATAATTCGAGTCTTCTTTTAGTCGAATTATCTAAAAAAAAAGGAAGGGTGAAAAGAGAAAGAGAAAAATTATTGACTGGAGGTAAAATCTCGCGTGTTATTCACTAAGATAATTCCAAAAGAAGTTAAACTTTGAAGAGAAAATAAAATAAATATTATTGAACATTTATTTATTTATCTCTCGTTATTTGCCATAATCTTGAAAATATGTCACGACTTTCACTGGTTTAACAACAACTGTCAGACGTTCTGACGTTTCAATCTCTAACTAGTACATGCCGCACATTAATCCAAAGGTAAACAAAAAATTATCGAAAAAATTATCGCTGTAATTCCCTCTTCCTCGCTCGCGTGGAATTATCTGCTTAATTCAATAAAGTGGCGGACTACCTTGTCAATGAAGACACATAAGTTGTCACTTATTTGACGTTTGGGAAAAAAATAAAATTTTGCTCATGTCTTTAGAAACACTATGTGAACCTATATTTCAAGTTTATTTTATTAAATGCCAAACTGTTCTATTTTTATGGTGCTCATAATATATTTGATTTTAATTAAAGGAATGTTTACTAATCAAGGACAATTTTGTTATTTTAAGAAACCATCATAAATAGAACAGGATTTTTATTCAGACAGAAATGTAACGACTTCATATATCCAATAAATAGAAATTCTCATCTTCATAAAACGTAATTTATGAACCCGAAATATTAAAGGATAATCAAGAATAAGTTTATTGTCGAAAACTAAGGCGATTTCGAGTTTTTGTGTGGAACTAATTTGATTTTAACATAGTCGAGGTTCATAGATTTTGAAAAGGTTATACAAAAGTAAACACATTGTAGGTGGGGTAGTTGTCAAGATAAGCTATAAATTTTTAAATCTTTCAGTTTTTATTTGATTTATCGTTATTCGCTAGTTAATTTTTCTGAGGTCTGGCATACCTGCGCTGTCCGGGTGTTATTTCGACATTAATCAACAAATGTCTCTGATTTGAGATAGGTTGAATTGCTGCATTGTGTTTCTGATGGAATGTGCATTTCTGAAGGATAGCGGACTTTTTAGATTAAATCTTTTCTTAAATTTTTATACCTCTATAGTTTATTACTGGCGAACTGCACTTAAAAGATATTCAGTTGTAACGTAACTTCATAACTGAAATGACAAAACATTTTTCGACATATTTGCTTTCGGTATCACTTATTTTTAAAGCTTTAAAGCTTTTCAGATTAATACTACTGGGAAAGTGAAATGTTAGTATTTCAATGTATTTTTTGCATATTAAAATACACAATATTTATCTACATATACAATGTATAACAAAATCTTGGACAAGCGTGTGAGCTTAATTGATCGTGAAGTATGACACCCTAGGGTGACTTCCCCCAATAACATACACACCAATCTTTTCATATCGTTTCTAAATGATCCGGGATCATTCCGGGTGGTCACATGACTACTTTTTTACCGGATATTTCGCCAAGTTACGTAACCAGGACCGGCTTAAATTGATACACATGAACATTAATACATTTAAATTATTACAGCACGTCACGTATACAGGTTATTAAACTAAACAATTAGGCATTGAATATCTCTTATCTGTGTACAAAGATCAGCAAACATTTTGCGTAAAAATATTTTACTTTATTGTAAAGTACGGACCTGTGAAATAAATAAATGGTTCTTATATCCGTTCAATATTATTTTCGTTTTTGATCCTAGAGATTATTGATACATCAACATCGGTTTTTTATATTGACACAATAGTACTAGAAAGATGAGTTTAGGAAACGAAGCTAGAATGCCATCAAACGGAAGAGAGGTCATTTAAAGGATTTAGTAAAGTATAGGGAGTACGCTCTTAATGGCTTTTATTAACTGAATATCGAAAAGCATGGAGTTTTAACGATTTACTTATGAACTTTGTGTGTAATATCCGATCTGTAATTTTTTGGCATGTCAATTTTAGTAATAGTGTAGTAACTTTGTAAGTATACATATGATGGGAAGGTTTATTTTGCTTTTGAATTTTTAGTACATTTTTTCGAGAAGTAAGTTGTTTCTCGCTTTTTATCCGTTCGTATATCGGTCTCAACCAATTCTCTAGTTCTTTAGCTGCTATTCAGGGAATTGTCCTAATAATCTGAAACCATTAACAAGAAATCGCTTATTCCTTGAATGTGTGGTTGACTCCCTTTTATAATTCCCATGTAAGATATCCAAAGGTGCTATTTTGACACGAAACACGTAAATAACTTTTTTGTGCCTACGTTCTATAATAGGGCATATGAAGACCGCAAATGCGTCCAGAAACTATGCGTTTTACGCGGTAAAAATAGTACTAAATTGCAGTTGGTATTCGTTGTAGTGAGAACTTATAGATTCGACATTTGACATAACACAAAGCCTAATCGCGTTACCGTGTACGTGCACGCATCCGCTATTATGTCCATATTAGTTCCTTACAAACTACACAATTACATCTATAACTTATTATAAAGTCAACAAATTGGTAAAGTACCTACAAAATTCGAGTAATGAAAACTTTTGCAATTACATTCTTTAGGTTATATTGATTAATGTCAATTATCAGTATTACCAACTTAATTTCAACAGGTATGCAATTTTAAAAAGTGCAATTTACTTGTGTATCACTCTGCCATAAAATGGTTTACTACTATTAATAATAATAATGATACTTTATTTGCATAATTTACAAAAAATTTTGGAGAGTGCTTGCGTTTTGCTATTTACATATTACAAATTGTCGTAGAATTTTTTTTTTTAGTATTAGTATATTTCGATATCATATGTAGGATCTAAAATTAATGTTAGGTTACCGGGATTTTTATTTTAAAGTTTGTTATAGCAGTTTTGATAGAATTAATTCAATTTTATTATGGGTGAAGAGAGTTTTAGGAAACAATATGCATTGGCTTACATTTATTTGTGTTATGGTGTTTGATAGCGAAAGATTCAGTCGCGAGTAAATACTTCTGCGTACTTTCGAGCTTACCAGTTTATTTATGCATTAAGTTTTTATTGGGGAAGTTACAGAAAATTCATTTGAGTAATAGGGTTGCTTTTTCTACAATATGGTCTTTGCATCTCGATTCTAGCAATCTGGTCTGTTTTTTCCTGGGAAATGCCCATTGTGTAGTTTTAGTACGGCCGATCTTTTAGTGCAGCGTTTAAAAACATGATGTGATCTGTTTTGGAAAGGGGAGGGGGTTCAAGTTTTTAGTTGAATCGGAATTACGCTGGTGTAGTAAACAGGTTGAAGAAAGAGGTGTTGGTACCGGGGGTACACTATCTACCAATTTCCCACCGGGTTGCTAAAGTTATCGAGTATGAACACGTGCCCCCTTCACTTGGATTAAAAGAAAGAATTCTTCAAACCCGGGAAGCCTTATTTGTGTTGACGTTTTCGTTGTATTTTTCGAAATGAAAGATCAAGTGTTGGATTGTCAATGCCTATCTATTTTCTTTTGGGAATGGAAGTGCGCTTCTGCGGATTAAACTGTCTTATTATTGTTTTGGTTAAATTATGTGAATCGAGTAAGCAACTCCGGTTTCCCTTTGTTATGTGCATCTTGAGGTACCCACTTATACAGACAGACAATTATCTGCTGTGTATAAACTGCTTTGGTAAAGCTTTGTGTATGTAAAAGTCTAAGAACGTTGTATAAATAAACTAATCGTGTGTAGATAAACTCAAGTGAAGCAAAATATGGTTTGAACTTTTCGCAGTTAAAATTGCGAATTTAAATTAAACGAAACAATTGGTTGAGTTGGCGTGATAAAGCTGTCAATGCTGCAATACTGTACCGTTCCGAAAGAGATTGAAGGTTTATTGGTACTTTGCGGTCAAGTATTAAAAGTCAATAAAATGGAAATATGCGCCTCCATGCTGTGAGTTAGGATAAAAAGGTTAACCCAGAATCTGTGATCATTCAAGATTTGTGATTTCTGAATTGAATGAATTTATAAAATTGTGTTGATTACGCGGATGAACCCGCTTTAGTATTTTCAATAGAGGCCGTCAAGAGATCGAATCAGTTACCGTTACCGAAAATGCATTCATTCTGCTCTTGACCTTTAAGTGATTGTGTTATACTGTCATTTTTTGCACTGTTGCGTTGATATTTACATTGTAACGTTTGCCAAACTTCAATTCAAGATGCAGTTAAGTAAAGTATAAATTTAATTCATTGTAGGAGTTCTGAACCTTGCAAGATTCATTCCGAATTAATATTTAAAATTTATATACGAAAGGTCGCGCTTTACTTCCTTTCGTAGATGAATTTATTGGTAGTATTGGTTTAAAACAATTGTACAGATACTCTGCTTATTTATTTTATTTTTATTATTATTACAATATAGTTAGCGTATTACAAAATGTTTAATGTATTATTTTACGTGTAATTTTCATCTTACCTCACAGCGTTATCGTTATTTACGAATCACATACATTTTGAAGATAAAATATTTTAATTACATTCTTGTTACTGACCCGTTTATTTTTTTTTTTTGCTGAACATTTTTTACACAACCTCACAGCGACAACGTTCATTTATATTTTTATGCTTTTACATAAGATTTTAACCCAATAATTTATGAAAGTTTTCTCCGTTTAAGATACGTAATTTCACTGATAAAATTTAACGTAAAGTAAAATTAGAGTAAATATCGTTGATGATCCATCAGCTGTTCTGTTAGGACGTCACTTTATTTGGATTACGTGCAAATATTCTGAACCTTTACAGGAAATGCCGGAACAGGGCTTTTATTTTACCGCTTCACCTGGATTATGCGACGTAAGGTAAGCAAGTTTTCTTGTTTTGAACTTTACTGTGGAATACTCACTGTATGTGTTTAACACCCCGATATTTTTGATCATAAACAAACTGCGCCCTTAAATTTAGGACTTTTTCCTGTTGTGCTTTATATATTATGGACTATCCTACTTACAATATTTATAACACGCTCACCCTTTTTACCACTGAGCTACCCGCACCACCCACCTTTTGTCTGTTACCTTAGATTCTTTTTTGTCCTTAACAAAATATGCAAGACTTTTAATTTTTTCGAACCACAGCAGTGTTCGAACGCTTTGTCGCATCTTTCCTTAAATTTGTCCGGCTGAAGTCCTGAATTGCAGCCGTTACAGTAGTATCAGGTGGAAGGATCTTCCAACTCACATTTTTAGAAAAAGTATCCATTTTTCTGTTTAACTCTTTAATTATTTGGGTTGCCTTAGTAACCACAGCTGTGGTGCAGCCCACTATTAGATACTTATAGAAAATCTTTATGCTTGAAAATTTTACGATAAATTTTTATGGTAATAGGCGATTTCAGAAAAATAATATGCACGAACTCGTTAGTAAAATGTCTCACTTGACTCAGAGCCTCAAAGATGGCTCCCCGGCAGTAATTCAACATTTTCCTGACTGTTTCGTTAATACCTAGTACATAAGACAACTGATTTGCATCAAATTTAGAAATACATGTATTTGCAGTGTTCACTATTTTACGATTACGTTTTTGATTAAAAGTTATCCTCTTCTTTGTAAATTTGCATTCCTATTCTACTTTCTTTAGCCATTTAGCCATCCTGTAAGTTTAAAGTTGTAGGAAATTTCTTCCAGTATCGAAGGTGTTGCTATTGTATACCTTATACCTTGAACGTGTGCTAACATTTTATCTTTTACATCAGCATAGGGAGAGCAAGCTAAGTTTGCCCTACCGTGCTAAAGCGCACATGTTTGAGTAGGAACATTCGTGTTTCCCCACACAGTCCGTTGTTCGAAAAAATAGTGGCGAATGGGTCGGAGGTATTATGTTTAAATATCCATGGGTAAAATGTCACCAGTTCAGACGGAGTTTATTAATTATTTAATCAGGTGTACTATTGTTCTGTTACGCATAATAATTATACACCCTTGTGGCCATAGATGAATTTGTGTTTCGTTTTAGTAAAAACCGAGAAATTGTCTCCCTTTTTTCTTGGTTTTAATATAGTGATGGTGTAGGCAAACTTACATCCACAAATGATCACCATTGTCTTAGTTTTAACTCGCATATATTAACCAAATATGTGTTCGTACCGGTGACAAAATTAAAGAATTACTATATTTAAGCGTAAGCAGCTACCTTAATGTAGATTAAAAGTCGGAACAAGCAATTCGATAAGCGGGTGTAATGTTTATAAAAGTTGGTCATTGTCTGGTAAGAATTTGCTATTCAATTATTACAAGATATTCAAATCGCAAGTAACGTAGGGTAATAATTTGGGAATTTTATTGCCAACGCTATTTTCAAACACGACTATTACGTGAAACTCTGTTTAAATAACAAGCGTTAGTATTTTTACAGCGTTTCTGTCATTGGTGGTATGATTTACTAACATTCTCGTCCGTATGATAAAAATCATTTTTACAGGTAATACCGGGGTTTAACAGGAACTTGTACTGATGTTATTGCGAAGGCCTCAATTTACGATTCTAGGCTGTTCACGGCTTTAGCTGTTGAAACTAACTCATTATTATTTGTTTTAAATTTCGAGCGTTATATAGATGAATGTAAAAACTACGAAAAATAGATTCCATAAGCTCTAGCGCAGGCACAAACTATCGCGTATTACTTGCCGAATGGGTTATCGGTTATCTATTTAATTTTACTGTTTGTTAAACACTGCTTTGTACAATTAATTTCCGTTATATGGAATTTCAGAGAATGACAATTTTGCTTTATTACATATAATTGGGGGGTCGCTTATCATTTTGCAAAGAATCTCTGTACAGGTGAGTTCATACAACTTTCTGCACTAAGATTGTTTTACCGTTATTGCCTATATAGGATAGGATACAGTTTGTGCATTTAAATGGAACCTGTTACTTATACATTAAAAATTAAATTCCTAATTAAATATTGACGCTATTCATGTTAGGGCAGGCAGTTAGCTTTGGGTTATCCGTAGTAAAACTCATAGAGGTTATAATTTAGCCAATTTTACCTCTGCAACCAAAATGCTGGGTTGAATCAAAATTCATTTAAGTTATTAATACTTTAATTTAATTAAAGGTACACTGGGTACATTTAGCAGTTTTTTAGTTAGAAATTTGGTCTAAGGTTGCTACTGGGTAACATTATGTATTAAATTTATTTAAAGAGGAAGAGCATATTTATTTTTAAGTTAACTCGTAACTAGTTTCCTTTGTGCACTGTCCTGGACTTACTATTTAGGTTAGTTGCTTTGCTAAAAAGTTACTATTATAATTACAGCTGATTTTTATTCCTTCTAGTTGACGCCCTTTTGATTTAAATTTTAGCTTAAATTTCGTCATTGTTACAACCACCTCAGTTGTGACAGCTACCGGCAAGACCCTAGATTATTTTCGACGCTACTAGTTAACGTTCGGGTACTGCAAGTTTTGGTATTTATCGTTGTTGTGTAGGACTAGCCTTAAAAATGAGCCGGTTACGAAGCGAAATATTTTATCACTGGATCATATGGTTGTTGATTGTGTTGATTTACTGCTCTATTTACTATCGTTTTAACGCTATTATTAAAAGCAACATAGTAAACTATCAGTTACAATTATAAGGAAGTTTAAATAGTCGAACAGGCAGGTGTTTCGCTTACAGATTCCGAAATGGCTGAAGGACCACAGGATCTTCATACCTTTGAGGACTCTAGTGAATGTCCCTCTGCAGCTTCTTTTCATTACAAGAATGGAATTGTTAGCTTGTCATTTTCAGCTAGACGAATCTCAACCATATGTTATTTTGAGCTCCGTAATGAAACATATATATATATATATATATATATATATATATATATATATATAATATATAATATATAAATATTCTATATATCTCGGTAAACACTTATTCTATCAAAAACTGTCTGAAATAAAAGTCGTTTTGTAGTTAGTTCTTCATTGCAAGAAGATATTTAGTTAGTGGTTTCTTAAAAAACGAAGGAGCAGCGAATATCCCTATACAATTTTTAAATGTCAAGGTACCCCTACTCATTTCATAGATATGTTTCCTCTTTTTTTTAATAATATAAAAGTTATTGCGAAAAAAGCGAAAAAGTTAAGTCAAGTTTATTTTAATAGTCATTAATCTAGACAGCTATGATAGCTTTTGATTGCCGAAACAATAGATTGCTCCTTAAGATAGTACGTGCGCTTGAAATAAAAAATTACTTAACCACATTGGTAAAGTGAAATGCGTTTTTGAAGTAAACAGAGTTGTTTCATTTCTCCGAAATTTTAATGATGCTGGGATATGGAGAAAGAAGGAGTACGCAGGCAGAAGTTTAAAATTTTTTTAACAATTTGCACTCCAAATTTCACATTACGTAATCAACTATAAGTAAAATTTGGCACAAATTTCAATATACGGGCCCTGTTCAGGATTTTTATGGGCAGAGCTACAGCTTTAAATAACGAAAAAAGAGAAAATGGGATGTTGGTCGTCATGAAAAATCCACATGTTTTCGTTAGAATAACTGCACGAGATTGTAATACAAGCAAATCCACTGTACACAGCGTCAAAAAAGTGTCACCCATACAGACCTCAGATTGAAATTTTGTGAAGAAATAACTAGCCAACTGGAACGCAATGCATGTTTTCACAAAAATACTCTTGTTTACTGACGAGGCAATGTTTTACTTAAACGACACAGTTACTAATCAAAACACATGATACTGGTCTTCAACAAGTCCTAATTGGTATCTAGAAGGACACGCCCAGTATCATCATAAAGTTAATGTGTGGGCAGGGATGATGGGAAACCAGATTTTCAGACCTTATTTTTTTAGGGGTAGTTTAACAGCCCAGGTTTATCTAAACTTTACTGTTTCAGGTAGTTCATGCGTTAGCTGTTTTATATACAAATGAAGAGGATCCGGATATATCTCACCACGAAATATGGCTCCAGCAAGGCGAGTCCCTTCCACATTTTGGGATTTCTGTCCGCCAGTACCTTAATGATATTTTTCCAAATCGTTGGATAGGCAGACGAGGTCCAGTAGAATGGGCAGCTCGGTCACTAAATTTAAGCCCGATGGATTTATTCGTTTGGGGCGACCTTAAAGGTAAGGTTTACCTAAATAGCTCGGGAGACCTTGAGAGCTTAAAATATCGCATTCGAACAGAGATGAGGGCCATCAAACCTGCGACTGTTTCAAATGCGATTAATGAACTTCATCGTAGAATGTATCACTGCCAAGTTGTGAACGGTGCTCAATTTAAACATTTATTGTAGTTTCCTTTTTTTTGTGTCCAGATTAATATTAATTTAAAATTACCTTGAGTTGTTCAGTATGTTTATTATTAATATTAAGTATTAAAGTTTTATATCTTTGAAAAGAGAAACAACATCTCTGAAGAGTTTTAATTAAGAATGGAACCTTTTTTAATCAATACAGAAACGGTAGTTTTAACACTTATAAGGCGATAAGGCGAAGTATTTGAACACATTTGCTTGTTTTTGCAAAGGATTTGTAATCGAACCGTTTACAGCAAAAATAAACAAATACGAAAATAATGAGAAGTATTTGATTCGCCTTTCGCTTACTGCAATAAGGTTCTTTTTGCGCGCTACACAGGAAAAAGTTATGGAAACTACAAGTGTTTGTGGGAAAGTTTTTTCCGAAGAATAGTTATATCCAGGTTACCTTAATCCGGTTTTATAACGAGAAGAATAATCACGTCGTACTTAAAAATTAATTGCGTTTCGTTTATGGATTTTAAATTATGGGAACCATGACCATAATTGCGCTTTCTCAACTCAACCAAAAAAAAACATCGGAGGAAAAATATAAAGATTTAACTGGTCTCAGACAACATTGCCTTCGAGCATATGGATGACCATATTATAGACTCCTTTGCCGTGATACTATCGCAGTCAACGTATATTTTAGTTATTCGTAAAACAATCTAAATCTAATAATGAGATAGATCCATAGCTAAAAAATTGAGAAGTAAATATGGAGTGGAAGAAAAACTCAAAACAAAATTTCTCAATTATTTTATTATTATGTGAGTATGGTGTAGTTCAAAAACAATCCTACATATATATGTTTCGGTCTATTAAATAATTAGACCATCATCAAGGGATGAAGCGAATTTAAAACACAAACAATCAACTTGTTAAAAGATACAAAATTGTATATTTTAATAACACATTAACTATTGCAATTAGAACATTAGTACTTACACCACATAAGCTTGTGGTGAATTAGTAGTGTTTTCATACAAATTATTGAACATGGATGGTAATGCATTCTTAAATTCTACTAATATAAATTTCTTTCTAAGAACATACAATCGAGAGTTGACTAGTAAGCTTTTCTTAATTAAACGATTGCACCTTAAGGTTCTGATTTTTGTATAATTTTTTTAGTATTGTATTCAGAACACCAAAATATGTATGTTGAAATATATTTCATTTTTTTTCAAAAAACTAACTCATAGATTGATGTTCCCATATTGGTTTGTTAGGCGGAACCTCACTATGGATATACGTATTATGGTTTTTTATTTATCTAATCTGATTTATTTAAATGAATACTCAAAGCAAATCAAAGAAGACTTTATTTACTATACTTTGTCCACGACTATAGTATAATACAGTGATTATATGTACCGACAGACAATACTAATAGCATATATTACACACTACTTTTCATTAATCACTGTTATTGTCATTAGCAACGGGATTAATAAAAATAAATCATGGTTATTTTATATATTGTCATGGTACCGTCAAACACATTCAATCAAGAGTGTCGGTTTGTAGAAGAGAATTAATCTCTTTCTCTCTCTTAGACGTTCACTCATTTGCGAATAATACCAACGTTTGTATAAAATCGAAGCGACTTGGCGATACACAACTATTTGTTGCCATATAAACGTCGATTGTAACAATCATGCATCCTTTTTCTGTAATTTTTAATTAAATTTAGTTCACTCGCAAATCTATACTAAATACTAAATTTCCTAAAAAAACTACAGTAAAATGGATATCTCGTCTAGTTCTCAAGATCAGTTAACATTAACGCCACCCGATGTTCGTCAAGCAGCTGAAATAGCATCTTTCGACTTATTGCCAAGTAACTTTAAAAAACTTTACTTGAGCGCATACGAGACGTTTTACAAATGAAAAGTGGACAAAAAAGTGGAATCTGCATCTGAACCCGCAATCCTTGCTTACTTTGTGGAGCAGCTAAATGTAAAATACCAATATTCTACATTGTGGCAGCAATATTCAATGCTCAAAAGAACAATAAGCCTAAACGAAAATGTAAAAATTTCTAAATATGCTAAACTACAAGCATATTTAAAACGGCAATAGGAGGGATATGTTCCAAAAAAAGCATATTCTTTTACTCCAGACGATATTAACAAATTTTTGATGTCTGCGCCAGATGATAAATATCTTCCAACAAAATTAATCGTTAAATATCTTTACTAATGTGAACTATCCATATATCTTTTCGTATTAATAATGGGAATAATGGGTTATTATCGCTCACTTGAACTACATAACATGAAAATGAGCGAAATTCAAGTTTCGGGAACAACACTACTTGTTAGAGTACCTAATACAAAAACAAAAATTATACGCAAATTTACAACAACAGGCGAGTTTTACAAAATGTGTACCGAGTATATATTTAACCAAGAAGTGAAAAATGAAATAGTTTTTCTCCAGATGAGAAACTCAAAACTAACAAAACAAAAAATTGGCATTAATTCCTTTATAAAAATGGGTAGAGATATTGCTAATTTTTTGAAACTACCAAACCCAGAATGCTATTCTGGACATATTTTCCGGAGAACTTCCGCTACGATTTTAGTTGATGTTGGTGGACATATTACTAACTTGAAAAGGCATGGGGGCTGGAAGTTCACAACGGTAGCAGAAGGTTACATTAATGACTCCACACAAAATAAAGAGAATAGGTACTACTAACAAAATTTATAATGCAATTACAAATTTTATCAGTTACTTTCTTCAGTTGTAATATTATCTGTTAAAATTATTAAAGATGTTGAAACAATTTTGACAAAGTTGTAAAATTAAAAAATTAATAAATAAAATTTTCTTATAATTTATGGTTAATATTATAAATACTGAAAACTGAAAACAAAACATTTACATTTTCATCATATTTGATAGATCATCATGTCCGTGTTAATTTTAAATAAAATAAGTATATGAATTAAAATAAAAATATCTGTAGTCGTGGAAAAGACATAGTATACAACTCTCATAAATGGCTATTAATCACATCAACGATTTGCTCCACTCGCCTGCGGATCGTTCTGCAAACATCGTTCTCGTGATTAATAACCTAAAATGAAAAATAAGTTTCAATTATGCATAACAAACACCTTATGGTAATTTACCTGAGAAATGTTTCTTTTAAATTCGAGTTGACTAATTTTGCGTCTACTTTTTCTGTAAAGTATCCACGTATTTTGTATTGCTGCGGCATTCAGATAAGTCAATATTGAGCAATACCATTTCTGTGACCTAACTCCAATACGATAGCTAAAAAAGTATTTAGGATTAGAAATTTAGAACATAAAATCTTACCATGAGCAATTATTATCCATTTGGTCAATACCACCCACATTTTTATTGCGTTTTGTTACCAAATTTGGTCGTGGTGTAGGGATAATTTTTCTTTCTTTCCTAGAAAACCTGTCAACAGCTGCAGATGGAGCTATTCCAAAACAAGCACTGACTATCATCACGACGCTATTGTCCATCCATTTGACGTATAAAATGCCACTTTCCTTATCTAAAGTGGAATAGAAGCTGATTCTTTTTTGATTCTCTAGTTTTTTTTTCGAGCAAGAGGGTAATCTTTTACCAGCCTATTTTCCCTTATGATACCAGTCGCTCCATAGCCAGTTTCTTTCAAGACTCTCCTTCGTAAACGAATTCAATCATTTGTATGAATAAAGCAGTAGTTAATTTTTGACGTAGGGTTTTATCCTTGATAAATTTATAGATTTATCAAGTAACCACTAGGTGGATTTAGACACCACACTTTGGATCCAAATCTTATTGGTTTGCCACGGATGAATTGTTTACATCCATAGTGATCAAAATATCGATTCGTAGTAATATTGTTCAGGTACAAAATGTTCCAAGAATTTTTCTTTCAGCGCATCTGTCAAAGGTCGCAGCTTATACATTCTATCCGACGCGTCAACAACGTTATTATTTGCAAGGTGAATAAATTGATAAATTTGCAAAAATCCATTTTTTCTCACTGCCTCAGACACCAAAACGTTTTTCATATCGCTAGAGTTTTCTCAGTACCTGTTTTAGACAATAGGATATTCATGCCACTCAAAATGAGTATACCAATAATAGTATATTAAAAAACAAGTTTGATAAAACCAGTCTCGAAGCCTGACTTCAAGTTTAAGAAGAGATGGCGTAGCCACGAGTTTTTAATGAATTTAGAAATTTTGTGGAGGTTGGTGATGTCTTAATTTTAAAGGTGAACACTTCATCTAGTCGCCTTTTATTTTACCCAAATTGTGTCACAAAACACGAAAAGGGAAGACAATCAAGATAATCTTGCCCTGAAATACGTGAAATTTCCAAAAATACGGCCTAGAATTTGCTGACATCAAAGTTTTCAACTGGATGCATACTGTTTTTCACACATTTTGTAGGAGTGACATAATTCCGAATCAAGCTACGCCAACCTAAAAATTTCCGTAAAATGTTCCGTCAGTTAATGGCTATAATGACATCAGAGATGATGACGTCGCGTTTCTTAATTCTCTAACCGCTGAGCATCCTACTCTTTTGCGTATGCTTCCATCACCTGCGCCTCCAGACAGTTTAATTTATTACTTTGCTCTACAAATGCAAGGAATTATGTTAACAGTTCTCTATTGGTTTGTGTTATAGATAGTAGTCTTGGAAGACACTATTTAAAGACAGCTGTGGAAGCAGGAACTTTAATTGCTATAACAAATTTAACACAAAATAACCGGGTTGTAATTCGTAACACTTTCGTACCGCCTGTTCAAAATCCTACAAGAAAATCAATGGGACTTAGCACCACATCAAATAGTTGTTACAACTCAACACGGTGGTGAGCGCACAGTACACCTGGTATTATTAAGAACAGATTGTCTTAACGCTTTACTTCGATTGAACGTGATACTTTGTTTCTGAACTTTGCCCATTAATGTTCCAGTGCTACCATAATCCCACTTTTCTTATCTATGGCGATCATAAGTGGGTCGAAAGAGGTGCTGAACAGAAAAATTGTTGAGTGATGGTTATAGACCAAATGTACACTAGGGCATTAACCCACACAGACAAAGTGCATAGTTCTGATGTAGCTCAATGGATGGACCGTGGTCCTTACTTACAGACAATCTTTCAATGGCTCAATAAAGCGTTAAAACTAGGAAATTACTTTAATGTGCGTTTTAAATATTACAAAAAGAAAAAAATGGTTTTATCTTCAAAGTTTTATATATGACGGTCTTATATATGAAAATATTTTTATTTGTGTTTTAAAATTCAACTTTTTCTTAAAAATTGATGGTCGAATTAATAATGAGAGAAATATATATTTATTTTAGTTCATTTGCGTCAAAGTTTTAGTATTCATTTAAACACTGTAATACTTTTCTATTTTTCTATAATTGATAACTTTTAATATATGGACAAGCACAAGCACATTTTTTAAACGTTTCAGCTACTCTAAAATTAGTTGCATCTTGAAAAATTTATTTTTTATAATATGCTTAACAAAAACTGTTTATAACAATTATTATAAGTTTTGTTATGAACGAATAAGTTCAAAAGTATGTAATTACAAATTATTATTAATTTTATTAAATACATAAATAAAAAGTTTACCTCGAGTAGGATTTGAACCTACGACATCTACTTTGCTATAGTGCCGCGCTAACCAACTGTGCTATCGAGATACAAGCCCCAATCGATCTAAGTTTTGTCTTTATGTATGTAGAACTGATGTATATTCTACATATAGTAAGATTACAGTCAAATTACTTATATTAAAGGAACGTGAGCCTGCAATATCGCAACGATTCACACATACCAAAGCAAATTGACTAATATTAAATTATTATAAGTTCTGTTATGAACAAATAAGTTCAAAAGTACGTAATTAGGAATTATTATTCATTTAATTAAATACATAAATAAAAATTATTATTAATTTTATTAAATACATAAATAAAAAGTTTACCTCGAGTAGGATTTGAACCTACGACCTGTACTTTGCTAGAGTAGCGTATTTAATAACATTAATAATAATGATTATAACAATTTCTAACACCTTTGGCGATTTGCGTCAACGAGATTAGGTCCTTTTATATGAGCTTTTTTTATTTTGAATATTTAGAACACTACAATTATTGTATTCAGAAATGCCAAGCATTCACTCAGGATAATACTACAAAAATAATCTATCGGTTTAATATTACTAGAATTGACACATTAATGCTCACTATAATTGATTATGCTTTGTGTACGACATTGAAATTAATTATTAATTATTACACTACAAAGCGATAAAGAATGTATCTGCCTGATTTGCAATATTCTTTTAAAATTACTTGAAAAGTAGTCGAATGCTTAGAATTTAGTATTTACAAACAAACGTCACAGATTTCATATTTCACATATATATAATTTCGTTTAATTTCGTATACTTTTGTATAATTTCATATAATTTCGTGTAATTTCGTATAATTTCGAATAATTTCGAATAATTTCGTATAATTTCGTATAATTTCGTATAATTTCGTATAATTTCGTATAATTTCGTATAATTTCGAATAATTTCGAATAATTTCGTATAATTTCGTATAATTTCGTATAATTTCGTATAATTTCGTATAATTTCGTATAATTTCTTATAATTTCGTATAATTTCGTATAATTTCATATAATTTCATATAATTTCATATAATTTCGTATAATTTCGTATAATTCCGTATTTCGTATAATTTCATATAATGGCGTCCAGACATCCAGACATGGTGACCGATCTTGGCGAAACTTGGTCAAAAGTTGTAAAATGAGCTAATAGGTCGCTTTTGCGATAGTGAAAAAAAAGTCAATCGCATAACCTTCATAGTATATGTAGGTGGAAAGATAAAGATCAGAACAACATTACCTTAATAAAACCGAAACAATGGATATAAGAAGTGAGGATGTAATAAAATCACTAAGACAAAGTAGGAATAATAAATCAGCAGAACCAGGAAACATGAGAGTAGAATTGAAAACATGCTAATAGGAATAATAACGCAAATATTTCAGAAAATAGAATGAGGAGAACCCACGCCAGCAGAATGGAACAAATCGTACCTAGTATTAATTCATAACAAAGTGAACAAGACCGTATGCCGGAACTATCGAGGCATCAGTATACTACCAGTAATGAATAGACTCTTCGGTGGAATAATAAAACGTAAGATGGAAGAACATATATAGTGAGGAACAGTGTGGTTTTAGATACGAAAGATTGTGTATTGATAACATTCATTGCGTTAGAGAGATAATCGAATAAAATCGAGCCTAGAACATTGATACGCAAAACACTTTTGTGGACTTAGAAAAGGTGTTGAAAACGTAATAAGATGTAATATATGGAATGCAATGAAGAGCATGGGAATCAAAGAAAAATGGATCGAAGTGACTAAAGCCTTATTTAACAAAACAGAGGCCCACATTAAAATAGAAAATAAATCACCTGCCACCTATACTATTCCATATTTATACGGAATATGCTCTAGAACAATGGCGCAGGAAATGTGGAAAAATGGGAATACCTATAAGAAACAAAACAATTCTCTCACTAATATTTGCGGATGACCAGCTGACTGTTGCACAAGACGAAGAGGGCATGACATACATGCTACGAAAGTTGAAGGCAGAGTACGAAAAGTGGGGACTTTCCATAAATTTTAAGAAAACAGAATATATGTGTGTGGGAGGCACAATATTCACACATTGGACAAGAAGTGATAAAGGTGTGCAGAGAATACAAGTATTTGGGTCAATAATAGCGAACAATGAAAAAATAGAAGAGGACATTGAAGGCAAAATAATAAAAACATAAGAACAGGGAAAGGATTGAGAAGAGGATTAGGAGGATAGACAATATTGCAGGTTGAGGATGACGCGTCTGTAATGGGAAAAACCACAAGAAGATAAAATAACTAATTTTTTTAAAGATTTTTTATTGTGGATGGATTTTCCATAACTTTATATGTTAAAAATGTAAAATAACAGTTTACCACATAATAATTCTGTTCCGTGAACTGTTTAATAGGCTATTGATGTCAATTTTGTCTTTATGTATGTAGAACTGATGTAAATTCTAAACTTAACGAGTTTACAATCAATTACTTATATTAATGGAGTGTGAACCTGCAATATTAGAATTTCTATTCTACATATATAAAAAAAATGTATAAAGACAAAATTCACATCTATTCGGGCTTGAATCTCGATAGCGCAGTTGGTTAGTGTGATACTCTAGCAAAGTACAGGTTGTAAGTTCAAATCCTACTCGAGATAAACTTCTTATGTATATATTTAATAAAATTAATAATACTTTTTAATCACAAATTTACTTTTGAACGTATTCGTTCCTAACAAAACTTATAATAAGTACTGGTAAGATTTTCATTAGTTTGTTAAATTAGGGTTACTAGTTAATTTAATGCCATCTAATCTCTAAAAGTGTTTCTATTTTCACCTACATAAAATAACATCACTTAATGTATGTGCTTTAGTAACCCTAAAAATTTCAGTAAAGTTAAACGGTTCATTAATTTCATTCACTGAATTGAGTACCAATTACCACAAACGCAATTCACTTTACTGTTAACCATAGAGATGACAATGTAAAAGATTGTGGTGAGCTCTCAAGTCGGGGCCCTAAAACGAAGAGCAGTAAGACAAACGTTTCCATTACATTAAATCTGGTAGCAACAGATTCTGTATTCGCAGGTCAGCCAATTTGTAAAGTACTTTTTCACAGAAACCAACAAACTTTTTTCCTATTAAACGCTTTAAAGTAATTAATAACACAGTGTAGTGTTTCTGTCAAACTATATTGAATTATTAATAATAATAATTTCTTAAATTTTATTAATAAATATGTTAAAGTGTAAACGTATGGTATGTAAATCTGCATAATTGTCAAAATAACAATTGTAGTTTTTTAAAATTATACCCTAATAAGTTATGTTACTGTGATAAAACATTTTCGGGACTACTGCAATAGAAAATGGATAACATCTCTTATATAATTTAGTACAGCATAAAGTCACATAGGATGAATTTAATACCATTAGCCAACCACAATAAGAAAGCAGTATATAGTTGAGCCGTGAAATAAAGAACCACTTTAACAATACGCAGCTATTCTAAACGGCTATTGCAGATACATTATGCTCCTTATTCTGAGTTTGCTGAATAAGAAAATTGTGCTTGGCTTAAATGCAATAAAGAAATTAATCCTGTGGTAAAATCTTATTCATATTAGTTTTTTGTAAACCATGAATTAACGTAAAGATACAAAAGATAAGCCATCTAGTTATCACAGTAGTCATTGTTTTCAGTCACTACTCAGAATGCAATTTGTTACTTTCCTGATGATAGCAGTTTTCAGCTAGTAAAACTTGATCTTTATCTTTTACAGTCCTAAAGCCTTTTGTCTCACAATAGTGTACGCTCATAAATTTACTGAACCCTACATTTGACGTGTGCCGCTTTCTTGTATAATTTCATAAAAGCTACAAAAAAGCTGTAATAAAACAGATTTAATGAAGTTTGGACAAGTCTAATGTGTAAAACAAGAGGGATGCTTTTAGTATTAGTACAAACGAGATAAATATCTTATAGATTACATCGCAGATACTTTTTTTTATACTTAATTTAGTCAAATGGTGGGATGGATTTTTAATGACTTCGTGAGCTGATATTACATTTTAATTTTTCAGTACAGAATTAAATCATTTATAAGTAATGCACAACTAAATAAACCTGAAACGTTTATTAATATAAAAAACGTAAAGTGAGGCTGAAAATACATATACTTCATTTTGTTAAGAACACACTGAAAATCAGAGCTTTTAAAGACTGTAAAACAAAGTAATATAAAGGGGCGTAAATTGCCTCTTTGCAATTTTGATGTTGATGTAAACTTGTGCACAATAACTCGCATACAATGAATGAAAATAATTTGTACCTTTCTACGTTGTCACAAACAGTTTGCTTTAAACTACTACTAACTGAAGAGAATATTTCAAATTGTAATACCAGTAAAACAATTAATTCATTTCGCGTACACTTTTTCAATAATAGTTTTAGTTTTATTACAAAATGTGCCATGAATATTATTTTTAGGGTGTTTACTTAATACACTTGAATAAAGAATTTAGATAGTTACTTCACAAATTATTTAAGACCTGTTTATCGATGTTTTCGGGAGTATCGAGCATCGAGTGTCGCGTGTCTATCGGGTGTCAATTGTTGGGTGTCGAGTGTGGAGGGTCGAGTGCCGAGTGTTGAGTAACCGAGTTCGGGTGTCGAATGTCGAGTGTCGAGTGTCGAGTGTTAAATGGTGTAGAGTATCGAGTGCCGCGTGTCTATCGGGTGTCAATTGTTGGGTGTCGAGTGTGGAGGGTCGAGTGCTGAGTTTCGCGTGCCGAGTGTTGAGTAACGAGCGTCGAGTGTCAAGTGCCGAGTGTGGAGTAACCGCGTTCGCGTGTCGAGTGTCGAGTCTCGAGTGTCTAACGTAGATAGTTACGTCGCGTTTCGAATGTCGAATGTCGAGTGTCGAGTGTCAAGTGTCGAGTGTCGGGTGTCGATTGTCGAGTGTCGAGTGTCGAGTGTCGAGTGTCGAGTGTCGAGTGTCGTGTCTGCGTCTGTGTCTGTGTCTGTGTCTGTGTCTGTGTCTGTGTCTGTGTCTGTGTCTGTGCCTGTGTCTGTGTCTGTGTCTGTGTCTGTGTCTGTGTCTGTGTCTGTGTCTGTGTCTGTGTCTGTGTCTGTGTCTGTGTCTGTGTCTGTGTCCGTGTCCGTGTCCGTGTCCGTGTCCGTGTCCGTGTCCGTGTCCGTGTCCGTGTACGTGTCCGTGTCCGTGTCCTTGTCCGTGTCCGTGTCCTTGTCCGTGTCCTTGTCCGTGTCCTTGACCGTGTCCGTGTACGTGTCCTTGCCGTGTCCGTGTCCGTTTCCGTGTATGTGTCTGCGTCCTAATTTACGCATAATTGCCTTTGTAACAGCGTTTGATTGCTTACAAAGTATGATTATGTTTGAATAAGGTATAGATTTTTTATAATGTCATTCCTGTGTAATGTAATAATAAAAGGATTGTAAGAATTACAAACAATGATAGGAAGAGGTTTGCTAATTAATCGCTTTTCACTTATTTTCGATACATTATTTCTCACGTTGATGCGTTCCGGAATGTGATCTTATTATATTCACTTCTAAACCTACATTTTTTTTGTTAGTATTCTCCTGCTAATTGTAGTAATCACTTATTAATAGCTTATATATATATATATATATATATATATATATATATATATATATATATATATATATATATATATATATATATATATATATATATATATATATATATATATATATATATATATATATATATATATATATATATATTATATACTTAGTCGTAGACTGTCCAGGAGTCCTTCTCCTCTTTATCCCTGGTCAATCATACTTGTTGGTGTTGCAATGTTTTGTGTTATTGTATAGTTTAAAATCATGAGATTTGGTTACTTTTGGTTTAAGGAAAGAGAAAAAAGATTTAGATTTATTTGAATATTTAATAATGGGTTAATTGATTTAAGTGTTTGTGTTGTTTGGTGGGGTGTAGCGTGCTTCGTGTGTTTAATCCGATTGGTTTTCTGCTTTCATGCTAGGTCGTCATCGAGTAGACAGGGGGATGCGGAAGCCATATGGGATGTTATCTGGAGTTCTTTTATCTCCTCGGGGAGGTCGTCAAGGAGTTGTGTAAGGATCGCGGGGGGGTGCTTGAATTTTAATTTAGGTTTTCTTCGTGGGAATTGTTGAAAACGGTAGGTGTAGGGAGTAGGAATTCTTTGATTTCCGGTATCGCCGAAAATTCTTTTATGCACGAGGATTTTCTGAAGTGTTTCTAATCCTATTGACCGTTCTTTTTACATCAGGCAGCCAATTGCGGGTTGTAGTGAAGAGCATTCCTAGGTAGGTGGCTTCATTTTGGATTATGAGTCTTTCTTGGCTTAGGGTGAGTGAAACATTTCTGGAGGCAAGCTTTGGGAACTTATCTTGGTGGGATTGACCCTCCACCAGTTCGCCCAGTTGGAGATTTTCCGTAGGGTTTTGGGTATGTGGTGGAAGGCCGTTTCTCTGTTCCGATTAACCGTCCAGAAGGCGGTGTTATCCGCAAACTGCGCAACGACTACTCCGGGTTGTGTGACTTCGGTAATGTCGGACAAAATGATGATATAGAGGATGGGGCTAAAGCAGAAGAGAAAGGATCTGAGAAGGTTTTCCCTACTTTGACCCGAACTGACCGATTGGTCAGGTACGAGACTAGGAGTTTGGGGAAGGGGTCGTGAATATTAAGATTACGGATCTTAGGAGACCGACGTGCCAGACCCTGTCGAATGCTTGCTTAATATCCAGAAGCATAGCCAGATTGCATTGCTTGTCATTGAATGCTCTGGTGGTCTCTGTAAGCAGTATCAACAAGGGAGTTGGCTGTTGGGAAGGAGCTCGTTAATTCGAGGTGGTCCCTAAGTCGCCTGGCTAAAATCTGCTCAAAGCATTTTCCGAGGCAATCCAGGAGGGAGATTGGACTATAGGGTAGTGAGATTAGGCCGTCGTGGTGTTTGGTTATCATGACGGTGGAGACCGATTTCCAGTCTGTCAGGAAGTGGGATAGAATTAAGGATTGGTTATAGATGTTGGAGAGTAATCGGATGGCTGGGTCGGTCAAATGATGGAGAATTTTTCTATTTAGGTCATCATGACCTGGGACAGAATTTTTCCGTTTTGAAATATGTGTGGACCTGGTCAGTCGTGATGGGGACATAAAAGGATTCTCGCTATTGAGTTGGATTTCAGGAAGCTTAAGGTTGCGGAATTCTTCAAGGAGACCCGCGAGGTGTGCCTTGAACCGGTTATCGAATTGGGGATTATCTGAGGATCGGAAAATGGATCGAAGGTGATAACCAAGGAAATCGGCCTTTGCTTGGTCGGAGGAGATTAGGTTGCCCTGAAGGTCGGTTAGGTGGGATTTAGGGTTGACTTTTCTTCTGCTCAGTCTATCGAACGGTTGCCAGAAGAGTTTACCATTTCTGTAATCTAGCTGGGAGGCTTCTCGCCTGGTTAAGACGTTAAGGCGATTGTATTCAATCTTGAGAATCGGATCCCTAGATCGCAAGAATTGGCGATAGATTTGTCTTTTCTCTTTGATCCAGTTCACGATGTGGCGTGGGAGTGGTTTTCGGGAAATGTCGATATTTTTAATGGGACAGAAATATCGACCGCTTCCGTAATTACGGAAGTTAGGTCTCCAATGGATCTCTTGAGATCTTGGGTCGTTTGAAGATTGGGTGTAGGAAGGTTGTTGGAGATGTGTTCGGAGAACATATTCCAATCTGCTTTCGAAAAATCTTTAATGGATGTGTATTGAGGAGGTGTAGGGAGAACTGGACAAAACGAAGTTTTAACCAGTAGGGGTATATGATCTGATGTGATCGTGGTGTCTAGAAAGCACTTACGATCGAAATAGTGAGCTATGGGTTCGGAAACTATAATATGATCAACTATTGAGGCACCTAAATGTTCGAAATATGTGTATTGGCTATTCGCAAGAGCGGCAACTGCAACAGAGCAGGGGATAGCCCGATACCGTTGCATTGCTTGCGGTGTCACCGAATTGGATGTGGCGGCCATTGAAATCACCTAGGATAACTGAATTAAGGAAGCTAGAGGCGTAGATTAAAAGGTCACCGGATAGGGTGTTGTGGCCGGGCGGGTTGTAATATGAAATGAATACTATCGAAGTGGGTAAGTTCACCGTCACAGCAACGCATCCGATACGCTATAGGTGCGCAGGAGGTTGAAAAGGAGTGGATTTTTAATTAAGAGGGCGTTTCCGTGTTGGCTGTTGTTTAGGAAGGTGTAATATATGTTGAAATTAAGTGTGCATCTGTTGGTGAGCTTTGCTTCCGTGATGGAAAGGATGTGTATATTATGTTCGTGTAGAAAGTATTTAAGTAAGGAGCGTTTCCGACGAATGCCCCTGGCATTAACGGTCCCTGCAAGGATATCCATTTTAAAGGGAGTTGAGGATTGGGTTGTCGGATTACGGAGACCTTCATCCGCGTATCCGATACGCAGGCGCTGATTCTCCGTTGGAAGAAGGATTGAGCGAGAAACCCTTTTCGCCGGTCGGGGAACATGTGGAAGAGGGTGTGGGTTAGGACTTGCAGGAAGTCTTTAATGGTAAGGGGTCGGTATTGTAGGTAGGTTGAGGTGGGCGGTAGGGTTGCCATCTTCGACGGGAAACTGGGAGGTTTAAAGTTTAATATTAATTTATAACACAATTCTTAAACTCGTTGTTTACTAGGATGGATCGATTTTGCACATCTTTCAACTTTTCTCAACTTTGAATTTGGAAACACTCCAATAAGCTCCGTTTGTTCATAGTGATTAAAAAATAATTTAACAACTTTTTCATAAAGTAATGTTTGCTGTCCCCTGAAGTTATAGAAAATTGAAAGACAAGAGTAATTGAAGCGTAAGAATACTCCTCAGAAATTAGGCCATATAACTTTTGTGGAAATTAAACTGTTTGCCGTCTGTGTGCCCTTACAGTTACTATTATTATTGGTTTTGGCCCGTTTTGGCGAAAAAGTGGGTATCATATCTATCACAAATTACATTTGCTCTCCAATGTCAGTTTATTTTACTACACAAAATATTACGATTTCTTCTTGTGTGTGACGAAAATAAGAACTCAAAATCTATCAAAAACGAGGCACGAAATTAAGCGGTGCTCCTGCCAGTTTTAAAGACCATTTGTTAAGCGGAAAAGATTAAAGTGCTTCTTAATATTCCGGTATAGTTTGAAGTCAGATGGCTCAGAATCAATTGTTATGGATATATCTAATGTGTTTTTCGAAAAAAATATTTTTTTGACTAAAAAGCCTCTTTTGCCACAGTAATACAGAAACGTGTTTTATAATTGATGAGAATCAACCATGGTAAATACTTAAAACTTGTGGGATATCAATTTCAAGTAGAGAACTTTCTTTGTATACAGTTTTCGATTAATAATCTTGTTTAAAAAATCAAAAAATATCATGAAAGGAATATGAATTCGCAGAAAAAAAGATGATTATCGGAGCCTTTGATATTGAAGTACCCACAAAATTACGAAATACCGCAAGAGGAATTGAAATGAAGATAAAAAAGCGAAGAAAGGAACAAGACTTTTTATCAGGAAACTTGCCTAAAATAATTCAATGAACAACTCAAAATATAATTAGGGAACAACCCCCGATTTCACAACAAAGCACAACCAAAAATCACAGAAAATACGACAAAGCTTCGTATAGTGGCAAAGGTTTATGACAGATATGTCTAGTTATAAATATCTCCGACTGCAGTAAAAACAACAGTGTTGCAACATCTAGGACTGTTCTTTATGTTCAAATTGACATGACAAATCCAGAAGTTATATAAGTCTATCTATAAGAATATTTGTCTATGGTATAAAATATAGGATGTGTAGAAGTTTAACTTTGAAGGGAACGAAATGGAAGTAAAAGTATCATGTATACCTTTGGTGCTCGGGCGGCTATGGCCTTACCGTTGCCACCAAATTAACTACTGTGTGGGAAAGGAAAACGTCAGACGAGAGCGCGCGAACGGATTCCCGTTTATAACGTTTAGTAAAGAAATTGAATATTTTCAATGTAAAGGAGATGAAGGTCATTAACGTTTAATGTCGTAAAACATAGGAAACTCTAATAGGTACATCTTAAAAACATTACATAAGGTTTACTTAAGATTTCAGTGTAATATAAAGCGTATATAGTTTCATAATTCAAAAGAATATCCTTATTTTGTGGTCTGTTTTTGATTGTTGGACAACATAGTGAAATGTTGACCAGTTAACGTGTGCGTTTAACGAATTTAATATGAGTGTGGTAGTTAAAATCTAATTAGCCACAGAACCTGTAAGGGATTTATAATTGTGCATAGTTTTGAAATCTTTAATTGTGGAGAAGTGTATTGAATTCTAGAAAGCACCTTGCATTTGCTTTAGTGCCAAGTCCAGATTCAAAAACGAACAGGAACGGTGTGCGTTTTGGTGCAAACAAACAGTGAATAAGATCAGATTTTTATTTCGAACTACGAAGATAATTATGAAACCCCCTAAAACGTAATTAAGTGTAAATGCTTGTACTTTTTTAATTATTAGCCTGGACAGTGGAAACGTGTTCGCAAGAAAAGAGAAAATGTTGATGACACAAAAATTAATGTATCGCAAATCAAATGAGCAAAAGTTACAAGAACAAAAAGAGATAAAGCTGCAGTTATATCACACCTGAGGAACAGCTTTGTTTGTGCATTCCCAGTATGCTATGGGGTAGACTGCATTTACACGTGCGAACTAATCGTCATTCAGAATTGTGCAATCCCTTTTTTACGAAATTTTGGATCACTGTGGCTGGTGTATATCTAATTTCAGCTCCTTACCTTCGTTGAATAGAAAATTAAAGTAAGAATTATTTTAATATGTTTTCTGACCATTTTTGTTTGGGATTAAATGTTTAACACCATTAATTTTCCTTCGAGATTCACGTAATTTACATCCGCCTTTAAACATTCAATTATTTTATTGCTACGTATGTAAGTTGTCTTTTGATTAGACCTAATTAATTGAACGATTACTTATTCATTATTCCAGATTCAATTGAATGAGCTTATTTAGACGAATGTTAACGCACCTTTGGAAATCTAAAGTTAATATTACAAATTTTGTGTTTGACACTGGGTTAGTAGTTCACAAACTGGACACTTGCCTATACCAGAAAAAGTTTGACTGTGAAGTGTATGATCGATTTTGAGATTTAAGGGTTGGTGTGAATTTAGAAGAAATCTTTCAGATTTTCTACATTTCATGGCCTTCTTCGGCGAATTGTGTATCCAACCCGCAACCCGCTTATTTTGATAAACCTATACGACCTAATGTGGATTACCCGTGTAAACTTAGTTCTCTGGATTTTTTATAGCTAAAGATGACTTTGAATGAAGTAAAAATTTTACCTGTTATGAAACATTAATTTGCAGAACTATAGTAAATTTATTCCGTGTAAAGTTAAGGATATTCCTATTACAAGGAATATGAAAAATTTTTCCTTTGAATGGAAAAGCGTCGCTGTGAACGCATATGATGGAATTAGCAAAAAATAGTACCTATAAGCTTGGAAGGTTCGTATTTATGTTTCATTAAAGATTCCTAATCTACTACTTGGTTTTTATCAAACTTATCTAAGTAGTGATTAAGGGCCGGTTCTGGACCAGTTCAACGTCACTCGCCCTCTGGTGGTGATAAATGTAAGCTTTTGGATTTCTTCAAGGTCAAACTTTTGGCGAATTAAAATTTTAGGATATGAAAATGTAAACTTTCACCATTAACACTCATAATAAAATACTTATCTTTGGGATTTTTAATGGTGTACTTTAAATTATACAATCTAAACGTTTCGATAACACTTACAGTTATCTTCGTCAGTAATGTTTGTTAAAATTGTTAAAGATGTAGTAAACAATTTTGTCAAATTTGAAAAATTCAAACATAAACATAAGCCTGCTATTAATATAACTGTTATATTAATAGCAGGCTTGTTTATGTTTAATTTTCAAATTTGACAAAATTGTTACTACATCTTTAACAATTTTAATCAAACATTACTACTGAACAAATAACTTAATGTATCGAAACGTTAGATTACACATTAAAAATCCCAAAAGATAAGTATTTTAAAATTTTAGGAGTTCGCTAAAATTGCAATGTCACCATCTTCATTTTTGGCGGTAAATTTGTCAAGGTCAGAAGCTAAAAATATAAATTGCAATGTCATCATCATATTACAATTCTTAGAAGTCTAAAAATAGTGTGGTCAAGGTCAAAGGTTATTGACCTACGGTGGTGTCATATTACATTTCTTAGAAATATAAAAATGTGAAAAGCTAAAAAATAGAAAATCTAAGAATAGAATTTTCAGGGTCAAACTTTTTGGCGGGAAATATAAATTTTTGGAGCTGGTCAAGGTCAAAGCTAAAAATAGAAATTCCAATGTCATCATCATATTACAATTCTTAGAAGTCGAAGCAGAAGTTAAAAATAGAAATTCCAATGTCATCATTATATTACAAGTCTAAAAATAGTGTGGTCAAGGTCAAAGGTTATTGACCTGCAGGGATATCGTGACATTTCTCAGAAGTATAAAAATAGAATCAATTCATGGAAGCAAGAAGAATGCGTTGTCTATGCTAAAGTCAAATGGTGCTTATTAAATTGGATCAAGGTGAAATAATTTACTAAACTAAAAGTAGGTGTGTATTTAACAAGTTTAAACATGTTGTCATAGGTGTCATAGAGTGGTCAAGGCCAAAGGTTATTGACCTGTAGGAGTATCGTATGACGCTTCTTAGTGTTTCTAAACTAAAAGTAGGACAAGGTGGGTATTTAACAAGTTTAAACATGAAAGAGGTACTCAAATAAAGGACACATTTAGATCAAAATTTAAAGCTAAAAATAGAAATTGCTAGGCCATCATACTACAATTCTTAGAAATCTAAATATAGGGTTTTCAAGGTCAAAGAGTAATTAATGACCTGCAGGTGTATCATATTACATTTCTTAGGGATGTAAAAATAGAATTAGCTTATGGAAACAAAAAGAATGAAAGGTTGTTGTCTATACTAAAAGTAGACCAAGGTCATACTACAACCCCACCATGTGTAAATTACAGATGAGTCATTTCCTCAACAGTGTTTAGTCCCAGTACAATTGCGAGCAAGTAAAGTCGTTATAATGCAAGCAGCAATATCATTCCTGGAGCGGAGCAGTTATTGATCATCAGATGCAGATTAGCTTACTGATGCAATTCTCAAAGCACACTCTCCCCATTACCATAAAGAATCGTGATGCAGTTATACATATAGAAGGACAGTTCTGGTGTCAACTCAAAATTCAAAAGCGTTCTCGAATCAGTAGAGATGGGTCTATCTGCATTGAACAGTAGCACTTTCTGTAAATCATACACGAACGTAAAAGACTTGGAGGTGGGTGCAAAATATAAAGTTATTGATATGAATACTATCGACACAAAGTATGGTAAACATATTATCATTGAAACCCAGAACCTTAAGTGCATACTTCCCTTACGATTTTATGAACACTTCAAAAAGAAGATCGCATTGAAAAGTTTAAGCAATATCTGGTTGAGAATGTACACATTACCAGCGCCGGAACTGTAGGAAAGACGACTAATTTAACATTTCTGTAAAATATAATAATAATAATAACATATATCTATGTATAATTGTTTGGAAATAAATTATATACTTTTGTTGCAAAAAATGTCTTCTATTTTTGATTAAATGAAGAGTAGGTACATCATAATGAAGAGAGCTGCTATTGATGAGACTAAAAAATGTAAAGTCCTATAAAGATGCTCTCCTGAAAATTTAAAATCTGCACCTAATTCTCAGAAAAAAAATTTTTTCCAACGCAGTTGTGTTTTATAAGTGGCAATTTATCAATTTCATGTATAAATTTAACAAAATATGAAAAAATGACACTTAAATTAGCCAATTCCATTTTGAAATAACAAAAGCACTTGAAACACACCTTTTGTACTTACGTAAGCTCAGATGAAACATATGCATGCAATTTATCCGTTTAATGTATCGAAATGCCCATTAAATTACCCAATTCAATTTTGAAACAACAAACAGCAGTTAAAACATGACTTGTTTTTTGATTTTCGATGGAGCGTGGGTATTACTGCATTAATAATTGTAGGATAAGGAACGCAGTTATTTTGCTTTAAAAGCATTTTATGCAGGTGTGAATGCGAACATTCTACTTTTATCTCAATCCTCAATTTACATTACAACTTTAAAACGGGATTTGTAAATGTATGAATGCAATTGTGTCATTTGTAGATTTTAAAATTCCGAATTTATTTAACTGCTATCCTTTGCGCTGTTATTTGTTTAGTCTATATACAAAATCAGAATTTTGACTTAGCGATTAAACTGCGATGGTAAAAAAGTGCGCTATTGACAAGATTCAATTTTTTCACATTTTTTTAGTTTTGAGAAAATTTGGAACTGCTATCTTTTGCACTGTTATTTGTTTAGTCTATATACAAAATTCGAAAATTTTGACCTAACTATTAAACTGCTATGATAAAAGAGTATATTTATTTTAAAACTTATAATTTTTGTTTACTACGACATTTCATACACAAGATAATGTTATTCACCTTTTCTTTGTAATAGTTTTATGTGATAATTATAAGGTTACATAGCAGTTTAATCGGTAAATCAAAATTCTGAATTTTGTATATAGACTGAAGAAATAACAGCGCAAAGATAGCAGTTCAAATTTTCTAAAAACTAAAAAATGTGGAAAAAGTTTAAGGCCTTCTTTTACTGTGAAATATTACTATCACGATATAAAACGTACATTTTTAATATTTAGCAAATTAATTGAGCATCAATGTGATATAGTATAACAAAACTTTAACATATTTGTAAAGTACTTGTAATATGGTTTTTTTCTAAAATTGATTCTAACAATTTTTCATGAAATAAAGTAATAGTAACTCTCACACCTGAAACGTAAAATTGATAGTTGGTTATGTTCAGTGATATCACCAGTTGTTGAATTTACAATAAAATAATTTGATATGGTTTTATTTGATACTATTAAACGGAACATTGTTAGGGATACTTATTTTTTTGTGGCATAATTACAAGTGTTTTTTTTCTGTTTTATAAACAGTACCTATACTAATAAAAAGTTGCAATATATGTGGTTTAATAGAAATATCCTTATTTTATTAATTAATTAAGAAAACTTCAATTTTAGTATAGTGAAAATTTGGAACGTTTATGCAGTGAGTTGGCTGAAGCCAACAACAACAATTGTAAATTATTCGGTAGAACATTGTAGTCACCGAAAATGTGAATAGTATAAACTTTGATGCAGTCAGCTCAAAACAGATACCTGTTTTTTCCAGCAACAGGCAGAAACAGCTCAAAACAGCTTCCGATTTCGAAAACAGCTCAAAACAGACCTAAAACCGATACCCGTTTCTCAAAAACAGGTAGCTGTTTCCCAGAAGCGGTAACTGTTTCCGGCAGGAAAGCTCAACGCAGCAGACTGAAAGCAGTTTAGGTCCTCATTATCCAAAAAAATTTTTACACAAATGCTTATTCTTAGATAACATTTATTTGATTGTACACTCATCATACATAAATACATACATATATATTTAATGCGGTAAAATGGTCAGTAAATTGTGAGCTTTCAGGTGTAACTAATCTTGAGAAAATTTGGAACCGCTATCTTTGCGCTGTTATTTGTTTAGTCTATATACAAAAATTCAGAATTTTGGGTAAACGACTATCGAGTTATGATTTATTAAGCAATTTTTGAATTTTGACTTAACGATTAAACTGCTATGCTAAAAAGAGTATATTTATTTTAAAACATACACACATAATTTTTATTATAAGTTTTTGTTATGAACGAATAAGTTCAAAGGTAAATATTAAAAATTATTATTAATTTTATTAAATACATAAATAAAAGTTTACCTCAGTAGGATTCGAACCTACGACCTGTACTTTGCTAGAGTACCGCGCCAACCAACTCCGCCACCAAGGTTCAAGCCCCAATCGATGTAAATTTTGTCTTCATGTGTGTAGAACTGATGTAAATTTTAAATATAATGAGGTTACAGTCAAATTACTTATATTAATGGTTTATTTTATTAATCGTTTATAATTTTCTTATCTACCGAGATAAATATATGAAACTTATATTTTCAGAAAGCTAAAATAAATCTCTAATTAATGGAGTCATAGCCAACTATGGTTACCATTTAAAAAAATGCAACTTTGGTCTGTAACTCGGAAACAAATTAAGTTAGAAAAAAATCGAGTACGCCACTAAATTGCACATAAAAAAAGGCACAAAAGATGTTTTTACCAAAATTTTAAATATTCACAAACAAAAAAGTTACGGGATTTTAAAGAAAACGGCATAAAACGAAAAACACCCTATATTTCCCAAACGAGTCGATATATTGAAATGTTCTTTAGATTGTTAAACTTTTTCAAAAATCGGCCCAAGGGTCCCGACCATGATTTTACTCTATTTGGGAAATACCTAAAACCTCCCAATTACATCGAAAAATAGGACACCCTGTACATAATGGGTCTTAGATATAGTTAGAAACAAACACACAAGATATGGGTTAAGAATGTGCATACTTTAGGTAATGATAGAGCACAAATAGAAGCTAATTATGTAAAACTACCAAACCATCCTGCTTATACAAAAGTCCTATCTAAAATGCTTTCCACAATTAATTTGAAAACAGTCACTACTTCAGACAATAGTTAGACAACTCTGTGAGGTGTTACGATCGAAAATGGCAGTAGAACGGAAGTAACAGATAAAAGATGGGGTGCCGGTATCTAAGTGGTTCTGAAGGAGTGGGTGTGTTAACAAGCGGGTTGGTCATGAATCGATAGGGCACCAGGGTATTTATAAATATCTATCCGAGATCGTAGTACCAAAACGCGTAGGGTTCACAGCTAGTCCCAAAGAACCAAAAAACTCGCTTACCTTTATATCGCAAATCCAGGTGGGCCATGAATCACCGCAGGCACGTTGATTCCTATAAATCTTTGAATGATATAATATGTGCACCTGCTTACCAAGTAATGACGTACTACAAAGAAAACAGCTGATCGGGTAACGATCGTATTTACTTTCATTTACGTTATGTTATAAATTAAAGTGCATCACTAAATTAAATAATGTCAACCAAACAAAACAACTAATTGCTTACTGAAGGAATCTTTCTCAAATTATTACGTCAAAGTTTGTATTGGAATATTGAAAAGCAATCAAACGTCGTCTCTTTTGAAAGTGCATGAATTCAAATCCTCATAAGAAAACTGTTCAGTAACTCAAACACAAACAAAATATTTAATTTTGAATTTCAATCATTCCCAAATACACACAAAAATATTACAGATTGAAGCGAAAATAATAATACCCCGATTCATATACACTATACGTATATTATTATAAAACTGCTCATCTTTATTGTACACCGTCAGTGCGTTGATACAGCAGTTACTGAACAAACCATTCAATTTCAAAGACATAAACAATGATCGGGTTAGTCGCTTGCAAGTTCAGATTCCCAAAATAATCTATTTTGTCTTAATTTATACTATGGACGTCAAACCTTAAAAATTTTTTGCAATACGTAATTTGGTAAAGCATAACCAAGATAATATACAGATAAGCACAATATAACATATATATATATATATATGAAATTTCTTTAGCTCGTCCCAGTTGACCTCTGATGATGATAGCTAACCTATTGAAACGCGTTTGGTGATTTTTAGTTTGTATGTGGTACGTGGGTGTATCTTCTTTGTTACAGGTTCTGCCACAGATGGAGTGTTTCAGATTTTCTACAAATTGTATTCGTTAATAAGAGAGGGTACAAGAATTACGAAGCTAAAAAGATCTTTACTTTTTGTAGATACAAGTACATTTTTTCTTGTGCTCGAGATGATAACTTTCTGCTTTTTGAGGTTTATAGTGTTTCTGATATATTGGATTCGTGCAGAAGTAGAATACCGGCACCATCCGTCATTTTGTTTTTTGTGACGTCAGCCTTTGTACACCTTTGGTCGCCATTTTTTTATATATACCAACGTGGGGATCGTATTTTTTTCACCAGAGAATAAAAAGATTTTATTTAATCTGTTATTAATATTTATTAGGGCCCGTTTTTATCATAGGAGATTGCATAATTGTTATTAAAATTATTACATCTCTTTTAACCTCATCTACAGATGATTTACCTATACGAAAAATTTATTTATACATTGGCGGTGGTATTCTAATAAGGGGTCCTAGTCTTGTAATACAGGAATCTGTTCGTGGGATTCGCCTTTGCCATAATAATTGTATTCTAATAATGGGGAAGAATTATAGATAGGACATGTAAAGATTCGTGCAAGCCATACTTTGAAAAGCATGGAATAAAAACTATTTACTTTATATACGCCTAAGAACGTCTATCTTTCGTTTTTAAATATAAATCAAAATTGTCATTAAACTCAGATCATCAATCTTATAATACAAGAACCAGAAATAATTTTTCTGTCATAAAATCAAAAAGGCAAGTACACGACACCTCTTATATGTAGATGGGAATAAGACTTTATAACGCTCTCCCCGAAAAAATAAATTCCGTATTAAAGTATAAGTAATTCAAAACACTAGTATATAAAATACTAAAAAAACGATGTTATACACTTTGAATGACTTCTTTACAAATATTACGGATCCTCCCCCCTCCCTCCCTCCTTTCCTCCCTCGCTCCCTCCCACCCACCCTCGTAATGCGTTTATTATAAAAAGGGTCGTGCTGAAAACAGCTAATTTAAGAATAATCTCACATCTATGTAATAATAATAGTAGCAAATAAAAGCTGTTGTTAATAAACCATTAACAATATAATCGTTCAAGATGATAAACAATGAGATGAATGAGGTTAAATTTATCTTCAATCATGATCATAGCAATGCTCTCTCTATGAAATTTCAAATAAGCTAAATTACGTCACTCTTATTTCCGATTAGAACGTTTAAAAGTGTTTAATTAGCATGGCTATTAAATTCCTGCTGGTAAAAGCCAATATATAGTGAACTACATGTGTGTGAGTATTACACTAGTGTAATACCTTTTGAAGATATAATTTCCAACATCGAAAACTCCATTAGATTATTACCTTTTGATGCTGCTAATGAAGTTAGATATAACACCGTTAACATATTACGTAAAACAAAACCTCCAAAGAGCAACTTATCCTTTCGTCAACGACATGCTTTACTTGATCTTAAACGCAATGAAAGTATTATAATATTAAAATCAGATAAAGGTAATGCAACTGTTATATTAAATATGAACGATTATAACACCAAGATAGAACAATTGTTGGGACCAGAAACTTATCGTGAAATACCAAAAGATCCAACAAAAAGTTTCTTTTAAAAACTAAAGAGCTGACTAAATTATCATCTATTCCTGAAGAAATAAAAAGAAACTATCTAACTCTGAAGCTATTTCACCAAAACTATATGGTTTACCAAAATTCATAAACGTAATATTCCTTTAAGGCCTATTGTTAGTGCAATTGGTTATCCTACATATAACCTTGCAAAACATCTTACATTGTTATTACAACCTCATATAGGAAAAACACCCCATTACATAAAAATTTCTGCCGACTTTGTTGAAAAAATGCATAGTTTAAAAATTGAAGATTGTGATATAATGGTTAGTTTTGATGTTGTTTCACTTTTACAAAAGTCTTTCTAAAAGAAACTATTGAGTGCATTGATCATATTTTTCTAAAGGATACAAATATTCTTTTTCAGCAATGTCTTAATACAACTTATTTGCAGTGGAAAAGTAAATTTTATGAACAGATAGATGGTGTAGCAATGGGTAGTCCCCTTAGTCCTGTTATAGCTAATTTTTATATGGAAAAATTTGAAACATTAGCGTTACAAAATACACCTAAAAAAACTTTAGTTTGATATAGATATGTAGATGACACATTTGTTATTTGGAGACATGGAGAAGAAGCACTGCATGAGTTTTTGGTTTTTATAAATGGTATAGGTACATCCTAGTATTCAGTTTACCATGGAAAAAGAAACTAATGGAAGTTTACCATTTCTTGACATATTAATATCTAAAAATAATAATTCACTATCTTTTAAGGTTTACATAAAGCCGACACACACTGATAGATACCTTCATAAATTATCCAACCACCATCCACGTCAAAAAATTAGTGTAATTAAATCTTTAGTAGATCGAGCAAAACGAATTTGTGACCCTGAATTTTTGAATGAAAATGAAAATGAATAAGAAAATCCTTACAAGATAATGGATATTCACTTACAGATATTAATAATGTTATTACACCTTCTAGGCGTAACCTTAAAGAAAAACCAGTTCTTAATGTTGGTACTGCTTTTCTTCCTTTTATAGCTAATGTTACAAATAGAATCGAAAAATCCTAATCAAATATGGCATTAGGACTATTTTTAAACCTACAAGAAAAATTAAAGAACATTTAAGATCACCTAAAGATGTGTCAAACCCTTTATCATCTTCCGGAGTGTATAAGTTATCTTGTTCATGTGGAAAAGTATACATCGGGACCACAAAACGTAGCTTTGATAGAAGACGCAAAGAAAATATGAGATTTTGCAGATTAGGTCAACCAGAGAGGTCTGCTGTGGCTGACCCTGCCCTGAATAATCTAAATCATGACATTCAATTTGACAATATGGAAATATTGTCAAGACAAACCATTATTATGTTTGTTTGCAAGGTGAAGCTATTGAAATATATAAACACCCGAATAATTTTAATAGACAAGAAGAAAATCTCCGTTTAAATAGATTTTGGCATCTTATAATTAAAACAGAGCATAATGATACCCTTGATTTTAATTTGTTTTCAACTTTTGGTATGTCTAGGTTTTTTGGTGTGTTTTTCCTAGACCTTGAAGCAAATGCTTTACCAATTATGTGTTAAATTACCACAGCACTATAATTTAACATAAGTAGTTGAAATTGAATTAAAATTAAAAATGAAAAAGAACGTTCTGCATTGTGCTTTTCATTGTTAATAACACTTCCAATTATTGATAAAGATATCTCTTTGTTAGATTTAACTGGGTTATTTTATTTGATGTAATGTTTGGATTTGTGAATGCTTCTATCATTTTAAAATTGAAGTTTTTCACAACTTTACACTTACATCATAACTCGATTAAATTTTGTTAAATGTGTTTTTTGGCTGGCAAATTTCTTTGTTAGCTTTCGTCGTAGAGAGTGTTCTGGTTTGTCATCTTTGAGGCAGTTTAATAATATTTAATTTTATGACCTAGTTATTCCTTACTAAAAATTTTATAGTTGGCTTTATGTTTCCTAAACTGTTATACTAATAGCAGGCTTATGTTTATGTTTTAATTTTCAAATTTGACAAAATTGTTTACTACATTTTAACAATTTTAACAAACATTAGCTTTCGTCGTAGAGAGTGTTCTGGTTTGTCATCTTTCGCGGCAGTTTAATAATATTTAATTTTATGACCTAGTTATTCTTTACTAAAAATTTTATAGTTGGCTTTATGTTTCCCAAACTGTTATACTAATAGCAAGCTTATGTTTATGTTTTAATTTTTCAAATTTGACAAAATTGTTTACTACATCTTTAACAATGTTTAACAAACATTACTACTGACGAAGATAACTGTAAGTGTTATCGAAACGTTTAGATTGTATAATTTAAAGTGAGTGTTAATGGTGAAAGTTTACATTTTCATATGATCTTTACATGTCTTATCTATTAATTCTTCCCTATTATTAGTATACAATTTTTATGACAGAGGCGAAGCCCACGAACAGATTCCTGTATTACAAAACTAGGACGCCTTACTAAAATACAACCCCCAATTAAAAAATTAATTTTTTGTATTGGTAAAAGGTAACAATCTGTAGATAGGATTAAAAGAAGTGTAATAATAATTTTAATTACCACTTTACAATCTGCTTTGGTAAAAACGGGCCCTAATAAATATTAATAACAGATTAAATAAAATCTTTTTATTCTCAGGTGAAAAAATACGATCCTCACGTGGGAATACATGAAGAAAATGGCGACCAAAGGTTCCCCAAGAGTGACGTTACAAAAAACAAAATGACGGATGGTGCCGGTATTCTGCTTGCAGAATACCACTTGTTTTTTACAGACAAATAAACGTGTGAAATTAATGAAGTTATTACTTAGCAACATTTCAAGTTTTTGCATGACTTTGGTCGTATAACGATAACTACGGGAAAACGCTAAATAGAAATAATACCAAAAGGTAACTTTTTCCCACTATTCCAATTCGGTTTCTTAAGTTCAGATTTTCTATTCACCCTATTGTTTACCTTTCTTGAAAACATGTTCATCATATAGTTTGTTCGACAATATTACCTAATAGTTAGGTCATCAAGTGTATAAAGTTAATTGGTCTAACTTTTGTATTAACTCTGTAATTATTCTCTTTTCTGATTGTTTGATTACGATTGGGCTACATAAATTTATGATTCGCGACGCACAATCGTATACATTTAATAGACGTAATGCAATTTTGTATTATAATTTATATTTTAAGCATTAAGCCAATGAAGTAGATACCCCTGACGCATTTCACAAAATCAGCTTAGTCGAACATACAGCAAAATCATATCAGAAGTGAAATTTTTAAGAAGGTATTTTTGAAATTTAATATTTATTTTGATGCAATCCAAACACATACAAAACTAAAATACAAGCATAAACTGTAGAAAAGTAATACTAATACTAACTCATTTGTATTTATTTTTGATTTAAGGTTAGGAAAGTTGATTGACGGATTGCTTGAAAAGCAAGATAAAGATTTGATTAAAAATCTTTATTTTATCAAAGTAAGATATCGAAAATCGTAAATAGTTAAAGGTATGTTACATTGACAACCAAACAGTAGCAATGGGTAGCACCCTGTGCAAATCGCTAACCATATTAGGTGTATCACGATGTGAAACGGCTGCATGACTACATGCTTCGGCGCTGTTGAATACCGGTATATCTTCTGTAAAATTTTTCAAAGACGTTCTAGGTACGTTCATCTTGATTTATTATGTTAAACAATACTGATCTGAATTTTACCATAAGGTACGTAATACGGTATTTTCATACAAACATCCTCTTACAATTTTTGTTCCCACATTTCTTATAGTTAAAATGAATAAAATCTACAATCAGAGAATCCAAATTGCTAAAATTTAAAAATCGTCATCTCTGATACGCGATACAATCAAAAATTACACAATTTTGTTTATC
This sequence comes from Vesta saturnalis, assembly GCA_036346205.1. NCBI lineage: Eukaryota > Metazoa > Arthropoda > Insecta > Coleoptera > Lampyridae > Vesta > Vesta saturnalis. Next base: position 32,248 of record JARFJB010002504.1, on the reverse strand, counting down.
TCGTGTCAATCTTTGCCTACTATTTAAACAACCTTCTGTATTTTCAAACTAACCGATAAAAAAATTTGATTTCGAGTCGATACAAAAAATGGAATGATTTGAAAATATATACATATTTATGCACAAGATAAAAATCTAAACACGGAAAGGTACAAAACCGTTTAGCTACTGAACTTAAAGTATGGACTTTGACAAGAGACATTTCTTTTTCTATAAATTTATGTGCTGATAATGAATATAATCAACAAATTTGGGAATAAATTTAAAATTTAAAACAGTCAATGGCATAATGATAAATTTTGTGATGCATGTAGTGATGACACAGATCTAACTTAAATATGTCTTTTTTTATAAAAAGGTGTTTAACCTACCGATAGCAATACAAAGATTGAACAGTTACTTTGAAATTTAAATGGGCAAATCTCAGACAGAAACAATAAAACCGAAATATTCTACAACATAAATTATGTATGATATTAAATCATTATGTCACATTGTTTATCTATCAAATAAATTGATTACACGATTTTTGATTAACGTTTGTGTTTAAAATTCAACCAAAAATGTCACGATGGTACAAATAATACACCTCATTGTGAAGTTCACACTACAAAATGGTTCAAGATGTTTTAAATTAACTATGCAACGCGTCTTCTCTAAAAGTGACTAAAATCTCATTTACACATTAATATTTAAGTTCCAACCGAAACCTAATTCTAGAAAAAGTTTTTTGACTCATGTACTAAAAAACTTGGCAAATACATTTTAATGTATTTTATTTTTAGTATAAATATTACAATTAACATGATTGTAATCTAGTATTATTGAATTTACAACAGTTCTACATACATAAAGACAAAATTTACTTGGATTGAGGTCTGTATCTCAATAGGTCAGTTGGTTAGAGCGGTACTCCAGCAAAGTACATGTCGTGGGTTCAAATCCTACTCGAGGTAAAGCTTTTGTTTGTGTATTTAATAAAATTAATAATTACATTTTGTTGCTTTACCAAACAGTAACAGTCGTTTCAATGTTTGTGTGTTGACATCCCACATTGTATTTTAAACACAATAAAATTTTGGTCACAAAAATGGTCTCATCTTGACAGGGCAAAGATGTAATGATCCTAAAAACCATCCCCATTAATTTTCCTATCCTTGCATATATCAAAACTTCTTTCCTACTTCTTTCCTCAACTATAACGCATATTGTTTAGAAATCCTGTCACTTGCCAACTCCTTTTGCCCTCTCCTAGTAAATCCGCTATAAATAACCGTGCTCACTTTCAATCATTCAACAAAGCTGTTAGATTAGAGGCGACACGACCTCCTTAGCATTCGGGAGGCAATGGGTTCGATTCCCGTTACCGTCTACCTTGCATAAGGTTTTTTCAGGGGGTTTTCTTCATACACATGTAGCGGCATGGTCACTGGGCATATACACATTTAGGCGAATCTTGGGTAGTATTGTCCCCTCGGAACCCTAACTCCCCTTGGGGAGGGAAAGAAATACGTGACCTTTCTTTTTCTTTCACTCGTTCTATTCTATTCGATTCGATTCATTCGCACTTGATCCTGAGAATTACCTGCCTGTTATTAACTTAATTCTAACCTGCCTAATACAGTCCTGACATATTTCCTGATCTCAAATGTATAGTAACAGAATAACCATCTTACCTGTTGAAAAATTGTAGTAGTTTCTTCCAAAACATTGATAAGAAGACACACTGTCCATTTGTCCTCACGTACACCAGTAACGTAAACCAAACTCGTTATTGGCTATTAATTATTTTCACAAAAACGAAACAAACCCCGCCGAAATTGACCTAGAATCACATGTTTTATAAAATTTGTTATAGCTTCCGAGCAAGCGCTATCCAATCCGAAGCCAGACCCGGACGACTAAATTTGAGCACAGAATCTCCTTCTATTTTTATTTTTGAACGCCATAAATATTTTCTTAGTTACTATGTTTTATTTAAGAAAGTGTTATATTTTAATTTTCCTCATATAGTTGAAATTATACAATATATTTTATCTACACTTACTGTGTTAATTTGTTCTAATCATAGACTACCCAACATACACGTCAGTGTTGAAAATTGCCAATAGAACCCCCTCTGTAGAGACTGAGCTAGCAGACAAGGGCAATTATAAAACATGTTATTGGACCCTCATTAAGATGTTACAAATATTTGTTTAACATTGATTTATTTTCGAAACTGCCGTTTACTGATAAAATTAACGGTTCCTGCTTAACGCCAAAAACTTCTTTATAGATTTTAATTTGGATATTATCATAGCTACACGCGTTTGCTTTAACTAATGATTTAGTATGTTACCCGTTACTTGTTGTAACGGGTAAGCATAGGAGCACTCGGTTAAATAAAACCTGAAATTGACACACTGTGGAGTCATCACGTCTGCACGATTCCAAAACTCAGTTTTAAGTTTCGGGGGCGGTTTTTTGTCATTAAATTCAAAACAAAACATAATAGGAAATGAAATATATTTATTTGGAATAGAAACAGAGTTTAAAAAAAAAGAACAGCTTGGTTGTGTGGAGATTACAAATCACAAGCTGAAGCGCGTGACTAGGTAAGCCAGCGTGGATGGTTATTAGGGATAAGCCAGTTGCAAAGATAAAGTCAACTTAAGCTTTTGTAAAATCAAAGCAATTTCATATGCAGTCAGCTTATGGTTTCGTAATACAGTTAGATATGACATTTAAACCTATGAAATGTAATAACAACAATCTCTTACTCTGTGAATCCGGTAGCTAGCCTAGCACAATACCTAATAAAAATATAGTTAAATGCAGTCTGCACTTCAAATAGTGACGTATTCTGGAAGATAATAGTCCATGTGAAAATATGGAATTACGGTAGAGAAAGGATAAAGAACGGGTAAGTTTCTTACACAGTGTAATCTAACCTTGATCTTAACTAAATTGGTTTCTTACAGCGGTGAATGATTTTGATTGTCAGATGGTTGGTTATAAATGGTGGAGCAAACACATTTTAAATAAAATAAATTATGTCTTTAACCTTCAGGTGTGACACGTAGGCAGAAAACCTTGCTGTAGGTGATATGTAAGATGCTGGGTCCGTAGGTGACCTCCAATGATTAGGGACACAGGCCACGATAGCTGCTGCTGATCGTCCAATCAAATAACAAGATAGAACTACACGAAGTGGGCCTACAATGTGGTCAATGATTAATCTGTTTATTAATTTATAAACAATTACGTTATTTATAATAGTAATCGCCAAATTGGACTTACTCATAATAGATTTAAGCAAAAAAATTAGAGAGAATGAAAAATGTTTCAAGGAGAAGGTTTTCCTACCTTATGGCTTTTTACGAAAGCAGGAAGACAACGTAAGACAATCGTTTTGGCGGTAAAATACTGTGAGAACATATTGATTTTAGGAAATTAGTAATATGATCTGAGACTATTGTAGGTACTTTTAAGTGATGTAAAATTGAGTGCACCAATTTGTGAAATTGCCCTGTACATGTTTACCGTAGAAAGCTGCAATGATGTTATGTTGAATGGAAATAAATTTGATGTTTTTTAATTACTGTTGCTGCTTTTGTTTCAAAGAATTGAAATATGTTTTATGTAAGATGACAGTCATAGCGAACGTTACAACTCTGAATTGACTGACTTTTTAAACGGAATTTCATTTTCACATATTCTTTGTTATTACACAGGCTGATAACTATTCTGTAAACAGGAGTATCTCGAAGTATTTGCAGATACCACATCTCTACACACACTGAGTATTTACCTTTTTCCTGCAATATTGCCAGTGAAATCCTGTTCATCAATACGCTGTTTCTGCATTATTAAAGTCTGTTTACCCAACATAAATAGTTAAGCTCATCCCACTAAATTTTGGCCAATGTAAGCATCGACCCGTTTTACCCCAAAAAAATTATAAAAACCGGGAAATTCAAAACCACAAATTGAAATGTCACTTTATCAAGACTAAATTACAAAGCGTCGTGTTTTTAGTATTGGCACTTTAACACACAGCAGAAGTTTCAGATTATTTATTACTTGTAAAAATACGACGTAAGAACATATTAAAGAAGGCACAAGAGACTGCAAATCATTACAGTAAAGCAAAGTTTGGAAAAAAACAGGTGGAGTTGGGTATAAACAAAGATTCGTCACACAATATTTTTTTTTCAAATTGTTTTTAATTATATAAGATAAAGTAACACAAACATAGTTTTAAAATATTTGAAGATTTGGATTAGGTCAAAATAGGCGCCCTTTTATAAGGACGATAAGGTTATATAATACGTTTAAAATAAGACACGGTTGCAAGATACACTTTCCTTTATTCTAAAAAACAGAGAACATTAAACAGTTAAACTGTATGATATTGAATAAAGTACGCCAACTACAACAGTAGAAAGCAAGTAATTGCTTGTGTCCCGGGTTTTAAGAATGCGACCAATAACAAAGTTGCATTTAAATATTGCGGAAATTTTCGGGGAGGAGTTTAACTATTTCTGTCCGGTAAAGCGAGTATAGCATAATTAGACTGACTATATAAATAACTAAGATATTTGAAGAAACTTGCTAAACACGGTCCTGGTAAATTTTATTTTATTTTTCCTTTTTGCACATGTAGTCTGCCTGTTTCATACATAAGCTTCCTGATAATTACTATTTGGCCGTTTTGATTCTGCTGAGGTATCTATACTGTTGTATAAAATACGTCTTTCTGATCTAAAAGTGAGATGCGACTCGTAATTTATATTTCTGAGTTGAAAAATAACTTGCCGAATATTTAGAATACATATTATTTTAATCACCTGACGTATGCTTTATGTTTCAGGGGAGGTTCTGTAGGCTCAATATTGCTAAATATCTTGAGGAGAATTTTGATGCTTAACTTGGTTTAATTTTGTATTTCCCGTATTTATATCCTTTTTGGACTGTCGAACCCCTAACCGTTGCGCGTGTGTGCGTGTGCATGTGCGAGTGTGAGTGTGGGTATACATGTGGGTGTGGGTGTCAGTGTGTATGTGGGTATGGGTGTGCTCGTGCGCGTACACGTGCTAGTCGGTTCATTGATTTACAAACTGACATACAATTTTTTGTGTTATGTTTTTAGTATTGTATGCATAGAATAAACTCGTGTGATGAATATTTTTATAATTCGGACTTTTATTCTGCAACCAAGGATAGCACAAATTATGGTATCCAAATTACAAAAATTAAATTCTGCTTCTGGGCGATAATTATATTAGATTTATTGGCTTCTTTGTAAACATTGCATTATGGAGTCAATTGTTAAGCCTAACGCAAAGTTATACCAACGATATCCTTCCGCTCGTTGTATATTTAATATAATATACCAATGTAAATCTCGTTTGCTATATTGCCACATAGGGACCTTGTTTCATTAAATTATAATATTTATCAATTAGTGAAAGAAATTATTTGCTGGGAATCGTCTGTTGCTAGGTTCCTGAAATGCTATAAAAATATAATAGTAGTAGTATATTACTAAAATAGAAATATTGCATTATATTCTAGGGGCAGTGTGTAAAACTAGGTGGAGCAACATCAGAGACACTTACAGAAATTCTTTTAAAAAGTGTTACTAAGAGAGGTCAGCGTTCAGAAAAAATCAAAACATAAATATTTTTGAACAGTTGACTTGTTACGTGCAAATTTCCACTTTGTGCAGTAACTTACCGTAACAGAGAAGATAGCCTTAGGGCTGCCGGTAGCTCAGTCACAACAGAGAAATGGGATGGGTTCCTACAGTGACGCAGGTGGTAGCTATAAGTATTATTTAAGAGAGGGCGCCAGATAGAATTTACTACAGCCAGCCCTAGATAATCGAAGAGAATTAGTTACTCTCCTTTTAACTTTCAACGAGGTAGCTAATCGCATAATTTTAATACTAGCTTTAAGCTATGTAAAATTTAACCAAATACGAGTTCGGGAACAGCTGAAGTCTGTTTCGAAAAGCAAAATATTATATGATCCCCCCCTAAAATAAATAAAGGAGAGCTAACAAAAGTAATATGTAGTTGCACTCTTACCCTGTAGCGATTTCAAATACAAGTAATAATGCGTCCTTAAACGCAAAATACCTGTGAGGTCATGTCTAACCCGTTTAGTTAATAGGAGGTTTTTCTTTCAAGTTATTAGTTATTATACCACAAATGTGTTGTTGGTTAAAAATTGAAAAACGTGGTAAAAGGAGAAAAGAACATATCAGAAAGCTCACCTGAGCACGTATTTCCACTATATCCGACAAAATCGTATGCAATAACTAGTTGTAAATAATCACTACATAATTAGAAAAATGATATTACAGCCGACCTAAATCGATGGACTAAATTAGTCCAGAAAATACCCCACGCATGCGCACAAGCTCATGTACGCATAACCTTATATAACTACATATTTATATGTAGGTTTAAAGTCAAAATAAAGTAAACTATTGAATAGCTAAACTTAATTATTGACAAAAAATAACAAAAATGTCTGACGGAAATTTGTGAAAGAAGGCACGATTTTGACTGAGACTGGACTGTGGCGCTCCGGATTCGGTATTATGACTGAACTGTGACGTGAATCATGTATATGAATAAACTTTTAACCGGTTCATATACTTTAGCAATCTATACTTCTACTAGCATCGCTATTTCACATCATAATATCTTAGCACCCATGGCCTTCATCTTAGGTTATATTTGTATTACTTATTTACACTTCTTTTACTATTTACTTGTTAGCGTATAGCTGGCGGATATGATTAGAGTATTCCTTGATATTACCTTCACTTCAGCTTGTCCTTCCAGTTTATCTGCGCTTATTCCAATCATATTGAATTGGTTTTCTATCGGTTCTTCTTCCAAGCGTTTGCTTTCTGTTGACAATGTTCATTCATTTCTAGTTCCGATTTTCAACTTCATTAGCTTTCTTATTTGCAAATGTTTCTTCTACATTGTTTCTCCCGGAAACCCGATTAGAAAACTATTTTACCTTTGGAATTACATTTATTAAGTGAAAAATAAATATACTGAGTGCTTAACTTTTCATGTACATGCGCTTGTATCTTCCTTATTTACTTTTAGTTGATTGAAAATCTGAAGCAGAAATAATATCAGATGACAAGAAAATTGTTACAATTTTAAGAATATTTTATGAAATCACTAGCAGTCTATAATTAAAATAAAAACCATATGAAGTCTAGTTTTTTTGAGAAAGTTATCAAGAAAAGCTGCTTAGAATGACAAACGTCAGTTTTCATTGTAAAAAATGTATTTTTTCATAAACTTAATTAGAAAAATCTTAGGACAAGTTGTACCTAAAATAGTATATTATGTTATTAGGAGTAAAAGTGATAGTTTATGTGGTGAATTTGACGGAATGTTTATTTTGCCGAACGGAGTGAGACAAACAATTATTCAGCTGAGCCACATAAATTCACTTTTACTCCGAATAACATATGCTATTTTATCAGTAAACGTAATCAGATAAATTTTAAAAAATTGGTAAAGGAAAGAACAAAACTAATTATCAGGTAAAAGAATAAAATAATCAGGATGTTTTGCAAGTATTGAAACCATAACAACGCTTATTATATAAGTAAATTGATAAAAGGAAAAATGCCTAGGCGCAAACTTTTACTCCATGTCCGAGAATTAAAACTTTTACCTGTGACATTTAGTCATGAAAGGGTCACTTTTGTGTCGTTTGCGGATAAAAGTCTTTAGCCAAAGTATTCACAACAATTTTCTGATTATTTTCTTCAAATAATTTAAACCAAGTCAAACAGTAATTGTTTGGATTTCGGTTTTGGTTTTTTTATATAAGCAATTAATTCTTAATGCGCGTTTTTTTTTAAAGCTTGGAACAAGGGATATTTATGTTTTAAATGCAATTCTGACACAAATAAATTTAATTAAAAATTAATTGTTTCAAAGCAATGGTTTCAATCATTTTCACTAAAACTGTAAAAGTTAATTTACGTTCCGAAAAAGAAATGGTTATTTTTATTACGATTAGGTTCAACTTTTTTTGTATTAGTTACGAAGTGATGATATGTGTTTAGTGGTCCAATGGAATGTTTTGAAATTAATCACAGTCTTGTTACCCAGTCAACGCAATAGGGGGTTAAAAAACTTTTGAAGATACCTGGGGATCCCCAAATTCACTATTAAAATAAGAAAAATTGCTAAGTGACTAACTTAACAGCTTTGCTTCACATGTAATTATACTAAATGAAACTTGATAATACACGAAACCAATTATAGATGTAAATTAAATTTGTTTTCAGTAGTTATAATACACTATCGTGCAATTATTACAGCAATTTATTTATGGCATTATTTAATTTTTTTTTCTTATTACAACACATTCATTTAGTTGAAGCTTCTAGATTTGTATGTATACTTAATAATAGTAACATTAAAAAAAGTTAAAATGTAATTTATTCCTTAAATTAAAAAATTAAACACTCGGTAGGTGGTAAAATATACCTAATTTATCCCACTTCGTTTCCCATAATTAATAGAGCTTAAACGCGTTCTTGTCATTAATAATAGTTAAAAAAGGTCTAAAATCAAGGCAAGAAGCTGATTATATTGTCTATTTCAAGCATTACAAGTCTTAATTGAAATTCTAAATCTATGCAAAAGTGTATGTTTTAATGTGAAACAACTTAATGCTATAGTAACCATACTAAATTTAAAAGTGAAATGATGTATAACAATAAACGCTCTTTCATCTAATATAGTTTTGGTAGAACCATGAATACATCTTTACAATCAGTAAATTGTTTTTTTTAATAGATACCTTTAAAATTATGACAGGTAGTGGGCTAGAGCGAATGTAAAAGGAGTGATTTATGGTAAAGTATTAAATCATAGTTCTCCTTTCTATTAACATTGCAATATTAAATAAAAATTAATAACCATCATTTGCTGTATTATAATAGTGATTTACCCATATTTAGTCCATTACCTTCGGAATTCTAAACAGGGCGTACTAGTAGTGGCAAAAAATGTGTGAGGATCCAACATTTATAATCCATTGATTGTTATTTCATAAGATTCTATCTGGATTTTGTATCTTGTTATCCTTGTGACTCCTGCTGGGACATCTAATTATATACTCAGCTATCAGGAGGTAGATTTCAATCCAGGTGTAATGAATTTCGTATAAAATTTATGAAAAATGATCTAGGTGGGTTTAATTTATTAACTATAACAAATAGCAGCAATTTTAAAATTTGAGTGAATAATTATCACCGAACCACAATTTGCGAATGAGCCGTTAAAATTTTACTTTTTTGCTATTATCATTAATTTTAATTTGATTATCTCAAATTAGTAATTATATTACAAATGACCATACCTTATTTAATGTTGATCGTGTTAGCTTTGATTCTATTTAAACGTTTCGAAATAAATTAATGATTGTAGTTGAAGTTACTTAATTTTAGTAATTTTATGCAAAAACGAAAGTCATTAATAGGCGAACTAACTCAACCCCAAGGAATTCTTTTAATTTTACTTGCAAAATATACGTTTACATCGTTTAATTTGTGTGGAATAACATTCTTAGTGTTAGAAGTTTGTTACTTTATCTGCGATCTACACTAACTGAAAATTTTAAATTCATACTAATACTTAGTTTAAAGTAGAAACTCAAATTTCTCATGCATGAAATAGTATTGTCATTATCTTATTAAAATTGTAAGCAGTTGTAAGAAGTCATTTCAATTCAGATGCAAAATCAAAACATTCGAATTTTAATATTAGTATTTCTTTAATAAATGATAATTATTCTTGTCAAGAAGTGTATGCACTTAATGGTTAATAGTTTTAGTGTAAATATAGAGATACTGAGGGCAGCACGAATTTATGTTTGCCAACGGTGCCATCTATAAGAAAGAGGTAAAGCTATCTTCAATCATATATTCAGTCGTGAACTGTACTTTTTCAAAGAGTAATCTTTCTGCTAAAGTCAGTAGGATGTCGCCACAATTCAAATTTTTCTTAGATTTAGTATAATAAAATTTTAAACTAGATTTATGTTTTGTTATTAAAGTTCAGTAGAATAAACACATTAATTGAATCTTCCCACTTTGATTAAATGTTGATAAAACAAAATCATACACAATTTAAACAGTACTGTAATAATCAAAGACGTTGTATTTACCCATTAAAATCAGGGATTGCATGTCTTTATAAATTAACAGATGCAAATATTACATGACGCTGTGAATAAAAAATATAGCTTAAACGCAATAGCAAAATAAAAATATCTGGTGTGAAACAACAGACGACCTTCCAATCTACAAAGTAAAAATTAAAAGAAATCAAATCATTTTAATAACAATTTGTTTAAGATAACTATAGGCACGAAATAAGGCAACAGTGTAAAAACAAAAACAATAATCTATGTCAGAATGATGTTTAAAACTTTATGTCAGATAGACGTTAATAAACATACAGATGCTAACTTAAACAGCGCGCTTCTATACAGGGTGGCAAAAATCTCACTACGTTACATGGGTAACTTTGTAATTATAAGTTGGTTAAATTAGCAAAGTAGGACACAATTACATGAAGATTTAAAACTCACAATAACACTGACCATTGTTGCCAAGTTTCCGATTTATTTGAGAAAAACAGAAAATCGTTAAAATTTTCAATCAACGTTGTCTCGTTAATTATTAAAAATGCAGAAAAATCTTAAACAGGTTTTTAATAGATAATTTTAAGAATAATTAGATGCACTACTCAAAAAAAAAACATTTAATCACTGCTTTTTAAGTTACAACCCTAACCTACCTTCTTTCAAATTGCAACCATAAGCGAAAGTTAGCTTATTAAATTCCTTCTTTTTTTTCTGATTTCAACGATATAAAGTTTTCTATATCTAATTGTAATAATAGTCCTTAAAATTAAAAAAACACATTTAACTAAATACATAAAACAATTGCAAGTCATTCAGAATAAAACAAGAACGACGGGAAAAATTCTAATTTTAAAGTAATTCTACGATTATTAATGTTTAATTTTAACATAATTCAAGATCAAAACAAGGTTTCAAAGTGACCGCCATTACGTTGTACGCAAAACTGACCACGTTTAATAAATAATGTTGTTTTGAACTTTTCGTAACGTAGAGAATAAATAGCAATAAAAATCTTTTCTTTTAAATTACTTATATCAGTTGGTTTTTCTTTGTACACCTTGTCTTTTATTGTTCCCCACAAAAAGAAATCTAACGGAGTAAGATCCGGTTTGCCAAAGGATCCATAATTCCATACATATTTAAGTTTTATTTCATTTTATCAAAAGTACGCTTATTCGGTTGACGTCATTCCTTATATAACTTTGAAAGTATAACTCGGAAGCTCTGTCTGAACCACGTTCGCATGAATAGTAGTAAAACAACATGGCATTTCTTTCTTCAATGGAATGCATTTTAGAAACGCACTTCTACAGTAACTATCAAAGCACGTATTAAGGTTAATAAATGCAATAATTAAACTAATGTTTGACAATGAGTTAGATTATTGTTTTTACTGGACGATTTTCAGTTGTTTTATCATAGCCAAAGCAATGTATTTAATTAAATGTTTTTTTTTTATTTTTTAAGTTTTGCGGATTATTATTAATATTAGATATACAAAACTTTATATCGTTGAAATAAGAAAAAAATAAGGAATTTCATAAGCTAAGTTTGCTGTTTAAAAAAAGGGAAGTAACTCAGAAAGCAGTGATTAAAAATTTTTTTTGAGTAGTGCGTCTAATTAGTCTTAAAATTATCTATTAAACACCTCTTTAAGATTTTACTGTATTTTTAATAACTAACGTGCCAACGTTGATTGACAATTTTCAGTTTCTCTCAAATAAATCTGAAACTTGGCAACAATGATCAACTTTCTTGCCGGGTTCTAAATCTTCATGCACAACTTTCTTAATTTAACCAACTTATAGTAACAATGTTACCCATACAACGTAATCAGATTTTTGCTACCCTGTGTTATAACAATAATACATTTTCAATCCCATTTAATTAACTTTTAGACTTGGTTTGCTTTTTATTAAGAAACTTTATAAAGAGTAGAATTTAATTTTCTTAAAAAAAATACGTGCACACGTTTTCTAACACGTTCTAAATTAATTGTTATTCAGATATTGAAACAAATTTAACTAATACTTAAGTTCTACTTTAGGATTTTTTTACTACTAAATGACGCGCCGTATCCAAAAATTGCATAAAACAATTAATTGTTGTTATTTTTATATCTTTGAAATATCCAACTATTTCTGAAATAATTGATAAAATTTAAAAAATGCTCCTAATAAATCCCCCTTCTCTACCACTGCATTTATTTCAAAACCTAATCAGCTCTAGGAGAAATCTGTAGTGCAATTGTATTTGATTTGATTTGATGGTATTCTAAATTCAAATTTATACTTGAATTTCTTCGATAATTACATATTTGTATATACTTGAACTCCTTGAAAATGTACTGCTCGCTTAAATTAGGGACATGTATTTTTAACAAGATGGCGCACCTCTACACCGTACCTGGGAAGTAAGCAAATAGCTTAATAATACATTTGTTGAAAAGTGGATAGGAGGGATAGACACACGGTGGCCAACGAGATCTTCAGATATTTCTCCCCTTGATTTCTCTTTGTGGAGGTACGTCAAGGAAAATGTGTATGCTGAACTATCAACTACTGCGGAAGATATAAAAAACAGAATCCGAAACGTATTTGCAACCATCGGCCCAGTAACATTAAATAGGGTAAAAAATTATTTTCATCGTAAAACATCGCTTAGAACAAGTATATATTAAACATTTATTAAAATAATCTTTATTGTTATTTTATTTTTATTTTAGCTCGTAATTTTGTTGTTTGTATTTATGTTTTTTTCTACTTTATAAATAATGTAGTAATTGTGAAATTAAAAAAAAAATCTACCGAAGATAGATACCGACCAATTTATATCGTTCGAAAGGTAAAAAAATGCGCATTTGGTGCGAAAATAAAAAAATAGCCGTTTATTTGAAAAAATCAAGTTACAATTGATTGACTTTTATAAATTGACAAAGTAATTCCTGTCAACACAAGAAGAATTCGGATTTGATCGTCCGATCTACGCTTATTAACATGGCAGAACCTTCTAAGTTTTGTGATCACAGAGATAATTAATTTTTCTCAGACATCGAGTTTTTGTAGAAATGACGAATTGTGGCTAAACGATTCGCTTTAGGTACTAGGTGCAATACATAAAGTCGCACTGGAACTGACTAAGGAATCTGAATACCTAAATATCTTATATGCAGGGGGTTCAATTTAAAAATGTAACTTTCGTGTACATCACCCTATATAAACTTTGCGATTCAAGTGAAAACATTTTAGGTTTGTTCCCTTAAGAATAACCCACCACATCCCATTAACAAGCTTTAGAAATATTCCTTAATAAACCCGCAATCTTCCACCCGCGCACTATTGGTCCAGCCTGTATATTAAACCAGACGACAATTATTAATCACCTGGTTTTGGCTTAAATATTTTCGCCACAAAATTCGTGTAAATACAATTTGAAAATAGTCGGATCGTTGAAACTTGTGAAGTTGCTGTACTGCAAGCCGTATCAGGGAAAATCAAGAGCTATTGGGTATCCACCAATCAATTACCAAAACGGTCAATTATAAAGTTATTTTATTTGTATTTGTTTAGGCGGATGAGTACGCTTTCCTCTGTGTATAGTTTTGTATAATATTCTTCAGACAGTTAAGATAATTTTACAAAATTATATTCACCCGTGTATCGTAATACTACATATTGTGTGTTATTTTTTAATTCTCATTATTGTATACGAAAATTTGTTTAATTTATCTTTTCAACGGCATTATTATTCCTTTAAGGTATAAATTAAACTTAAGGTAAGTAAGATAGATGAGTTTGATTATTTTAACTTGCAAGGGTCATTCCGATTTAACTAATAAAATTTTACGTAAGAAATATTACGCTTTAGTCCCCACTTACGGAAGTAAATTTACTTGTGATTTATCTTTGTCGATACTCGAATTATCTATTTTTTTAATTATTATCATAAGATATGAATAGTGTTAATTAATTTGAGAGGATTATTTCGCTACTGACTGTAATATTATATGTGACTTCATTCCTGTTTCACACCGTAATTGTTTACGTGGTAGTAAATTTAAAAGACAAGATAAGATAGTTACTGAGTGGTTTATTTTTTTATGGAAATTTTTACACAACTTTACGTTCGTCTGTTTTTGTTTTATGATTTAGATGAAAGGTTTTAACGTAGTAATTTATGAAAATTTTCTCTATTACATTATTTTCTAGTTGTTTGTTTCCTTTTATTATTTTATAATTATTATATAACCTAACGTAAAAGTAGAGTAGAGGAGAGTAAATTAGAAAGATGATGATCAGCCGGTCTATTGCACGTCATTTTATGGTGATTATTCGGAAATATTTTGAAGTTTTACAGGAAACTCCAGAACAAGGTTTTTAATTTAATGATCATCTGGATTTTATGCGACGGAACACAAGCAAGTTTTTTCGTTTGTTTTGAACTTAGCTGTGTAATACTCACATGTAGGTATCTAAACCTCGCTATCGACTAAAAATAAACTAGCGCCCATATGAAAAAATTAATAAGATAAGGCAAGTTAAAGATTTCAATCGCATTCAGATGATATGATGATGATATTCAACATATTTCAAAGTGCACTAATCGGATCTTTTGTCTATTGGGGTTGTCTTTTAATTCTAATTAGCCGGATTAATTAATGTTACTAGACAAAAGAAATTACTATTTATGGGTGCATGTTAGTAAATATTAGTTACAGTCATTAAAGCTTTTGTTATACAAAAGTTTTGTAGAATCGTATACGTGTTCCATTATGGGATTTTATGGAAATCATTATTCAGGCATTAATGGTTCTTATGAAGTTACTTAACATGTTTCAAACTGCATTGATTGGAATTATTATCTATTGCGGTTTACTTTTAATTCTAATTAGTCTGATTAAGTAGTGTTACTAGACAATAGAAATTACAGATTATAATTTGTAATTTCTATTGTCTAGATGCATTTTATGTTAGAGAATGTTAGTTACTGTAATTATATTTTCTGTAATAAAAAAGTTTTGTTATTTTAAACGCATTTAGAGCTACTGAAACTGCTTCTAAACATGTTTAAAACTATATTCGTTGAAACTTAAGTACGGTGCAAATGCAGATTTAACTTTAATTAGTTAGATAAACGAGTGTTAGTAGACAATAGAAAGTAAACATTACAACTGAATGCTAATATATTAGTAAATGTAAACTGGTCGAGAACCGTTCTGTTATTGAATTTTTTAAAACTATTTTACACGCATTTAGAGGTACGAAAATGCTTCTAAACATATTTTAAACCATAGTGGTTCAAACTTATGTTCTGTGCAAGTGCACATTTAATTTTAATTACTATAATTAAGTACTGTTACTAGACAACAGAAATTAAATATTATAACTGTATCTTAATATGTCAGTAAATATTAGGCACTATAACTATTTGTTTCTATAAAAAAAATTAAGCAAAATAGTACACGTCGGAAACTGTTCTATCCTAGGATTTTTTTAAGCGCAAATGCATTAGTTTGATTAAACAGTGTTACTAGACAATATAAATTAATTATTATAACTCCATGTTAATATGTTAGTAATTATTTACAACTACAACTAAAAAAAAAAGAATTAGTAGAATAGTATACGTGCTCGAGAACTTACTGTTCTATTATTGAATTTTTTTGAAACCAGTTTAAACGTATTTAAAAGTACTGCAAATGTTTTTAAACATGTTTAAAACTATATTGGTTCAAACTTATGTACGGTGCAAAAGCACACTTAGCTTTAATTAGTATGATTAAGTGCTATCACTAGACAATAGAAATTAAATATTACAGTTGCATCTTAATATTTTAGTAAATATTAGCTACTATAACTGAAGTTTCTAAAAAAAGATTTAGTAGAATAGTACACATGATAGAGAACTGTTTCATGATTGACTTTTTTTAAAACTACTTTGAACATAATTAGAATTCCTGAAACTGCATCTAAAAACGTTTGAAACTATATTGGTTGAAACTTATGTACAGTACATTTCACTTTAATTAAGTATTGTTACTAGACAGCACAAATTAAATATGACAGATCTATCTAAATATATTAGTAAATAATAATAACTATAACTAAAGTTTCTAAAGTTTGATTAAGGATTGTTATTAGGCAACAGAAAATAAATGTTAAAGCTGCATTTTAACCCTCCTATTGTGTTAACATTTTGGTTTCACTTATGGGAATCGAACCCATTACCTCCCGAATGCTAAGCAGGTTGTCTGTCCACTACGCTACCAGCTCGGTCAACACGCAGATACTTACTGGCTACATTTATACGCGGAGCCACATACAAGCCTCAACAGGAATAAACTAGTTTACCGGTACGCAAACAACGCATACAATATGCGCAATATTGCGCATTAATGTGACAATATTATGTGCGTTATTTATATTGATGAAAATAAAACAAAACTAATAAAATACATTTGTCTATGGTATTTATCCATTTATCGTTCTTCTAATTTGAACCACACAAGTCGTCGAGTCATATAGACCCAAACACAGTGAGTGTAACAATGCATTAAAAAACGATAATCATAATTTCCTAATATCAATCTAGATACACCGTTATTAGAGTATTTATAAGTTATATCCAGTGGCAATAAAATATTTAAATAAATTAACGAATTATGCACATTAGTAGAACGCGATTGGATCATATTGACCCGAACACAATAGGAGGGTTAACATGTCAGTAAATATTAGTAACTTTAGAAGGACTAAAACATATCAACTTGAAATTTGGCACACACATGTCAACTACCCAAAGCGACTGATATAGGGAAAGGGGTAAAATTGGGTGTTAAGAGTGCCCCTTTGCAAATTTGTATTTTTTTTAATATGTAATTAGTAATATAATTGTGAGTATTTTTGTCCTTATAATTTTTCTGTACAACAAACGGTTTACAAGATATCAAAAACCGTCACTTTAAAAAACCAGTTTGTCCTAAATATCTCCGGAACTACTTAACATCCAAAAAGTGAAAATATCATTGATAGGAAATAAAATTTCTCACAAGAAGTGTTTTTGCATTTCATATTTCCAAAAACGCGATTTTGGAACCCGTCCACACCATTTTTTTTTAATATCGGGGTATAGAAAATCAAGTTTCTGATCGAAAAGTATTCTTGTAATTTTCTTGTAAAGTGAATCGTTTTCGAGTTATTTACAAAAAACCGATTTTTTGATGTGGAAGTATTGATATAATTAGCAGCGGTTTTTTTAAACATATTTAGATGCAGTTTCAATACCTCTAATTGCGTTAAATAGCTTTAAAAAAGTTAAATAATAGAACAGTTCTCAACTACCTGTACTATTCTGCTTAAATTTTTAGTTTATTTATAGTTAGAAATATTTAGTAACGTATTAAGATGGTGCAAGTATAATATTCAATTTCTATTGTCTAATACCGCCACTTAACCAAACCAATGGAAGTTAAATGTGCACCTGTACAGTAGATAAGCTTCAACCAATATTGTTTTAAACACGTTTAGAATCATTTTCAATACTTCTAAATACGTTTAAAATAGTTTTAAAGAATTCAGTAATAGAACAGTTCTCGACCAGGTGTAAAAAAGTTTAAGAAACAATCATTAATAGAACAGCTCTCCACCACGTGAGTCTTTATTTATAGTTACTAATATTTACTGACGTTTAGGATGGACCTATAATATTTTTTTTTCTATTGTCAAATACCACTACTCAAACAAACTAATTAAAGTTAAATGTGGACATGCACTGTACACATGTGTCAACCAATACAGTGATTGACATTTCCATTACCTCTAAATGCGTTTAAAATAGTTAATAATTGGACAGTTCTCGATCATGTGTACTATCCAGCTTAATTTTTTTTATAGAAACCTTATTTATGGTTAACACTATTTATAGCGATATTAAGATGCTGCTAAAGTATTTTATTTCTATTGCCAAATAATACTACTTAAAGAAAATAATTAAAGATAACTGTGCGCTTGCGCTGTATATAATTTTAAACCAATATAATTTTAAACATGTTTAGTAGCATTTTTAGAACCTCTAAATGTGTTTAAAATAGTTTAAGAAAACATTAATAATAGAACACTTCGCGATCAGGTGTACTATCCAGCTTAATTTTTTTTTATAGAAACTTTAATTATAGTTACTGGCATACAGGGTCCGCCAATAGTGCGTGGACGAAGCTTTATGAGTTTATACAATATCGTTTTCAAAATTATTTATTGCAGGATGGTGTGGGATCTTTCGGGTTACAATTAGCAAATATTTTCGCAAAAATTACTACTCATATACAGGGTATTACAACACAAAGTTATATTTTTTTAAATGGAACATACCGCATATTATTATAAATTTGGATTCCCTGGTTAATTTTAAGGGCACTTTATTCACTATATGAGGTATCTTAAACGCGCAATTTAGGCGCTGCATTCAATTTTTTGAAAATTTAGATGTTGAAAGGAAAAATTGTAACAACCGTATTGAGAAATGTGTAACACTAAAATTTTAATGGTTGATTAGTCATAGACTGTGCTACATAAAATCGTAAAAATAGTAATATTATCTTTTTTAATTTTCGAGATATCGTAATGCAAAGTTTAAGATTTTCAATCATAGATAAATAGATTTTTTTAAATGGAAAGGTATACATTGTTTTACATTGTTAGATAGGAAATTTAATCACATTTTTTTTGATATAACATTGTTGGTATTTATGTTTTGCCGTTTTTTGATAATCCAGCTTTTTTACTGAATTTGCAAAGTTTAAGAGTTTTAATCATAGATAACTTGATTTATTTAAATGGAAAGGTATACATTGTGTTACATTGATAGATAGGAAATTTAATTACAATTTTTTTGATATAACATTGTTGGTATTTATTTTTTGCCGTTTTTTGATAATCCGGCTTTTTTACTGAATTTGTCGATTTTCGTAGGTTTGCATATGTATGTATAATTGTTTAAATCACATCAAGCTATGAAAACAAAAGAATATTAGAAACAAAATTCAGCAATAGTATCTGTTTTGTCATTTCGCGTGTATGTTCAAACGTAACTGAGTTAATTACTTTATTGCAGTGTGAATGTTTGACGCTTAACTTTACGAACATCATATACGTAATACGTTTATTTAAGAATTATAATGAGTAATTTTTGCAAAATGAATTAGTTGACATGATATTTGTGCTTGGAGAATCAAACAAAAATTGTTTATTGGCCCGTCGAATCTACGGGCAGCGTTATCCTGATCGAAGACAACCAAGAGAAGAATCGTTTCGCAATCTTTTAGAAAGATTTGAAAGTACTGGAAGTGTTGGATATCCTAAAAACGAAAGAACTAAAGTTGTTACAAATAAAGAAAATTAATTTCGTGTACTTGTAGCTACAGTTGAAAACCCCCACGTTAGTATTCCGAAATTAAGTGACAATTTAGAAATCAGTCAAACTTTCGTGAGACGAATGTTAAAGAAAAATAAATTTCACCCCTATCATGTACAATTACATCACGAGCTGAAAGAACAAGATTTTCAAAATGGAATTAATTTTTGCCAGTGGGTTCAACAACAGTTAAATTCGAACGAAAATTTTATATCGGGGATATTATTTACCGACGAATGTACATTTCATCGAAATGGATTTGTGAACAGACATAATTTTCATTTTTATTCAAATGAAAATCCACACCAATTTCGGTTAGTCTCTCAAAATAAATGGTCAGTGAATGTTTGGGCAGGTATATTCGGCGGAACTATTGTTGGTCCTTTTTTTTCAATGGCACACTCACTGGGGTAGAATATCATAATTTTCTAGAAAACGAATTATATCATTTATTGGAGAATGTACCTTTGGCTCAAAGAAGAGGTACGTATTTCCAACAAGACGGGGCACCTCCTCATCATGCCAGAATTGTAACCCAGTGGTTAAATTCGACGTTTCACGAAAATTGGATAGGAAGACAAGGACCGATACCTTGGCCAGCTAGATCTCCGATATAACTCCATTGGATTTTTTCTTTGGGGCTTTGTGAAGAATAAAGTATATGAGGAAGAACCAACAACTGCTGAGAATATGAAATTTTGAATTAGAAATGTTTTTGCTACAATTACTCCTAATATGTTAGATCGGGTTGAAGCTTCTTTTATTAAAAGAATTCAGTATTGTCTAAATCAGCGTGGTCGACAATTTGGACATTTAATTTAATATTATTTTCTTCCAAAATCGATAAATTCAGTAAAAAAGCTGGGTTATCAAAAAACGGCAAAAAATAAATACCAACAATGTTATATCAAAAAAATTGTAATTAAATTTCCTATCTATCAATGTAACACAATGTATACCTTTCCATTTAAATAAATCAAGTTATCTATGATTAAAAATCTTAAACTTTGCAAATTCAGTAAAAAAGCTGGATTATCAAAAAACGGCAAAACAACACAAATAGTATTATTTTTACGATTTTATGTAGCACAGTCTATGGCTAATCAACCGTTAAAATTTTTGTGTTACACATTTCTCCATACGGTTGTTACAATTTTTCTTTTCAACTTCTAAATTTTCAAAAAATGGAATGCAGCGCCTAAATTGCGCGTTTAAGATACCTCATATAGTGAACAAAGTGCCCTTAAATTAACCAGGGATTCTAAATTTATAATAATATACGGTATGTTCCAATTAAAAAAATATAACTTTGTGTTGTAATACCCTGTATACGAGTAGTAATTTTTGCGAAAATATTTTCTAATTGTAACCCGAAAGATCCCACACAATCCTGCAATAAATAATTTTGAAAACGATATTGTATACACTCAATAAAGCTTCGTCCACGCACTATTGGTGGACCCTGTATTAAAATGAAGCTATAATATTTAATTTCTATTGTCTAGAAGCACTGACTTAAACCAACTAATTAAGTAAAATGTGCACTTGCACTGTGCATAAGTACCAATATATTTTAAAACTTATTTAGAAACATTTTCAGTTCCACTAAATGCGTTTAAAATAGAAGTATAAAGTTTCTATTGTCTAGTAAAATTACTAAAACAAACTAATTGAACATAAATGTGCATTTGCACTGTACGTAAGATGCAACCAAAATAGTTGAAAAACATGAGTTTAGAAACGTTTTCTGTGCCTACTTAAACAAATTAATTAAACATAAATGTGCACTTGCACTGTACATAGTTTCAACCAATATAGTTTTAAACATGTTTAGATGCATTTTCAGATTCTCTAAATGTGTTTAAAATAGATTAAGAAATATTCAAGTAGGTATAAAATTGAAACCAACAGAGATATCGACTTGAAATTTTCAGAGTATAGGCGCAATTTTATACTCTTTCTGACTAAAATATAAAAAAGATACCATTCTATTTAATATTTTGGAGAAAATCGCAAAAATTTCAGCAATATTTTGAAAGCGTCCTCTAGCGGTTTGTTCGTTAATCAAACTTAACTTTTTAATACATCTACTAATAGCGCAAGAAAGGACCTTTCCAACGAAATATTGCTTTTTAAGATTCGATGACTGGTTCCGAAGATAATTACGTGTTTGTCTGATAACTTTCGCAGCTCCCCCTACGGAAAACCTGTGAAGTTAGAGAAAAACTTCTTATACAAAAAATGGGTAAAATTGTCCCAAAAATACAACTACGATATTTCCAATATATCTTTCCCTTAAGTTTATATTACTTATTAGACATTTTTTATTTATTTACTACAGCAGTTACGCCACCTAGCGGTATATTTACAAACTTTAAAATTATTTCCAGCATTTTCTCTTGGTCACATTTACTGAAGAATTTTTTTTTTGGAAGTCGTAACATAAGCGGTTTCTGGGATATAGCCGGCGTCCTTCCTTAAGGACTCACCCGTTACATATTTCAACGAATATAGTTTTAACATGTTTAGAAGCATTTTCATTACCTATAAATGCGTTTAAAAGAGTTTAAAAAAATTCAATAGAAGAGCAGTTCTCGATCATGTGTGCTTTTTTATAGAAACTGGCGTATTAAGATGAAGCTATATTTAATTTCTATTTTCTTGTAACACTACTTAAACAAACTAATTAAAATGGTTTTAAACATGTTTAGGAGCATTTTCATTACCTCTAAATTAGTTTTAATAGTTTAAGAAAAATTCAATAGAACAGGTCCAAGCACGCGTACCATTTTCTTATAGAAACTCTAGATATAGTTACTAATATTTACTGACGTTTTAAGATGCAGCTATAATATATAATTCCTATTGTCTAGGAACACTACTTGCTCCAACTAATTGATGTTAAAAAAGCACTGGCACTATGCATAAGTGTCAACCAATATAGTTTTAACATATTTAGAAGCTTTATCAGTAACTGTTAATATGTTTAAAATAGTTTAACCCTTCCATTGTGCTAATATTTTCCAAAGGTCATAACCCTTACAGCTATAATATTTTATTTCTATTGTCTAATAACACTATTTAAACAAACTAATTAAACTTAAAAGTGCATTTGCACAGTATATAAGTTTCATTCAATATAGTTTTAAACATGTTTAGAAGACTTTTCAGTACTTTTAAACACGTTTAAAATATAAGATAATTTCAATAATAGAACAGTCCTCTATCACGTATACTATCATGCTTAATTTTTTTTATAGAAACCTTATAGTTGTAACTATTTACAGACATATTAAGATGCAGGTAACATGTTTTATTTATATTGCCAAATAACTCCTTAAACATAATAATTAGTTAAAATTGCACTTGCACTATAAATAAGATACATCCAATATTATTTTAAACATGTTTAAAAGCATTTTCAGTACCTCTAAATGGGGTTAAATAGTTTAAGAAAAAGTTAATAGTAGAAGAGTTCTCGACCACACTCTCCTGCTTAATCTTTTTTTATAGAAACTTTAGTATACTTACGCATATTTACTGACGTATTAATATGCAGCTAAAATATTTTACTTCTATTGTCAAATAACACTCATTAAACAGTATAATTGAAGATCTAAGTGCAGTTCCACTGTAAATAAGTTTCAAGCAATATATTTTTAACATGTTTAAAAAATTTTTTGGGCGACCATGCTCTATCTGGTTGTTTACCTCGTCTGTTTCCACGACAGTAAGTTTTGTTTACTAGTTGCTAAAAATAAGTACGAAGGTAAGTATTTTTTCGTTCTAGAACGGTAAGTAAATTTATCCAATTTTAAATAACAATTTTTATAATTTTATAAGTATTGAAAGTACAATTATTAAAATTTACCAATCAGTAACCTGATTGGTGAATTTCCCATTTCGATAATTTAAAAAGAAATGAAATTATTTTGCATTTTCTGGACGGAAATTTTTATATTTGTAATATATGTCCAAATATTATTATTATATGCAATGTTAATAACAACAAATGATCGCTGGTATTTGTTTTCGTTTGGGGTATTTTTACAATGATTAATCCATCACGTTCCTCAAAGTCTTCTATTTTTATATTATGTAACTCTTCTCGTCTACATGTACCAGCTACTTCTAATATCATTCCTACCTTTAAAAAATATAATAATTTACTAATATCTGTACTTTAATATGTAATCTACTAAGTTGTGTGCAAGAAATTTTCAGATTCACTTAAACTATTCATTCTAGTTTACAATGTTTTCACAAAAAAACTGTAATTTACTGAAGTTATTTAGAAACTGTTATAGCAACGAAATACAAATTCTTACATTAAGACAACTTGATATAACGAGACTAATATACATATGTAAATATCGTTATTTATTAAGCACATATTTAAATCTTTTTAATAAATTTAGTAGCGCAAAAAACGTCATAGGCAACTCGAACATTAAGGACTACCAAACTCAAACAATAAATGGAGTCGTCGCTTCGCGCCTCCTCCAAACAATTGTCTTCAATCGGTAAAAGTCCTTACTGTGCAAGATACTTAATATACTATTTCAGTGTCCCTAAATGAGTATAAAATAGTTTGAGAAAAGTTCAGTAATAGAACAGTTACATATTAAGATGCTGCTAAAATATTTTATTTCTATTGTCAAATTACACTACCTAAACTAATTAAAGTTAAATGTGCACTTACACTTGAATAAGATTCAAGCATATATTTTTAAATATGTTCAGAAGCATTTTCGGTACTTATAAATGCGTTTAAAATAGTTTTGTTTTCAATAATAGAACAGTTCTCGATAACGAGTACTATCCCGCTTAATTTTTTATTTATTATTATCAAAGCTAACTCATTAGTTATCGAGTGCAATATAACAAGAGAAGGTTTTAAAGATTGAGAGTAATCACATATTATTCAACAATTCCTTCTCAGTGTACCAGCGGGATACAAAATAATTGAATCCCCTCTACATGCCATCTATTCACTTATAAATGCATTCACCACTTCAACCATAACACCTAAACTAGTAGATCAAGCGAAGATCTGTGTGTCTGTGTGTCTGTGTGTCTGTGTGTCTGTGTGTCTGTGTGTCTGTGTGTCTGTGTGTCTGTGTGTCTGTGTGTCTGTGTGTCTGTGTGTCTG
>JARFJB010002503.1:402500-403901 GCA_036346205.1 Vesta saturnalis | reverse complement strand
TAAAAAGTTTATTCGGAGTATTTATGCCTGTATTTTTACAAAGGGGTACTACACACCAATGATATGCTTTTTTGCTCATTTCTCAACAAAATAATGTAGAGGTGAGTTTTTTAACCAAGTATACTATACAAGCACGAGTTGTTTTACGTTGGATTATGAAGTGTGACGTCACTCGGATCATTATCCTTCATGAAACGTTTTGGCGCTAATTATAATATTTGAATGTGTATAATGTTTTTTTTATATAAAATAAAGAACTGTTACAAAAAATAATCTTTAAAATAGTGAAAATAAAGTAGTTTCAATCGATTGCCATAAAAATTAAAAAAGTGTCACACACCCTATTGTGCGTACTGACTATCGGTCAAGGCATCTGTCGAACAGCGCGGCCCGGCGTGGCAACCTTGCTGGAAGTGTACAAGTTAAATATTTATCTGACGATGTAGAGGAGGGCTTCATATATGCACAGAAGTGACTTCGTCACTTCAATAATATATAGAAAAAATTTGAAAAATGTTTTCCCCTCTTTTGAAAACCATGTAATGGAAGTTTCCCTCAAGCATATATGGAAGTCGGTATACAAATTGCATGCTCGGAAATAATGGAAGTCAGGCCGCCTCCTCCATATAGTGGAAGTCACAGCTAACAGGTAAACATATATATATATATATATATATATATATATATATATATATATATATATAATTATTTAGTATTGTCAGGAACTGCGGCCAACTAGGGTCTTAATAGGTTTACAACTATTTGATATCTGCCAATATTTCGGAGCGTTTATTTTTTTCCTTTATCAAGCCTTGTACAATAAAACATGTTAAGCAGCTACGTAATTACTTTTTAATTTTCGATTTTACTTTTTATACCGAAACTGCAAATGGTAGACATTTTAAACTGAAACAGTATTAAGTCACCTTTTTACGAGAAATCCATGTTATCGAATATTTATATATATATATATATATATATATATATATATATATATATATATATATATATATATACTATAATTATTTAGTATTATCAGGAACTGCAGCCAACTAGGGTCTTAATAGGTTTACAACTATTTGATATATGCCAATATTTCGGAGCGTTTATTTTGTTCCTTTATCAAGCCTTGTACAATATAACATGTTAAGCAGCTACGTAATTACTTTTCAATTTTCGATTTTCCTTTTTATACCGAAAACTGCAAAAGGTAGAAATTTTAAACTGAAACAATATTAAGTCACTTTTTTACGAGAAATTCATGTTATCGAAAATTTATATATATATCGAATATGCGAAGAGAGAAGGGTAAAGAGACACAAAAGCAAGTCTCTGAAGGATTAGATGCAAAGATTGGCGTTGGGCTGAAAGAAATTGAAGATGCGTTGAAACAAATGGAAG
>JARFJB010002503.1:365000-400000 GCA_036346205.1 Vesta saturnalis | reverse complement strand
CTTTTTAATTTTCGATTTTACTTTTTATACCGAAACTGAAACAGTATTAAGTCACCTTTTTACATCCATGTTATCGAATATTTATATATATATATATATATATATATATATATATATAGTTATTTAGTATTACCAGGTACTGCGGCCAACTAGGGTCTTAATAGGTTTACAACTATTTGATATCTGCCAATATTTCGGAGCGTTTATTTTGTTCCTTTATCAAGGCTTGTACAATATAACATGTTAAGCAGCTACGTAAATACTTTTCAATTTTCGATTTTCCTTTTTATACCGAAACTGCAATTTGTAGACATTTTAAACTGATACAGTATTAAGTCACTTTTTTACGAGAAATCCATGTTATCGAAAATTTATATATATATATATATATATATATATATATATATATATATATATATATATATATATATATATATATATATATATAT
This sequence comes from Vesta saturnalis, assembly GCA_036346205.1. Lineage (NCBI taxonomy): Eukaryota > Metazoa > Arthropoda > Insecta > Coleoptera > Lampyridae > Vesta > Vesta saturnalis. The sequence goes on along the minus strand of JARFJB010002503.1, from coordinate 399,551 downwards.
ATATATATATATATATATAATTATTTAGTATTATCAGGAACTGCGGTCAACTAGGGTGTTAATAGGTTTACAACTATTTGATATCTGCCAATATTTCGGAGCGTTTATTTTGTTCCTTTATCAAGCCTTGTACAATATAACATGTTAAGTAGCTACGTAATTACTTTTCAAATTTCGATTTTCCTTTTTATACCGAAACTGCAAATGGTAGACATTTGAAACTGAAACAGTATTAAGTCACTTTTTTACGAGAAATCCATGTTATCGAATATATATATATATATATATATATATATATATATATATATATATATATATATAATTATTTAGTATTATCAGGAACTGCGGCCATCTAGGGTCTTAATAGGTTTACAAATATTTGATATCTGCCAATATTTCGGAGCGTTTATTTTGTTCCTTTATCAAGCCTTGTACAATAAAACATGTTAAACAGCTACGTAATTACTTTTTAATTTTCGATTTTACTTTTTATACCGAAACTGCAAATGGTAGACATTTTAAACTGAAACAGTATTAAGTCACTTTTTTACGAGAAATCCATGTTATCGAATATATATATATATATATATATATATATATATATATATATATATATATATATAGATAATTATTTAGTATTATCAGGAACTGTGGCCAACTAGGGTCTTAATAGGTTTACAACTATTTGATATCTGCCAATATTTCGGAGCGGTTATTTTGTTCCTTTATCAAGGCTTGTACAATAAAACATGTTAAGCAGCTACGTAATTACTTTTCAATTTTCGATTTTCCTTTTTACACCGAAACTGTAAATGGTAGACATTTTAAACTGAAACAGTATTAAGTCACTTTTTTACGAGAAATCCATGTTATCGAATATTTATATATATATATATATATATATATATATATATATATATATATATATATATATATATATATATATATATATATATATATATAATTATTTAGTATTATCAGGAACTGCGGCCAACTAGGGTCTTAATAGGTTTACAACTATTTGATATCTGCCAATATTTCGGAGCGTTTATTTTGTTCCTTTATCAAGCCTTGTACAATATAACATGTTAAGCAGCTATGTAATTACTTTTCAATTTTCGATTTTCCTTTTTATACCGTAAACTGCAAAAGGTAGAAATTTTAAACTGAAACAATATTAAGTCACTTTTTTACGAGAAATCCATGTTATCAAAAAATTTATATATATATCGAATTTTTGATCAGGATATCCGGTCAAACATTTGTTTAATATGGCGTACCAGAATGTTCGTGATGTTACGAGTAGAGATTATCGAGAGCAGTTAGATGGTTACCGTGAATTAGCCAACCAGCGTGGTGGCAATAGCGGTTACCGAGGTAGATGGATTAGTAGAGGACATAGAGGTCCTAGCCGTAGAGGCAGAGATGTGGCGAGATTTGAGAATATGCGAAGAGAGAAGGGTAAAGAGACACAAAAGCAAGTCTCTGAAGGATTAGATGCAAAGATTGGCGTTGGGTTGAAAGAAATTGAAGATACGTTGAAACAAATGGAAGCAAATAAAACGCTACAAGCGATTACAACCATAACAACAACTAGAGGTGTGGGTTTTTGTATTTCCGATATTTATTTTCAATTAAGTGTACAAAATAACCCAGTTTATTGTAATATTTATGCATACTATCGTGTGCAATTAGCTATGTTTGAGACAAGATTATTTAAAGTACGTAAGATACATACAGCACCACATATGCATATTGATGATATATTTGAAGTACCAAACAATCCAGCACTGTTTAATGCAGTTAATACAATTAATCCTCATAATAATGTGATGGGCAGAATTTTAAAAGCGTTGGGTCCAGTTGAAGATGGAAATGAATATTTTGTTCCAGCGCTTGCAGCTAATAGAGCAGTTAAAAAAAATTTATATATATATATATATATATATATATATATATATATATATATATATATATATATATATATATATATATATATATATATACATATAATTATTTAGTATTATCAGGAACTGCAGCCAACTAGGGTCTTAATAGGTTTACAACTATTTGATATATGCCAATATTTCGGAGCGTTTATTTTGTTCCTTTATCAAGCCTTGTACAATATAACATGTTAAGCAGCTACGTAATTACTTTTCAATTTTCGATTTTCCTTTTTATACCGAAAACTGCAAAAGGTAGAAATTTTAAACTGAAACAATATTAAGTCACTTTTTTACGAGAAATTCATGTTATCGAAAATTTATATATATATATATATATATATATATATATATCGAATTTTTGATCAGGATATCCGGTCAAACATTTGTTTAATATGGCGTACCAGAATGTTCGTGATGTTGCGAGTAGAGATTATCGAGAGCAGTTAGATGGTTACCGTGAATTAGCCAACCAGCGTGGTGGCAATAGCCGTTACCGAGGTAGATGGATTAGTAGAGGACATAGAGGTCCTAGCCGTAGAGGCAGAGATGTGGCGAGATTTGAGAATATGCGAAGAGAGAAGGGTAAAGAGACACAAAAGCAAGTCTCTGAAGGATTAGATGCAAAGATTGGCGTTGGGCTGAAAGAAATTGAAGATGCGTTGAAACAAATGGAAGCAAATAAAACGCTACAAGCGATTACAACCATAATAACAACTAGAGGTGTGGGTTTTTGTATTTCCGATATTTATTTTCAATTAAGTGTACAAAATAACCCAGTTTATTGTAATATTTATGCATACTATCGTGTGCAATTAGCTATGTTTGAGACAAGATTATTTAAAGTACGTAAGATACAGACAGCACCACATATGCATATTGATGATATATTTGAAGTGCCAAACAATCCAGCAATGTTTAATGCAGTTAATACAATTAATCCTCATAATAATGTGATGGGCAGAATTTTAAAAGCGTTGGGTCCAGTTGAAGATGGAAATGAATATTTTGTTCCAGCGCTTGCAGCTAATAGAGCAGTTAAAAAAAATTATATATATATATATATATATATATATATATATATATAATTATTTAGTATTACCAGGTACTGCGGTCAACTAGGGTCTTAATAGGTTTACAACTATTTGATATCTGCCAATATTTCGGAGCGTTTATTTTGTTCCTTTATCAAGGCTTGTACAATATAACATGTTAAGCAGCTACGTAAATACTTTTCAATTTTCGATTTTCCTTTTTATACCGAAACTGCAAATTGTAGACATTTTAAACTGATACAGTATTAAGTCACTTTTTTACGAGAAATCCATGTTATTTTATATATATATATATATATATATATAAATTATTTAGTATTACCAGGAACTGCGGTCAACTAGGGTCTTAATAGGTTTACAACTATTTGATATCTGCCAATATTTCGGAGCGTTTATTTTGTTCCTTTATCAAGCCTTGTACAATAAAATGTTAAGTAGCTACGTAATTATTTTCAAATTTCGATTTTCCTTTTATACCGAAACTGCAAATGGTAGACATTTTAAACTGAAACAGTATTAAGTCACTTTTTTACGAAAATCCATGTTATCGAATATTTATACATATATATATATATATATATATATATATATATATATATATATTTAATGTATATTAATTATGTTTAATAATATCAATATTTTAAAATTATGATTAATCTCAATTGGGGAAAAGGTTCAAGGATTTAGTTGAAGATAATAAATTTTTGTATAAGAAATATCCTATACTAAATTGAATTTAACGTATAAAATTTGCTCTGAATAAGTTTTGCTTTCAACGCATGCGTTACTGACTTTAAGTGTAAAATAATTAAAACTGTCAAAATTGTCAAATAATTAAGAAATTTTAATGTTTGGATCAAAATGTGAAAATTTAGAAAAGAAAAGGAAAATTTGCTTCCAGGTGTTTACACAGGTAAATAATTGAAATTTTAATTAATAACATATAACAAATATTATTTGCAGGGAAATACCAATTAACAGGGTTATAAAAATTTTAAAACTCACAGATACAATCCTTCCTGTCGATTGAAAGATGTCTTCAAACTTCAGCTGAGGCAAATGTTCACTCGGATGTTGTTGTTACGAATATCCAACTGCTATCTCGGTTCTCGAAGACACCAACCTCCAATCTTCAAGATGTTTTTTTCCAAAAACGGCAAACCTCCAAACACTTATTTACTATGGTAACTTTTATTAAAATGGTTTTAAATCCTTATGACTGATTTCGTTTAAAATGTATTATTAGTATTCAAGATTTTTATTAACACAATTTTATTTTAGTTACCGAAAATATAATATTTATTTAAGAAATTGTCCGGATAAAAAAAACTTTTCACCAAATAAAAATGGAATTTAATTTGGTATATCAGTATTTTTTAAATCGGAAAACATGAAAACAAATTTTCACAAAATCGTGACATCAATTAATCACAAAAACAACGACAGGTATCGGTGACCGAACTTTTAAATTTTACCGAAGTTATAAAACAAGTGCTCTCGAAATTATTCGTACCGAAACTTTCTCGACGAAAATAAATTAGGTTAAACCTAAATTAGCAACACTGTTTTAATCTTTTCACTTTTGAACAAAAACTGGAGAGAGAATGACTTTGAGCTCTTGCTTTTATAGGTTTCTGGTTGCTACAGAAATTTCAATTTTTTAAATATTGCAAAATTTACAATGAATGTGATTGGCTAATCAAAATTAAGAATTGTACAAAATGGAATTTTGGCCGTAACTTTTTATACATGGTCGGAAATGAAATTTAAAAACAGAAATGAAAACTATGTGAAATTTCGAATAAAAGGACACCGAATAAGCAATAAATCCTACCACTAATAAACGAAACAACTTAATCTAATCAAAATAAGCTATAACTATACACACTTACAAGCTACACTAAAATTACTTTGGAAAATGGAATTTGAGGACAATTTACATAAGAAAACATACCTTTTATATTCAAAACATTTAATTTAATGAAAATTTTAAGTTTTTGTAAATTTGTCTAGAAATCAACCTTAGATTTAGAAAATTTTGCGGATAAAACGCTGTATCCTTATAAAATCATTTATATTGTGAAAGAACATCTATTATTTGCTTTAAGAGCAAAACCAAATCTAATAATATGGAAAGAGTAAAAATTATGTGAAAAATCTAAAATTTACAACGTAATAAACTTAAATTTTTAATATGAAATAAATTCATATTAAAATATGTTTTTAGTTTAAATGTTTTTAAGGTTTACAACTTGTCTTTATTGTTCAAACTTATTTGCAATGCATAATGTTATTTAGTCTTGCATTGAAAATGTCTCATCGTCTAACACTGTTTTGGGATTTTACACTATAAATTGTAGGCACTATAAATGTTTGTATGCCAAAATGTTCTAAATGTCTTTCTTTGAATCATTTATTATAAGTTTTGTCACTAATTCACTAACAAAATGTGAAATTGTTCACACTATCCATATTATAACCCTTTTAACTAAATTTTTGTATTTCCTGCTCTTAAAAACTAAACATACCTTATCCCTAACATAATCCTAACTACATAGTCCATGTTTAAACACCTGTGAAATGTCTACTTGCCAAATTAACTTTGAAAAAATTTTAATTGTAAAAATTGCACTAATAAAATGACTTAAAATGATGATATTTAACATCTTTGACAATTTTGGTAGCAACAAATTGCTTTTATGATGAAACCAAACTTAGCAAATGATATTCAGATCAATTTATACCAAATAAATTTATTTTAAACACATCGTGAACCATATTTATGTAAAATTGTGTCTCGCACTTGTTTCGAGCCAGAAAACCCTTTTTATGACCCAAATGTCATGTAAGCTGTCCGATATTTATTATTTTTAAACATTAAAATATATATATATATAATTATTTAGTATTATCAGGAACTGCGGCCATCTAGGGTCTTAATAGGTTTACAACTATTTGATATCTGCCAATATTTCGAGCATTTATTTTGTTCCTTTATCAAGCCTTGTACAAATAAAAACATGTTAAGCAGCTACGTAATTACTTTTTAATTTTCGATTTTACTTTTTATACCGAGACTGAAACAGTATTAAGTCACCTTTTTACATCCATGTTATCGAATATTTATATATATATATATATATATATATATATATATATATATATATAATTTATTTAGTAACCAGGTACTGGGCCAACTAGGGTCTTAATAGGTTTACAACTATTTGATATCTGCCAATATTTCGAGCGTTTATTTTGTTCCTTTATCAAGGCTTGTACAATATAACATGTTAAGCAGCTACGTAAATACTTTTCAATTTTCGATTTTCCTTTTTATACCGAAACTGCAATTTGTAGACATTTTAAACTGATACAGTATTAAGTCACTTTTTAGAAAATCCATGTTATCGAAAATTTATATATATATATATATATATATATATATATATATATATATATATATATATATATATATATATATAAATTATTTAGTATTATCAGGAACTGCGGTCAACTAGGGTAATAGGTTTACAACTATTTGATATCTGCCAATATTTCGAGCGTTTATTTTGTTCCTTTATCAAGGCTTGTACAATATAACATGTTAAGCAGCTACGTAAATACTTTTCAATTTCGATTTTCCTTTTATACCGAAACTGCAAATTGTAGACATTTTAAACTGATACAGTATTAAGTCACTTTTTACGAGAAATCCATTTATCGAAAATTTATATATATATATATATATATATATATATATATATATATATATATATATATATATATATATAATTATTTAGTATTACCAGGAACTGCGGTCAACTAGGGTCTTAATAGGTTTACAACTATTTGATATCTGCCAATATTTCGGAGCGTTTATTTTGTTCCTTTATCAAGCCTTGTACAAAAACATGTTAAGTAGCTACGTAATTACTTTTCAAATTTCGATTTTCCTTTTATACCGAAACTGCAAATGGTAGACATTTTAAACTGAAACAGTATTAAGTCACTTTTTTACGAGAAATCCATGTTATCGAATATTTATATATATATATATATATATATATATATATATATATATATATATATTTATTTAGTATTATCAGGAACTGCGGCCATCTAGGGTCTTAATAGGTTTACAACTATTTGATATCTGCCAATATTTCGAGATTTTTTGTTCCTTTATCAAGCCTTGTACAATAAAACATGTTAAGCAGCTACGTAATTACTTTTTAATTTTCGATTTTACTTTTTATACCGAGACTGAAACAGTATTAAGTCACCTTTTTACATCCATGTTATCGAATATTTATATATATATATATATATATATATATATATATATATATATATATATATAAAGTATTACCAACTGCCCAAAACTAGGGTCTTAATAGGTTTACAACTATTTGATATCTGCCAATATTTCGGAGCGTTTATTTTGTTCCTTTATCAAGGCTTGTACAATATAACATGTTAAGCAGCTTTTTTCAAGATTTTCCTTTTATACCGAAACTGCAATTTGTAGACATTTTAAACTGATACAGTATTAAGTCACTTTTTGAGAAATCCATGTTATCGTTTATATATATATATATATATATATATATATATATATATATATATATATATATATATATTTCTAATTATTTAGTATTATCAGGAACTGCGGTCAACTAGGGTGTTAATAGGTTTACAACTATTTGATATCTGCCAATATTTCGGAGCGTTTATTTTGTTCCTTTATGCCTTGTACAATATAACATGTTAAGAGCTACGTAATTTTTTCAAATTTCGATTTTCCTTTTATACCGAAACTGCAAATGGTAGACATTTGAAACTGAAACAGTATTAAGTCACTTTTTACGAGAAATTGTTATCGAATATATATATATATATATATATATATATATATATATATATATATATATATATATATATATATATATATATATAATTATTTAGTATTATCAGGAACTGCGGCCATCTAGGGTCTTAATAGGTTTACAAATATTTGATATCTGCCAATATTTCGAGCGTTTATTTTGTTCCTTTATCAAGCCTTGTACAATAAAACATGTTAAACAGCTACGTAATTACTTTTTAATTTTCGATTTTACTTTTTATACCGAAACTGCAAATGGTAGACATTTTAAACTGAAACAGTATTAAGTCACTTTTTTACGAGAAATCCATGTTATCGAATATATATATATATATATATATATATATATATATATATAATAATTATTTAGTATTATCAGGAACTGTGGCCAACTAGGGTCTTAATAGGTTTACAACTATTTGATATCTGCCAATATTTCGGAGCGTTTATTTTGTTCCTTTATCAAGGCTTGTACAATAAAACATGTTAAGCAGCTACGTAATTACTTTTCAATTTTCGATTTTCCTTTTTACACCGAAACTGTAAATGGTAGACATTTTAAACTGAAACAGTATTAAGTCACTTTTTTACGAGAAATCCATGTTATAATATTTATATATATATATATATATATATATATATATATATATATATATATATATATATATATATATATATATATATATAATTTATTTAGTATTATCAGGAACTGCGGCCAACTAGGGTCTTAATAGGTTTACAACTATTTGATATCTGCCAATATTTCGGAGCGTTTATTTTGATCCTTTATCAAGCCTTGTACAATATAACATGTTAAGTAGCTACGTAATTACTTTTCAATTTTCGATTTTCCTTTTTATACCGTAAACTGCAAAAGGTAGAAATTTTAAACTGAAACAATATTAAGTCACTTTTTACGAGAAATCCATGTTATCAAAAATTTATATATATATTAAATTTTTATCAATATTAAACATTTGTTTAATATGGCGTACCAGAATGTTCGTGATGTTACGAGTAGAGATTATCGAGAAAGTTAGATGGTTACCGTGAATTAGCCAACCAGCGTGGTGGCAATAGCGGTTTACCGAGGTAGATGGATTAGTAGAGGACATAGAGGTCCTAGCCGTAGAGGCAGATGGCGAGATTTGAGAATATGCGAAGAGAAAGGAAAGACACGCAAGTCTCTGAAGGATTAGATGAAAGATTGGCTTTGAAAGAAATTGAAGATGCGTTGAAACAAATGGAAGCAAATAAAACGCTACAAGCGATTACAACCATAACAACAACTAGAGGTGTTTTTGTATTTATATTTATTTTCAATTAAGTTACAAAATAAATTTATTGTAATATTTATGCATACTATCGTGTGCAATTAGCTATGTTTGAGACAAGATTATTTAAAGTACGTAAGATACATACAGCACCACATATGCATATTGATGATATATTTGAAGTACCAAACAATCCAGCACTGTTTAATGCAGTTAATACAATTAATCCTCATAATAATGTGATGGGCAGAATTTTAAAAGCGTTGGGTCCAGTTGAAGATGGAAATGAATATTTTGTTCCAGCGCTTGCAGCTAATAAATTTATATATATATATATATATATATATATATATATATAATATATATATAATATATATATATATATATATATATATATATATATATATAACATAAATTATTTAGTATTATCAGGAACTGCAGCCAACTAGGGTCTTAATAGGTTTACAACTATTTGATATATGCCAATATTTCTTTTTATTTTGTTCCTTTATCAAGCCTTGTACAATATAACATGTTAAGCAACGTAATTACTTTTCAATTTTCGATTTTCCTTTTATACCGAAAACTGAAAAGGTAGAAATTTTAAACTGAAACAATATTAAGTCACTTTTTACGAGAAATTCATGTTATCGAAAATTTATATATATATATATATATATATATATATATATATATATATATATATATATTAAATTTTTTTGATCAGGATATCCGGTCAAACATTTGTTTAATATGGCGTACCAGAATGTTCGTGATGTTGCGAGTAGAGATGATCGAGAGCAGTTAGATGGTTACCGTGAATTAGCCAACCAGCGTGGTGGCAATAGCCGTTACCGAGGTAGATGGATTAGAACATAGAGGTCCTAGCCGTAGAGGCAGAGATGGCGAGATTTGAGAATATGCGAAGAGAGAAGGGAAAAAAAGCAAGTCTCTGAAGGATTAGATGCAAAGATTGGCGTTGGGCTGAAAGAAATTGAAGATGCGTTGAAACAAATGGAAGCAAATAAAACGCTACAAGCGATTACAACCATAAAACAACTAGAGGTGTGGGTTTTGTATTTCCGATATTTATTTTCAATTAAGTTACAAAATAACCCAGTTTATTGTAATATTTATGCATACTATCGTGGCAATTAGCTATGTTTGAGACAAGATTATTTAAAAGTAGTAAGATACAGACAGCACCACATATGCATATTGATGATATATTTGAAGTGCCAAACAATCCAGCAATGTTTAATGCAGTTAATACAATTAATCCTCATAATAATGTGATGGGCAGAATTTTAAAAGCGTTGGGTCCAGTTGAAGATGGAAATGAATATTTTGTTCCAGCGCTTGCAGCTAATAGAGCAGTTAAAATTTATATATATATATATATATATATATATATATATATATATATATATATATATAAATTGTAATGTATTAATTAATTTTATTTAATATTAAGATTAGGATCTCAATTGGGATAGGGTTCAAAGATTTAGTTGAAGATAATATATTTTTGTATAAAAATATCCTATACTTAATTGAATTTGACGTAAAATTTGCTCTGAATAAGTTTTGCTTTCAACGCATGCGTTACTGACTTTAAGTGTAAAATAATTAAAACCAAAATTGTCAAATAATTAAGAAATTTTAATGTTTGGATCAAATGTGAAAATTTAGAAAAGAAAAGGAAGTATTTGTCACAGGTGTTTACACAGGTAAATAATTGAAAATTTTAATAACATATAACAAATATTAATTGCAGGAAATACCAATAACAGGGTTATAAAAATTTTAAAACTCACAGATACAATCCTTCCTGTCGATTGAATGATGTCTTCAAACTTCAGCTGGAGGCAGGCAATGTTCACTTGGGTTGTTACGAATGTCCAACTGCTATCTCGGTTCTCGAAGACTCCAACCTCCAAACTTCAAGATGTTTTCTTTTCCAAAAACGGCAACCTCCAAACACTTATTTACTATGGTAACTTTTATTAAAAATGGTTTTAAATCCTTATGACTGATTTCGTTTAAAATGTATTATTAGTATTCAAGATTTTTATTAACACAATTTTATTTTAGTTACCGAAAATATAATATTTATTTAAGAGGAATTGTCCGGAAAATAAAAACCACCAAATAAAATGGAATTTAATTTGGTATTTAAATTATTTTAAATCGGAAAACATGAAAACAAATTTTCACAAAATCGGACATCAATTAATCGTACAGCAATAATTTATTAACAACGACAGGTATCGGTGACCGAACTATTTAAATTTTGACCGAAGTTATAAAACGTGCTCTCGAAATTATTCGTACCGTAAACTTTCTCGACGAAAATAAATTAGGTTTGTAAACACGAACTTAGCAACACTGTTTTAATCTTTTCACTTTTGGAACAAAACTGGAGAGAATGACTTCCTGAGCTTTTTTTATAGGTTTCTGGTTGCTACAGAAATTTCAATTTTTACAGCCATATTGCAAAATTTACAATGAATGTGATTGGTTAATCAAAATTAAGAATTGTACAAAATGGAATTTTCCGTAACTTTTTATACATGGTCGGAAATGAAATTTAAAAAAAATGAAAACTATGTGAAATTTCGAATAAAAGGACACCGAATAAGCAATAAATTACCACTAATAAACGAAACAACTTAATCTAATCAAAATAAGCTACTAACTATACACACTTACAAGCTACACTAAAATTACTTGGAAAATGGAATTCTGAGGACAATTTACATAAGAAACATATCTTTTAAATTCAAAACATTTAATTTAATGAAAATTTTAAGTTTTGTAAATTTGTCTAGAAATCAACTTAGATTTACAAAAATTTTGCGGATAAAACGCTGTATCCTTATAAAAACTTATTTATATTGTGAAAGAACAACTATTATTTGCTTTAAGAAAAACCTAAATTATGGAAAAAGTATAAAATTATGTGAAAAATCTAAAATTTACAACGTAACCTTTAAATTTTAAATATGAAATAAATTCATATTAAAAATGTTTTAACAAAATGTTATGTTTAAGGTTTGTACAACTTGTCTTTATTGTTCACCTACTTATTTGCAATGCATAATGTTATTTAGTCTTGCATTGAAAATGTCTCATCGTCTAACACTGTTTTGGGATTTTACACTATAAATTGTACGGCACTATAAATGTTTGTATGCCAAAATGTTCTAAATGTCTTTCTTCTTGTGAATCATTTATTATAAGTTTTGTCACTAATTCACTAAAAAAAGGGGAAAATTGTCTACACTATCCATATTATAACCCTTTTAACTAAATTTTGTATTTCCTGCTCTTAAAAACTAAACATACCTTATCCCTAACATAATCCTAACTACATAGTCCATGTTTAAACACCTGTGAAATGTCTACTTGCCAAATTAACTTTGAAAATTGAATTTTATTGTAAAATTGCACTACTAAAATGACTCTACGAAAACGGTGATATTTAACATCTTTGAAATTTTGGTACAAAAATTTTTTATGATGAAACCAAACTTAGCAAATGATATTCAGATCAATTTATACCAAATAAATTTATTTTAAACACATCGTGAACCATATTTTGTAAAATTGTGTCTCGCACTTGTATCGAGCCAGAAATTACCCTTTTTTGAAAATGTCATGTAAGTTCCGATACCAACCTCTTTCTAAACATCTCAAATTAATTTAAGAATGAAATATTTTTGTACAAGAAAATATTAAGTTCTTTAATTGACCTACCTAAAAATTAAATTTTAAATAAGAATAACTTATAGAAGTATGAAAATTTTAGATTCATCTAGGCACCTCAATTTTATGTACATATTTACTTGCTAGGTTCTTCATTTATCAACACCAAATTTTCTTGTATAATGTTTATAACTTTGCTTTAACCAATGTGATTGATATCGAATTGCTCATCCTTTATAATTCTTTCCATTTCAAATACTGGATATGCGGTTTATATAAATTTAATCTTTATTGTAGGTTGTAAGTTTAATTCATCTTTACCAATTTTATCTTCATATGTTGCGCATCGATAATCAATTTTAATTGCTTAATCAAAATTCCGATTATTAACTATTTTTAAATTTTTTATAAACCATTGTGTTTGAAAAATCTGTTTCCCACCTTAGCTTCATTGTAGCATTATTTATAGTGCTAAGCTTTATCCAGCTGCATAATTTTTTTGTTTATTCAATGATCTCATCTTTAAATAAATCGTTATTTTACGATGATTTTTTTTATTAATGAAATTTCTGATCCGGTATCAACTAATCCTAATAAATTTAAATTTTAATTTAATGTTAACGAAAGGTAATAAAATTTGGTTTTGGTTCTGAATTTTGTTCAATTTTAAAAATTCCGTAGGGTGTTTATTTGTCTTTACATTGTTGACAAAATCGTATTTAAAAATTTTGAACGGTGATCTTGTCAAAGTCCTTTTGTGTGTTCTTTTCTTCATCTTGGGATGCATGCCGAAACCCAAACTAATCCTTTTACAACTCGGTTCCTCCTTTTCTTTACCTGGATGAATCCTATTTATCATCCACGATTTATATTATATATATTTTTTTATTTGATATTTTAATATTTTATTTTATTATTCTGATGTTCCGTTCATTATCCTTTTTGATTGTAATTAAATCATTTCGGCCATTATTATATCCTTCCTCCTTTGTTGGAAGTTGTTCTCTTGATCAAATTGCCTTTTTGGCCATTTTGAAATATTTACGATTATCAGCACGATGATATTGATTTTGATAATTTTCATTTCCATAATTCCTATTATAAGTCTTTATTTTCCTCTTTTCGTGCCTTAAATATATTTTCTGTATTTCCATAATTCCTAGGGTTAAATTCTCTTTTTCGTAACTGTTCTGATGTTTTATGCATCGTATCTTTTTTGCAGTAGTGATGTTATATTATCTATATTTTGCAAATTGTTTTCGCCAATTATTCTCCCTTGCTAAATATTATTTTCTTGTTCATTCATCGGTGGTGTAAGTACTTGCTATTTTATTTCTTCATCACATTTCAAAGTGCCATAGTTTTTGTCATACTGCCCTTGAAAATTCTTCCTTATTACATTTTGTTACATCACTCCAATATTGTTTAAATAATTTTGAAGTGCTTATAATCGGTACATTGCTCTTGTACTAAATTGTACCATAGTTAATTTTTGCATCTTTTACCAAACGCATTTTTGTTTATTGTCCTTTGTCATTAAATATTCTTCATATTTTAAAAATAGCATTATTTGCTTCTTTCCTTCAAATTTGTATGGATTTTGATTACATGCAATTTTCCCAGCCTATTTGAAAATTTCAGGTTTTACGTTCTTTCAACTCTTCTAGGTCGATCGTGTATTCTTAGTTTACAAATTTATCTGTTTCTTGTTTCATCCTTATTCTTATCCATGAAAACATATTTTTATATTATGTATTTTATTATATTTATTTTTAAACCTCTTCAGACGGGTTTTAATATTCTTGTCCAACTTTCCGATCTTGTCATCTATCTTCCTTATTGTCAATAATCGTTTATAACTTATCATTTTCCGGTATGCTATTGCTTAATTCTTTTCGTTTTCTCCATTTTTAACCAACTTTTTATCGTCTACTTACTCACTTGTCTATCGATACTTTCTACCAACTTGTTAAATTTCATTTCCATCTTCTCATCTGCTTTACGTATCTCCTTTTTATTCTCTTCTGCTTTTTCCATTTTCTTCAATTTAATTTTCAATATTTTCCTCGGCTTTTATCCTATTTTTCCGCTTCTTTATTCTTCCTTTTATTTTTTTATCAACATGGCGATTATCATGTTCCAATTTTTTTCTTTACTGGACTTCCTTCTTGTTGTGCTTCAACATTTTTTCAATATCCTCCATCTTTGTAACTAGATCCTGTCTTTTCTTTTACCTCAATATCTTTAGGTCCGTAAACTTTTCCTGATCTAGTTATCCTACGATCTTGCGGTTTAATAGGTTTACAACTATTTGATATCTGCCAATATTTCGGAGCGTTTATTTTGTTCCTTTATCAAGCCTTGTACAATATAACATGTTAAGAGCTACGTAATTACTTTTCAATTTTCGATTTTCCTTTTTATACCGAAACTGCAAAAGGTAGAAATTTTAAACTGAAACAATATTAAGTCACCACGAGAAATATGTTATCAAATTTATATATATATATATATATATATATATATTAAAATTTTTTAATATTAAAAATATTTAATAAATTATAAATTAATTTAGAATTACCAAACCGCGGGCAAATTAGGGCAAAAAAGGTTTAAAAATATTTTGTTACCTTGCCAATAATTTGGAAGGTTTATTTTTTTTTATAATTTAAATATAAATTTAAATATAATTACTTTTTAAAATTTTAATTTTTTTTTATTACCGGAAACTGCAAATGGGTTTAGGACAATTTTAAACTGAAACAGGTTTATTTTGTTCCTTTTTAACCGAAAATCCATGTTAATTTCCAATTTATTTTTTATAAAATAAATAAATTTAAATAAAAATATTAATATTTTTAAAAATTATTTATAAAATTTATATATATATATATATATATATAATTATTTAGTTTTTATCAGGAATCCGGTCAAACTTTGGGTTTAATAGGGTTTACCAAATTTTGATTTGCCAAAATTTCGGAGCATTTAATTTGGTTCCTTTACCAAAGCCTTGGTCAATAAACCGTTACCAGGTAGTAATTAAACTTTTCCCAAACGGATTTTCCTTTTTAAATACCGAAGAGAAAAGGGTAAAAGCCAACTTTTTAATCCAAATTGGGTTTAAAATTGAAATTTAAAAAAATAAAATAAAATTAAAATAATAAAATAATTATTTTTAGTATTTACCAAAAAATAACTATTTAATATTTACAACTATTTGAATTGCCAATTTTGGACGTTTATTTTGTTCCCCTTTTATAAATTTTGGTCCAAAAAACAATGTTTAAGCAGTTAATTACTTTTTAATTTTCGAATTTTAAACTTTTATTGAAGATGGAAAAAAATATTAAGGTTCACCTTTTTAAAATATTTATAATATTTATATATATATATATATATATATATATATATATATAATTATTTAGTATTACCAGGAACTGCGGTCAACTAGGGTTTAATAGGTTTACAACTATTTGATATCTGCCAATATTTCGGAGCGTTTATTTTGTTCCTTTATCAAGCCTTGTACAATATAACATGTTAAGAGCTAAATTACTTTTCAAATTTTCGATTTTCCCAAGAAACTAAAGGTAGAAATTTTAAACTGAAACAATATTAAGTCACTTTTTTACGAGAAATCCATGTTATCAAAATATATATATATATATATATATATATATATATATATATATATATATATATATTTATATTCCAGGAACTGCGGCCAACTAGGGTCTTAATAGGTTTACAACTATTTGATATCTGCCTTTGGAGCGTTTATTTTGTTCCTTTATCAAGCCTTGTACAATATAAAGAAACGCTGCTTTTTAAATTTTGATTTTCCTTTTATAAACTGAAATTAGACATTTTAAACAAACAGTATTAAGTCACCGAGAAATTATTTATTAAATATATATATATATATATATATATATATATATATATATATATATATATATATATATATTAATTAATATTTAAACTTCATCTAGGGTCTTAATAGGTTTACAACTTTTGATATCTGCCAATATTTCGGACATTTATTTGTTCCTTTATCAAGCCTTGTACAAAAAACATGTTAAGCTACGTTTACTTTTTAATTTTCGATTTTATTTTTATAAAGAGACCGAAAATATTAAGTCACCTTTTTACATCCATGCGAATATTTATATATATATATATATATATATATATATATATATATATAATTATTTAGTATTACCATACTCCAACTAGGGTCTTAATAGGTTTACAACTATTTGATATCTGCCAATATTTCGGAGCTTTATTTGTTCTTTATCAAGGCTTGTACAATATAAATGTTAAGAAGCTACGTTACTTTTTAATTTTATTTTTTTTATACCCGAGACTTTAAACAAGTATTAAGTCACTTTTTACAAATCCATGTTATCGAAAAAAAAAATATATATATATATATATATATATATATAATTTTAGTATTATCAGGAACTGCGGTCAACTAGGGTTTTAGGTTTACAACTATTTGATATCTGCCAATATTTCGGAGCGTTTATTTTGTTCCTTTATCAAGCCTTGTACAATATAACATGTTAAGAGCTACGTAATTACTTTTCAAATTTTCGATTTTCCTTTTTATACCGAAACCGCAAATGGTAGACATTTTAAACTGAAACAGTATTAAGTCACTTTTTACGAGAAACCATGTTATCGAAAAATATATATATATATATATATATATATATATATATATATATATAATTATTTAGTATTATCAGGAACTGCGGTTCTAGGGTCTTAATAGGTTTACAACTATTTGATATCTGCCAATATTTCGGAGGTTTATTTTGTTCCTTTATCAAGCCTTGCAATAAAAACATGTTAAACAGCCGTAATTACTTTTTAATTTTCGATTTCCTTTTATAAACCTTGAAAAACTGAAACAGTATTAAGTCACTTTTAAACCAATCCAAAAAATATATATATATATATATATATATATATATATATATATATATATATATATATATATATATATTAATTTAGTATTACAGGAACTGCCAACTAGGGTCTTAATAGGTTTACAACTATTTGATATCTGCCAATATTTCGGACTTTATTTTGTTCCTTTATCAAGGCCTTGGCAATAAAACATGTTAAAGCCAAATTATTTTTTTTCGATTTTTTTTATAAACCGAGACTTTAAACAAGTATTAAGTCACCTTTTTAAAATCCATGTTATCGAAAAAAAAAAAAAAAATATATATATATATATATATATATATATATATATATATATAATTATTTATTATTTTACCAGGAACTGCGGCCAACTAGGGTTTAATAGGTTTACAACTATTTGATATCTGCCAATATTTCGGGGAGCCTTTATTTTGTTCCTTTATAACCTTGTTAAACAAAATACTTTTTCAAATTTTCGATTTTCCTTTTTATACCGAAACTGCAAATTTGGTAGACATTTTAAACTGAACAGTATTAAGTCACTTTTTACGAGAAAAAAAAAATTAATTTATTAAAAATTTATATATATATATATATATATATATATATATATATATATATATATAATTATTTAGTATTATCAGGAACTGCGGCCAACTAGGGTTTAATAGGTTTACAACTATTTGATATCTGCCAATATTTCGGAGCGTTTATTTTGTTCCTTTATCAAGCCTTGTACAATAAAACATGTTAAAAGCTACGTAATTACTTTTAATTTTCGATTTTCCTTTTTATACCGAAACTGCAAATGGTAGACATTTTAAACTGAAACAGTATTAAGTCACTTTTTTACGAGAAATCCATGTTATCGAATATATATATATATATATATATATATATATATATATATATATATAATTATTTAGTATTTAAATCGGCCAACTAGGGTCTTAATAGGTTTACAACTATTTGATATCTGCCAATATTTCGGAGGTTTATTTTGTTCCTTTATCAAGGCCTTGCAATAAAACATGTTAAGCAGCTCGTAATTACTTTTAATTTTCGATTTTCCTTTTTATAAACTTTGAAAAACTGAAACAGTATTAAGTCACCTTTTTAAAAATCCATGTTATCGAAAATATTTATATATATATATATATATATATATATATATATATATATATATATATATATATATATAAATAATTATTTAGTATTACCAGGAACTGGGCCAACTAGGGTCTTAATAGGTTTACAACTATTTGATATCTGCCAATATTTCGGAGCGTTTATTTTGTTCCTTTATCAAGGCCTTGTACAATATAACATGTTAAGCAGTTACGTAAATTACTTTTCAATTTTCGATTTTCCTTTTTATACCGAAACTGCAAAAGGTAAATTTTTAAACTGAAACAATATTAAGTCACTTTTTAGAGAAATCCATGTTATCAAAAAATTTATATATATAATTTATATATATAATATTAAAATTTTTTAATATTAAAATTTTATTTAATAATTATCAATTTAATTTAGTAATTGCCAACCTGGGTGGAATAGGTTTACCAAATATTTGATAATCCTGGGCCAAATTTGGCGGAATTTTGGTTTTATAAGGAAATAAAAGTTAAAAACTCTAAATTTTCAAATTTCGTTTTTTTTAAGAAACTTGCAAATGGAAGCAAATTTAAAACGAAACGATTAACAATTTTAACAAAACCATTTTGTATTTATATTTATTTTAATTATTAAAATAAAATTTATTTAATATTTAGTATTATCGGTGGGCCAATTCTAGGGTTTAAAAGGTTTTTAAAATATTTGATATCGCCCAATATTTGGCTTTATTTTGTTTTTTAAGGTACCAAAAAACATGTTTAAACAGTTAATTACTTTTAATTTTCATTTTAATTTTATGGGAAATTTAAAGGGTCCATTTTAAATGAAAATATTTTGTTCCACCTTTTCAGAAATAGACGAAAAATTTATATATATATATATATATATATATATATATATATATATATTTAATTATAAATAATATTTAATATTTAAATATTTATATTAATATTTTAACTTTAATTTTTTTTTATCAAGGCTTGTACAATAAAACATTTAATAGCCAATAATTTACTTTTAATTTTGTTTTCCTTTTACAAAACCTTGTAAATTAACATTTTAAACTTGAAACAATTTTAATTTCCTTTTTTACCGAAAATCCAAATGTTTTAAACGAAAAATTTAATATTTTTAAAAATTATTTATAAAATTTATATATATATATATATATATATATATATATATATATAATTAATTTTTTATCAGGAATCCGGCCAAACAGGGTTTAATAGGGTTTACCAAATTTTGATTTGCCAAATTTCGGAGCGTTTAATTTGGTTCCTTTACCAAAGCCTTGGTCAAATAACCGTTAAGGTAGATGGAATTATTTAAAATTTGATTTCCTTTAACCGTAAAGGCAAAAGGTGAAATTTTTGAAAAATATTGCAAGAGAAAAGGGTTTAAAAAAAAAACAATTTTAAGGATTGGTCAAAATTTGGGTTTAATTGGGAAAGAAATTTGGATGGTTAAACAAATGGAACAAATTTAAAAGGTTACGGAATTACCAACCATTTAAAACTTAGAGGTGTGGTTTTGGGTTATTTCCGAATTTAATTTTAAATTATGGAAAAAATAAAACCCAAAAGAATTGAAATTTAATGCAAAATTCGTTTGGAAATTAAGTAGTTTGAAACAAATTAAATTTAAAAGTAAAGGATTACAACCAAACAACCAATTGGGTTTTATTTGATATATTTAATTAAAATCCAAAAATTTAGCAAATGTTTAATTGCAGTTTAAAAAATTTAAATCCTCATAATAATGTATTGGGAAATTTTAAAAAAGCCGTTTTCCAGTTAAATAAATTAATTATTTTGTTCCAGGTTTTGCTTTGGGTAGTTAAAAAAAAATTTTTATTTAAATTAAAATAAAATATATTATATATAATTATATATATATATAAAATTTTTAAAAATTTTTAAAAATTTTTAAAATTTATATATATATATATATATATATATAATTATTTAGTATTACCAGGAACTGCGGCAACTAGGGTCTTAATAGGTTTACAACTATTTGATATCTGCCAATATTTCGGAGCGTTTATTTTGTTCCTTTATCAAGGCCTTGTACAATATAACATGTTAAGCAGCTACGTAAATTACTTTTCAATTTTCCTTTTCCTTTTTATACCGAAACTGCAAAAGGTAGAAATTTTAAACTGAAACAATATTAAGTCACTTTTTACGAGAAATCCATGTTATCGAAAATTTATATATATATATATATATATATATAATTTTATATATTAAAATTTTTTAATATTACCAGGAATGCGGGTTAAATTAGGGCTTAATGGTTTACCAACCAGCTGGCCAATATTTCCGGAGGTTTATTTTGGGTTCCACCCAAGGCCTTGGGAAATATAAAAGGTTAAAGAGCACGAATTCTTTTAAATTTTCGATTTTCCTTTTAAAGAAATTGAAATGGTTGAAAAAATGAAACAAATTAAAACCTTTTTACAAAATATTTAACAATAATTTATATATATATATATATATATTATTTAATTATTAAAAATAAATTTATTTAATATTTAGGAACTGGGCCAATTAGGGCTTAATGGTTTAACAAATTATTTTGTACTGCCAAAACCCACATTTATTGTTTTTTAAGTTGCCAAAAAAACAATGTTTAAGCAGTTAATTACTTTTTAATTTTCGAATTTTAAACTTTTATTGAAGATGGAAAAATATTTTCACCTTTTCACCATTGTTATCAATATTTATATATATATATATATATATATATATATATATATATATATATATATATAATTATTTAGTATTACCAGGTACTGCGGCCAACTAGGGTCTTAATAGGTTTACAACTATTTGATATCTGCCAATATTTCGGAGCGTTTATTTTGTTCCTTTATCAAGGCTTGTACAATATAACATGTTAACAGCTACGTAAATACTTTTCAATTTTCGATTTTCCTTTTTATACCGAAACTGCAAATTTGGTAGACATTTTAAACTGATACAGTATTAAGTCACTTTTTACGAGAAATCCAAAAATTTATTAAAAATTTATATATATATATATATATATATATATATATATATATAATTATTTAGTTTACCAGGAACTGCGGTCAACTAGGGTCTTAATAGGTTTACAACTATTTGATATCTGCCAATATTTCGGAGCGTTTATTTTGTTCCTTTATCAAGCCTTGTACAATATAACATGTTAAAGCACGTAAACTTTTCAAATTTTCGATTTTCCTTTTATACCGAAACTGCAAATTGGTAGACATTTTAAACTGAAAATATTAAGTCACTTTTTACGAGAAATCCATGTTATGAAAAAAAAATATATATATATATATATATATATATATATATATATATAATTATTTATATTAAAACTGCGGCCAACTAGGGTCTTAATAGGTTTACAACTATTTGATATCTGCCAATATTTCGGAGCTTTATTTTGTTCCTTTATCAAGCCTTGTACAATAAAACATGTTAAGAGCTACGTAATTACTTTTTAATTTTCGATTTTCCTTTTTAAAACCGGAGAAAACTGAAACAGTATTAAGTCACCTTTTTACAAATCCATGTTATCGAAAAAAATATTTATATATATATATATATATATATATATATATATATATATATATATATATAATTTATTTTATTACCAGGAACTGCGGCCAACTAGGGTCTTAATAGGTTTACAACTATTTGATATCTGCCAATATTTCGGAGCTTTATTTTGTTCCTTTATCAAGGCCTTGTACAATAAAACATGTTAAGCAGCTACGTAAATTACTTTTTAATTTTCGATTTTCCTTTTTATACCGAAACCTTTGAAAAAACAGTATTAAGTCACTTTTTACAAATCCATGTTATCGAAAAAATATTTATATATATATATATATATATATATATATATATATAATTTATTTAATTATTTATCAGGAACTGCTCAACTAGGGTCTTAATAGGTTTACAACTATTTGATATCTGCCAATATTTCGGAGCGTTTATTTTGTTCCTTTATCAAGGCCTTGTACAATATAACATGTTAAGCAGCTACGTAAATTTTTCAATTTTCGATTTTCCTTTTATACCGAAACTGCAAATTTGTAGACATTTTAAACTGAAACAGTATTAAGTCACTTTTTACGAGAAATCCATGTTTTTTTTATTATATATATATATATATATATATATATATATATATATATATATATATATATATATATATATAATTATTTAGTATTACCAGGAACTGCGGTCAACTAGGGTCTTAATAGGTTTACAACTATTTGATATCTGCCAATATTTCGGAGCGTTTATTTTGTTCCTTTATCAAGCCTTGTACAATAAACATGTTAAGAAGCTACGTAATTACTTTTCAAATTTCGATTTTCCTTTTTATACCGAAACTGCAAATGGTAGACATTTTAAACTGAAACAGTATTAAGTCACTTTTTACGAGAAATCCATGTTTTTTATTAAATATATATATATATATATATATATATATATATATATATATTATTTATTTATTTTATTCAGGAACTGCGGCCATCTAGGGTCTTAATAGGTTTACAACTATTTGATATCTGCCAATATTTCAGCTTTATTTTGTTCCTTTATCAAGCCTTGTACAATAAAACATGTTAAACAGCTACGTAATTACTTTTAATTTTCGATTTTACTTTTTAAAACCGGGAAAAACTGAAACAGTATTAAGTCACCTTTTTACAAATCCATTTATCGAAAAAATATATATATATATATATATATATATATATATATATATATATAATAATTATTTAGTATTACCAGGAACTCCCAACTAGGGTCTTAATAGGTTTACAACTATTTGATATCTGCCAATATTTCGGAGCGTTTATTTTGTTCCTTTATCAAGGCTTGTACAATAAAACATGTTAAGCAGCTACGTAAATTACTTTTCAATTTTCGATTTTCCTTTTTATACCGAAACTGAAATTGGTAGACATTTTAAACTGAAACAGTATTAAGTCACTTTTTACGAGAAATTAATTTATATATATATATATATATATATATATATATATATATATATATATATATATATATATATATATATATATATATTTATTTAGTATTATCAGGAACTGCGGCCAACTAGGGTCTTAATAGGTTTACAACTATTTGATATCTGCCAATATTTCAGCGTTTATTTTGTTCCTTTATCAAGCCTTGTACAATATAACATGTTAAGAGCTACGTAATTACTTTTCAATTTTCGATTTTCCTTTTTATAAACCGAAAGGTAGAAATTTTAAACTGAAACAATATTAAGTCACTTTTTTACGAGAAATCCATGTTATCAAAAAAATATATATATATATATATTTATATATATTTTCAAACCCATTTGGGTTTAATAGGGTTTACCAAAACTATTTGATAGAATTTTCGGAGCGTTTTATTTTGTTCCAACCAAGCCTTGGTCAATTGGTTAAACCAGGTAATTATTTTAAACATTTAATTTTAACCGAAAGGCAAATGGTGGCAATTTTTGAAAATATTGCAAGAGAAACCATGGTTAAAGAAATTTAAATTAATAAAATTTTTTAAAAAATTAAATTATTTGAAACAAATGGAAAGGGCAAATTTAAAAAACGCCTACAAGCGATTTTTCCAACCTTTAACAAAAAACTTTAAGAGGTGTTTTTTTAATTTTCGATTTTTTTTTCCAAATTAAATGGACAAAATAAACCCAGTTTAAGTTTTTAGAAATCCATGTTTGAAATTTATTTAAAAATTATTTAAATATAAATAATAAAAATATATATTATAATTATATTTACAAACTCCAACAGGGTTTAATGGTTTACAACAATTTAATCCTCCAAATAATTTGGGAGTTTTTAAAGCCTTTCCAGTTAAGATGGAAATTTAATTTATTTTTTTTACCGTTGCAAAGGGTTAAAATTTTAAATAAAATATTAATATTTTTAAAAATATTTATAAAATTATATATATAATTTATATATATATATATATAATATTAAAATTATTTAAGTAATTATCCAGGAACCTTTGCCAACCAGGGGTCAATAGGGTTTACCAAATATTTGGGAAATCCTGCCTAGGAGGTTTTAATTTGGTTTTACAAGGAACAAAAACAAAAGCAAGCTCGAAATTAATTTCAAAGATTTCCTTTTTAAGAAAATTGAAAAGGTTGAAAAAATGGAAACAAATTAAAGTCATTTTTAACAAAATTATGTTTTTGAAAATTTATTTATATATATATAAATTTATTTATTTATATATATCGGAATTTTGTAGGTTTGGCAAAATTTTGTTTAAATAATCGACCAAATTTTGTGATTTTTGGAAGTAAAAAATCCAGACGTTTAATTTTAATAAATTAACCAAAAAGGTGGGGAATTTAAAGGTTTCCAGGTTGAAGGATTGAAAGGAATAAGGGTTCCAGCCTTGAAAATGTTAATTTAAATATAAAAAAATTAAAAAAAAAAATTCTAAATTAATTAAAAATTTTTTAAAAAATTAAATTTGAAACAAATGGAAGCCAAATAAAGGGCTTAAAGGACAATATTTAATAACCAATAATTTGGGGTTTTTTTTTTTTTCAATTTGTACAAATAACCCAGTTTAAATTGTAATTATTTTCAATTTTGAATTTTCCTTTTTAACCAAAATTTAAAAGGTAGAAATTTAAACGAATATTGCATTTTAGAAATATTTAATCCAAAAATAAATTTTAATATTAATAAATTAATTATAAATTTAATTATGGTCAAAATTTTTTAAAATTGGGTCCAAAGTTGGATGGAAATGGAATTAATTTTGTTCCAACCGCTTGGCAAAGCCTTTAGAGGAGTTTAAAAAAAATTATAAAAATTAATTTAAATATAAAAAATAAAAAAAAAAATTTAAATTAATAAAATTTTTTAAAGAAATTAAGGATGCGGTTAAACAAAGGGTCTTAAAGGTTTACAAATATTTAATATTTTTGCCAATTATTTTCGGAACCCGTTTATTTTTTTTCCTTTAATTAACTTGTTTAACAAATTATTTAAATGTTAAAAGCAGCACCAAATCTTTTAATTTTCCAAAATTTCCCTTTTAATCCGAAACTTCAAATTGTAGGGAAATTTTAAAACTGTTAAGTAAATTAATATTTTTACGAGAAATTTTTTATATATATATATATATATATATATATATATATATATATATATATATATATATATATATATATATATATAATTATTTAGTATTACCAGGAACTGCGGTCAACTAGGGTCTTAATAGGTTTACAACTATTTGATATCTGCCAATATTTTGGAGCGTTTATTTTGTTCCTTTATCAAGGCCTTGTTACAATATAACATGTTAAGAGCTACGTAAATTACTTTTCAAATTTTCGATTTTCCTTTTTATACCGAAACTGCAAATTGGTAGACATTTTAAACTGAAACAGTATTAAGTCACTTTTTACGAGAAATCCATGTTATCGAAAATAATTTATATATATATATATATATATATATATATATATATATATATATATAATTATTTAGTATTACCAGGAACTGCTAACTAGGGTCTTAATAGGTTTACAACTATTTGATATCTGCCAATATTTCGTTTATTTTGTTCCTTTATCAAGCCTTGTACAATAAAACATGTTAAAGTACGTAATTACTTTTTAAATTTTTCGATTTTCCTTTTATAAACCGGAGAAAACTGAAACAGTATTAAGTCACCTTTTTACAAATCCATGTTATCGAAAATATTTATATATATATATATATATATATATATATATATATATAATTATTTAGTATTACCAGGAACTGCGGCCAACTAGGGTCTTAATAGGTTTACAACTATTTGATATCTGCCAATATTTCGGAGCGTTTATTTTGTTCCTTTATCAAGGCCTTGTACAATATAACATGTTAAGAGCTACGTAAATTACTTTTTTTTCGATTTTCCTTTTTATAAACCGAGAAAACTGAAACAGTATTAAGTCACTTTTTACAAATCCATGTTATCGAAAATATATATATATATATATATATATATATATATATATATATATATAATTATTTAGTATTACCAGGTGCGGCCAACTAGGGTTTAATAGGTTTACAACTATTTGATATCTGCCAATATTTCGGGCGTTTATTTTGTTCCTTTATCAAGGCCTTGTACAATATAACATGTTAACAGCTACGTAAATATTTTCAATTTTCGATTTTCCTTTTTATACCGAAACTGCAAATTTGTAGACATTTTAAACTGATACAGTATTAAGTCACTTTTTTACGAGAAATCCATGTTATCGAAAATTTATATATATATATATATATATATATATATATATAATTATTTAGTATTACCAGGAACTGCGGTCAACTAGGGTCTTAATAGGTTTACAACTATTTGATATCTGCCAATATTTCAGCGTTTATTTTGTTCCTTTATCAAGGCCTTGTACAATAAACATGTTAAGTACGTAAATTCTTTTCAAATTTGATTTTTTTATACCGAAACTGCAAATTTAGACATTTTAAACTGAAATATTAATATTTTTACGAGAAATCCATGTTATCGAATATTTAATTATTTTAAATTTATTTTTTTATAAAATTAAAATTTAGAATTTTAAACTGAAACAGGGTTTAAAGGTTTCAACTTTTTACGGAAAATTTCCAGGTTTATTTGTTTTTATAATTTAAATATAAATTTAATATATAATTATTTTAATTTTATTTTTTTTATCCGAAACTGCCCAAATTAGGGTTTTAAATAAAGGTTTAACAACTTTTGGAAATCCTGCCAATTATTTTCAGATTTTTTTTGGCCCTTTTATAAACCTTTTTGTTACAATAAAAATTTAAATTAATTATTTTTAATTTTATTTTATTTTATTACCGGAAACTGGGAAACAGGGTTTAAAGGTTTCAACCTTTTTACTCCAATTTTAATTTATTTTTTTTTATAATTTAAAAAATTTAAATAATTATTTTTAAATTTTATTTTATTTTTACCGGAAACTGGGAAACAGGGTTTAATATTTTACAACCTAATTTGAATATTAATATTTATTTATTTTTTTTTATAAATTTTAAATATAAATTTGTTTAAAGGGCCAAGGGCTAGGTTTAAATATTTTTTCCAATTTTCCGATTTTTTTTTATCCAAACTTGCAATTTTAAACATTTTAAACTGTAAATATTTTAATTTTTTTTTAAGAAATCCAATTTTGAAAATTTTAAATATAAATTAATATTTTTAAAAATATTTATAAAATTTATATATTTTAAAAATTTTTAAAAATTTTTAAAAATTTATATATATATATATATATATATATTTAATTATTTAGTATTATCAGGAACTGCGGTCAACTAGGGTTTAATAGGTTTACAACTATTTGATATCTGCCAATATTTGGGCGTTTATTTTGTTCCTTTATCAAGGCCTTGTACAATATAACATTTGTAGCTACGTAATTACTTTTCAAATTTCGATTTTCCTTTTTATAGAAACTGCAAATGGTAGACATTTTAAACTGAAACAGTATTAAGTCACTTTTTACGAGAAACCATGTTATCGAATAATATATATATATATATATATATATATATATATATATATATATATATATATATATATATATATATAATTATTTAGTATTATCAGGAACTGCGGCCATCTAGGGTCTTAATAGGTTTACAACTATTTGATATCTGCCAATATTTCGGAGCGTTTATTTTGTTCCTTTATCAAGCCTTGTACAATAAAACATGTTAAACAGCTACGTAATTACTTTTTAATTTTCGATTTTCCTTTTTATACCGAAACTGCAAATGGTAGACATTTTAAACTGAAACAGTATTAAGTCACTTTTTTACGAGAAATCCATGTTATCGAATATATATATATATATATATATATATATATATAATTATTTAGTATTATCAGGAACTGCGGCCAACTAGGGTCTTAATAGGTTTACAACTATTTGATATCTGCCAATATTTCGGAGCGGTTTATTTTGTTCCTTTATCAAGGCCTTGTACAAAAAACATGTTAAGCAGCTACGTAATTACTTTTCAATTTTCGATTTTCCTTTTTAACCGAAACTGTAAATGGTAGACATTTTAAACTGAAACAGTATTAAGTCACTTTTTACGAGAAATCCATGTTTTATTTAAATATTTATATATATATATATATATATATATATAATATATATATATATATATATATATATATATATATATATAATTATTTAGTATTATCAGGAACTGCGGCCAACTAGGGTCTTAATAGGTTTACAACTATTTGATATCTGCCAATATTTCGGAGCGTTTATTTTGTTCCTTTATCAAGCCTTGTACAATATAACATGTTAAGCAGCGTAATTACTTTTCAATTTTCGATTTTCCTTTTTATACCGAAACTGCAAAAGGTAGAAATTTTAAACTGAAACAATATTAAGTCACTTTTTACGAGAAATCCATGTTTCAAAAATATATATATATATATAATTTTTGATCAGGATATCCGGTCAAACATTTGTTTAATATGGCGTACCAGAAATTTTGATGTTAGAGAGATTATCGAGAGCAGTTAGATGGTTACCGTGAATTAGCCAACCAGCGGGTGGCAAACTTGAGGTAGATGGATTAGTAAGGAATAGAGGTCCTAGCCGTAGAGGCAGAGATGTGGCGAGATTTGAGAATATGCGAAGAGAGAATAAAGAGACACAAAAGCAAGTCTCTGAAGGATTAGATGCAAAAGATTGGCGGGTTGAAAGAAATTGAAGATGTTGAAACAAATGGAAGCAAATAAAAAAGGAAAAAAAAAAAATTTTTTTTTTTATTTTTTTTCCAAAAAATTTTTAAAATTTTAAATTTTTGGGTTTAATTTTTTAAAAATTTTTTTTTTTAAAAAAAAAAAATTTTTTTAAACCAAAAAAACCCCTTTTTTTTTTTTAAATAAAATAAAATTTTAAAAAATTTTTTAATATTTTTGGGGGGGAAAAATTTTTTAAAATTAAAATTTTGGAATTTTAAAATTTAAAATTGGGGGAAAAAATTAAAAGGGGGGAAAAATTTTTTCCCCAAAAATAATGGAAAAAAAAAAATTTAAAATTTAAAAAAAAAAAAAAAATTTTTTAAAAAAAAAAAATTTTTAAAAAAAAATTTTTTTTTAAAAAATTTTAAATTTGGGAAAAAAAATTTAAAGCCCCCCCAAAAAAAAAAATTTAATTTTTTTAATTTTTTTTTTTTTAAAATTTTTTTTTAAATTTTAAAAATATTAAATTTTTTTGGAAAAATTTTATTTAAAATTTTAAAAAAAAAAAAAAAATTTGAATTTTTTGGGGAAAAAAAAAAGGGGAAAAAAATTTTTTTTAAAAAGGGGGAAAAAAAAAAGGGGGGGAAAAAAGGGTTTTGGGCCTTTTAGGGAAAAAAAAATTTTAAAATTTAAAAAAATTTTTTTTTAAATAAAAAAAAAAAAAAAATTTTTTTAAAAAAAATTTTTTTGGGTTTAAAAATTTTTGGTTTTTGGGAAAAAATAAAACCAAAAAAAAAATTTTTAAAAAAAATTTTTTTTTTTTGAAATTTTTTTTTAAAAAAATTAAATTTAAAATTTTTTTTAAAAATTTTTTTGGGAATTTTTAAAAATTTTAATAAAAATTAAAAAAAATTTTTAAATTTAAAAATTAAAATTTTAAAAATTTTTAATTTAAATTTCCCAAATTGGGTAAAGGGGTTTAAAAGGTTTTAAATTTGAAAGGGAAAAATTTTCCCCTTTTTTCCCTTTAAATTTTAAAAATTTAAAATTTTAAAATTAAATTAATTTTAAATTTTTTTTTTTTAAAATTTAAAGGGGGTTTTAAAGGGAAAATAAACAATTTTTTTCCCAAATTTTCGGAAAATTTTTTTTTTTTTTATTAAAATTTTAAAAAAATTTTAAAATTAAATAATTTTAATTTTTTAAATTTTCCCAAAAAAATTAGGGTTTTAAAAAACAAATTTTGAATTTTTAAAAACCCATTTTTTTTTTATTAAAATTTTAAAAAAATTTAAAAAAATTTTTTTAATTTTTTTTTTTTTTTAAAAAAATTTTAAAACCTTTTTTTTTTTTAACCTTTAAAAAAAATTTTTTAAATTAATTTTTTTATAAAATTAAATTTTTTAAAAAAAATTTAAACCGGGGGTTTAAAATTTTAATATTTTAAATATTTAAATTTTTTTTTTTATTAAAATTTTTTAAAAAAATTTTCCAAAATTTTTTAAATTTTTTTTTTTTTCCCCAAAATTTTAAAATTTTTTTTCCTTTTGTTTTTAAAAAATTTTAAATTAATTAATTTTTAATTTTTTTATTTTTATAAAAACCCAAATAAAGGGTTAAATTTTTTCCCCAAATATTTTAAATATTTTTTATTTTTTTTTTAAAAATTTTTTAAAAAAAATCCAACTTTTTTTAAATTTTAAATTTTTTTTTCCCAAATTTAAATTTAAATTTTTAAAAACCAAAAAAATTTTTTTTTTTTTTTTATTTTTTTTTTAAAATTTATTAAAAATTTTTTTTATTTAAAAATTTTAAAATTAAATTTTAAATTTTTAAAAATTTTTCCCAATAAAATTTTTTTTTTCCTTTTTAAACCCAAATTTGGGTTTAAATTTTTTTTTTTTTCAATTTTTTTTAAAAAAGGCAAAGGAAATTTTTTAAATTTTTTTTTTTTAAAACCCAAAATTTTAAATTTTAAAAATTTAAAATTTAATTTTTTTTTAAAAAATTTTTTAAAAAAATTAAAAATTTTAAAAAAATTTTATTAAAAATTTTTTAAAAAAAAAAAAGGGGCCCTTTTTTTTTTTTGTTTTTAAAAAAGGTTAAAAAAAAAATTTTTTTTTTTAAAAGGAAAAATTAAATTTTTTAATTTTTTTTTTTATAAAAAAATTAAATTTTAAATTTAAAATTTTTTTACCAAAACCCCGGGAAATATTTTAAATTATTTTTTTAAAAAAATTTTAAATTTTTTTTTTTATTAAAATTTTAAAAAAATTTTTTTAAAAAAATTTTTTTTTAAATTTTTTTTTGAAAAAATTTTTTTTTTTTTTTTAAACCCTTTTCCAAAAAAATTTTTGAAAATTTTTTTTTTTAATTTTTTTTTTTAAAATTTATTAAAAATTTTTTTTAAATCCCGGAAAATTTTTTTTTAAAATTTATTTTAAATTTTTTAAAAAATTTTTTTTTTTTAAAAACCCCTTTTTTTTTTCCTTTTTTTAAAAAAAAAAAATTTTTTTTTTTTTTTTTTTCCCCTTTTTTAAATTTTTGGGTTTAAATTTTTAAAAAAAATTTTTAAAAATTTTTTTAAAAATTTTTAAAATATATTTTTTTTAAATTTTTTTTTTAAAAAAAAATTTGGGTTTAAAAAATTTTTTCTTTTTTTTTTTTTCCCAAAGGGTTTTTTTTTTTTGGGGTTTTTTTAAAGGGTTTTTTTTTTTTGGGGGTTTTTTTTTGAAAAAAAAATTTTTTTAAAATTTAAAAAAAAAAAAAAAAAAAAAATTTTTTTTTTTTTTTTTTTATTTAAATTTATTTAAAATTTTTTTTTTTTTTTGGGTTTTTTTTTTTTTTGTTTTTTCCCTTTAAATTTTCCTTTTAAATTTAAATTAAATTTTTTTCCTTTCTTTAAAAATTTTTTTTTTCCCCCCTTTTTTTTAAATTTTAAAATAAATTTAATTTTTTAAAAAAAAAAAAAAAAAAAAAATTTATATATATATAAAATTTATTTAAATTTAAAAATTTTTAAAAAAATTTTTTTAATTTTTAAAAATTTTAATTTGGGAAATTTTCCTTTATTTTTTCCTTTTAAAGGGCTTTTTTTTTAAAAAATTTACTTTTAAAATTTTAAACCTTTTTTAAAATTTCAATTTTTTTTTTAAACCAAAAAATTTTTTTTAAAGGAAAATTTTAAAAATTTTTAAAAAAAAAAAAAATTTTTATATAAAATTTTTTTTTTTTTTTTTTTTTTTTTTTTTTTAAAAAAAAAAAAAAAAAAAAAAAAAAAATTTTTTTTTTTTCCCCCAACTAGGGTTTAATAGGTTTACAACTATTTGATATCTGCCAATATTTCCTTTTTTTTTCCTTTTAAACCTTTAAAAAAAATTTAAAAGCTACGTAATTACTTTTAAATTTTCGATTTTTTTTTAAAAAAAAAAAAAGGTAAATTTTTTAAAAACCTTTAAATTTTTTAAAAAAAAAATTTTTTAAATAATTTTTAAAAAAAAATTTTAAAATTTTTTAAAAATTTTAATAAAATTTTGGGGTTTTTTTTTAAAGGGTTTTAAAAAAATTTTTTTTAATTCCTTTTTTTTTTTTTTTTTTTTTAAAAAAAACCCAAAAAAAAAAATTTTTTTTTTTTTTTTAAATTTAATTTTAATTTTAATTTTTTTTATAAAAAAATTTTTCAAAAGGGGAAAAAATTTTAAATTTTTAAAAATTTGTTATCCCAAAAATTTTTTTTATTTTTTTTTTAAAAATTTTTAAAATTTAAAAAAACCCCAATTTTTTAATTTTTTTCCTTTTTTTCCCCAAAAGGAGGGTTTTTTTTCCTTTATTAAGGCCTTTTTAAAAAAATTTTACAAAAAATTTTTAAATTTTAATTTTTTTTAAAAAAAAATTTTTTAAATTTTAAAATTTTTTTTTTTAAATTTTTAAAATTTTTTAAAAATTTTTTTTAAAAATTTTTAAAATTTTTTAAAAAAATTTTTTTTGGAAACCCCCAAAAATTGGGGGAAAAAAAAAGGGAAAAAATTTTTTTTCCCTTTAAAGGTTTTAAAAATTTTTTAAAAAATTTTTTTAAAATTTTGAAACCCCAAAAAAAAAAAAAAAAGGAAAATTTTCCTTTAAAAAACCTTTTTTTTTTTTTAAAATTTTTTATTAAAAACCCCTTTTTTAAAACCCTTTTTTTTTTAAAAGGGAATTTTTTTAAAGGGAAAATTAAAACCCCAAAGGGGAAAAAATTTTTTAAAAAAAAAAAATTAATCCCAAAACCCAAATTGGGGTTTGGGAAAAAAAAAAAAAAAAATTGGGGAAAAAAATTTTTCCGGGTTAAATAAAAAAAAAAAAAAATTTAAAAAAAATTAATTTTTTTTTTTTTTTTTAAAAAAAAATTTATTTTTTTATTAATAAAATTTTTTAAATTAATTATTTTTAAAAATTAATTTTTTAAAAAACAAAAAAAGGGGTTTTTAAAAAAATTTAAAATTTTTAAATTTCCTTTAATTTTTTTTAAAAATTTTAAAAAATTTTAAAAAGGTTGGGTTTTAAAAAAAATTTTTTTTTTTTTTGAAAAAAAATTTAAAAAAAATATTAAAAATTTTTAAAAATTAATTTTCAAAATTTATATATATATATATATATATATATATATATATATATATATATTAAATTTTTTTTTTTCCGGGGGTTTTTTTTTTTTTTTTGGAAAAAAAAGGGTTTTTTTTCCCCCGGGGCCTTTAAATTTGGGGGGTAAAATTTTTTTTTTTTTAAAAAAAAAGGAAAAAAAAAAAAAAAAAAAAAAAATTTTAAAAAATTTTTTTTTTTTTAAAA